>SADC01000165.1:0-125866 GCA_004194705.1 Ditylenchus dipsaci
AAAACATTTGGTGTCATTAAAACTGGCTTGAACTGCACTTTCTTTTGAGGTATTAAACTGCTAATAATTCTTATAAAGAAAATTGGAACCACTCCCTTTTTTTTAAAAAAAAAGTGTGTTTTCCAAAATGCAAATTTTCGTGAAAAAAAACCATTTCTCTATTTTTCCATACATTCCGACCTGATTTTTATTGTAGATTCTGATTCAGCATTTCAAACTGAACAATTTGGCTGTAAAAATTTCGGATCGAGGGTGGGGGGGGGGTAAGTAATAGGCATTAAAAATATCACTATCTCACACGAAATTTCACACGTAAATTCCTATAACTTTTTTTCTGCTGGAAAAATCTTCCGATTTAACACCGGTTCGTGCTCAACGTGGTTGATTGCATGTGAAACTACTTTAACATCAAAAAATTGCCTTCAAATTTCAAAATCCGATCGAGACAAAATCCCGAGCGGATTTTGAAATTCGAAATGCAATTTCTTGATGTTAAAGTAGTTCACATGCAAATCGACCACGCTGACACGAATCCGGTGTTAAAATTCAAGGTTTTCTTATCAGAAAAAAAAGTTATAGGGAATTTACGTGTGAACTTCGTGTGAGATAGTGATTTCAAATGCCTATTACTTCCCCCCCACCCTCGATCCGAAATTTTTTACAGCCAAATTGTTCAGTTTTAAATGCTGAATCAGAATCTACAATAAAAATCTGGTCGGAATGTATGGAAAAATGGAGAAATGGTTTTTTTCACGAAAATTCGCATTTTGGAAAACACACTTTTTTTTAAAAAAAAGGGAGTGGTTCCAAATTTCTTTATAAGAATTATTAGCAGTTTAATACCTCAAAAGAAAGCGCAGATCAAGCCGGTTCTAATGACACCAAACGTTTACAGAAGATTCTGTGAAAACGATGAAATCAACATTTATAGCAGAATAGTAAAAATTGGAGAACAAAATTTGAGTAAAATTTTTAAAATGTATATATTTTGGTCCACATGCATATTTCACATGGACTGTTTTTTTGAAAGTTGTTCGGAAGAGTAGCAGAACAAAATGGACATCACAGAAAAATTTTGAAAAAAAAATCGTGGTAAGTCGGTTTTCATTCTCTCAGAAAAATGCCATTTAAGAATTCAAGAGGTGGCTTGCTGAAATCTTTTACTTCAATATTGTCAATTTTCAATCGAAAGTTCCATAAGTATATGATAGATGTTATATCATAGAAAGAGTGGTTTCGGCGATTCTCCACAACTCCACAGCTAAATTTTAAGGTGTTGATGCTAACACACCGATCTGTCCTGATTTCGGAATAGAAACCTTCAAAATTAGCCTCTGTTTTTTTTATCAAAAAATGCATTCATTATACCAAATTGACTAATGTGACTTGCTTTATTTGATCAGAGAAAAAAAATAGCCAGGTTGTCTTAATAATATTAAGAAATTTCGGGAGCGTTCATTAGAAAATTTTGACAGATCGGAACCTTATACTAATACCTCTATTTTGTGAATGACATAGATAAGCTGCTCAATGTGGACTAACTGTAGCATAAATTGACTGTAATTAACGGTAACTGAAAGTAGGTTTGGATTAGCTTACTGTAACTTATGTTAGCCTTAGGAATTTTTTTGATATTTAATTAATAATTAACTGTAGCTTTAAAAATTAAAGTATAGTGTACACAATTTGCAAATAATTACGAAATAAACTTTTTAATAACATACTCTCTCATAATTTATTCATTTATTACAGTAGAAGTGATCGGAGAGCATTTGGAGAAGCACTGGGTGGAAGAAAGCAAGGCTCATCTAGCCTCTCTAGTCAACTATATGAAGATTGGACACCAAGAATTTGACACTTTCCAACAATGCGGAACTAGAGCGGCTAGAGAAGTCCTTCTAAAGAAAAGGATGCTCAACAAGCATTTGTACTCTACAACAAAGTGGGCATTTTATTGTGATATTTATGGGCAGTTAGGATTTTTGCTAAAGAACAAAATCCAGCATTCACTAAAGTTTTTGAAGTTATTTAATGTAAATAATAATAAGTTTATATTTTACCAATTAAGTGCAAATGTGCAGACTTGTTGAATCAAGCCAAGGCAGCTGTACACAACCACTTTGGATTGGGTAAAAAGTAGGTTTAAAAATAAAGCTTTAATAAAGTGCATTAATCAATTTAAACAATCGAAAAATAGACGAAATAGCACATTTTCTCTAAGCCTCCGATTACAGTCCAACCAGACTGTTTCCACTCAAGCTATATTGGGCCCGTGCTCAGATATTTATAAGGCTGAGATTTTTAAAGTAAAAGCCAGGCTGAGTTAACCAGTTTAAAAAAAAAGTTCAGGACCAAAATAGAAAAAAAAATCCAATGCTATCCTTTTTCCCACATTCAGCAAGCAATTTAGATTAATGAGTGCAAAGACATGAAGCTGTCTTTGGAGGCATGCAAACGGTAAATCCCCTGCTTTCTCTACGACCTCTTGCCATTGAGATCTCCATTTCGAGACTTTGACATGCACTTTTGGTATTTTACACCTTTTTCAAATATATTTTTTTTAATCGAATATATTTAAGGCGAGGCAACGAATCTCTGCAATGTTTTGTAGTCAGCTGCAGTGCCTCATTTACAGATGTCCTCACCTTCCAAATGCATCTCAAGCAGCAGCATTTGGAGAAGGACCTACTTTAAGGGTGGTCTGTGAATGTGCCAACTTCACGACAACAATTCTAGAGGCAACTACGATTGGTGGAGGTCGCAATCCATTTGAGGAGTTGAATGACCACATAAGGTGTACTCATCACACTAATACCTATTGCACTGGTATGTGGGTACTTTTGTGTTTGAAAAATGTGTTTTATCTATTCATACTTTGCTCAAAAAAGTGTTAAAAATTCGATCCGTGACCATTTATGACCTAACTTTTAAATGTTTAGATAGGAAATACATCCATGCCGACAGAAAAAAATCCCGAAATTCATTTAGCTCTGGTTAGCTACTGGTCTAAATACCACAATGCTGTCTCTTTCTCTGGCTGTAGTAGTAGCTAAAAGCAAGCACTGATACATGCACTCACGCATATATAAAACAAGAAGCATAGAGGGGTGGGCCTTAAAGGAGGACGAACTTTAGGGGGGGGGAGGGTATTTTGACTAGAAAATGGAATTTTTCGATCCTCAGTTAATTTAATTTTTCTTTTAAACCTCTCAATTTTTTTACGCCAACGAAACAATCGCAAATCTACCCGACAAAAAACACATCAGATCAAAATTTTGAAATATTTTTTTCGTAAAAATTTGCCTTGATCTTAACCTTGGTCCAAACCAGGGCATTCTGGCAGTTTTGTAACTGCCTCAGAAGTTACATTTTGTCGGTGCTCAAGTGGACATTATATCATACAAGTTCATACTTGAAATGACGCCAGAAAGCATGGCTACACTTTTAGCATAAAGTTATATATGACTACCGTATTTCCTCTAATAGAGCCCCGGGGGCTTTATTTTCGAATGCCCAAAAATTTTGAAATTGTAAATCAAAAATGGCCCTAACTCTGAAGTTCTAGTCAAAAAAACAGGGGTGGGGGGGGCTCTATTAGAAGAAATACGGTATGCCTGCAAATTTTACGAAAAAAGATAGGTTATGAAAAAATGTTCGAAGTTTTGGAAATTTTTCAAAAATTTTCATAACCTATGTTTTTTTTCGAAAATTTTACAGGCATAGTCATATGTAACTTCATGCTCAAATGAAGCCATGCTTTCTGGCGTCATTTCAAGTATGAACTTGTATGATATAATGTCCACTAGAGCACCGACAAAATGTAACTTCTGAGGCAGTTACAAAACTGCCAGAATGCCCCTGGTTTGGATCAAGGTTAAGATCAAGGCAAATTTTACGAAAAAAATATTTCAAATTTTGATCTGATGTGTTTTTTGTCGGGTAGATTTGCGATTGTTTCGTTTGGCGTAAAAAAATTGAGAGGTTTAAAAGAAAAATAAATTAACTGAGGATCGAAAAATTCCATTTTCTAGTCAAAAATACCCTCCCCCCCTAAAGTTCGTCCTCCTTTAAGGCCACCCTCTATGCTTCTTGGTTGTTATATATGCGTGAGTGCATGTATCAGTGCTTGCTTTAGCTACTACTACAGCCAGAGAAAGAGACAGCAATGTGGTATTTAGACCACTCACTTCCATACTAAAATTCGAGAAAGATTTTTTACTACAGCAACCTCTCGGTATTATTTCGAGGTTTCTCAAATGGTAATACAGTCATCTTTCGCTTTATTGTATAAACCAAAAGCATATTCCGTCTAGGGTCTAACACCTCTCAACCCAGTTCGCAAATTCTTTCGACATGTCTGATGACTCAGTATCGTCCAAAATATTGCAAAGATTCCGATTTTGCTGGTCGAAGGCTGGTCAAGTAAACACTATAAATTCGCTATATAGCTATTTATTTAGACTCGCAACTCTAGAATTAGAATATTTTTAGGATCTAAATCGAGAGTTGCGGTCCTAAATAGCGAAACTATAGTGTTTCCTCAGAAACAACCAAGACTAATAAATTTTATCAAACCGAATTCGGACTGCTCTCCTACTTAGATGGATATCTCAGTTCTAGAAACTATTTTCACCTGCTCTCAATAGATTCAGATTTAGAAAGACATGTTGGTGTTAGAGGTTCAATCAAAGTTAGGTCATTAAGGGTCGCTAATCGGTAGTCATCCACTCAAAAATGACAAAATGTGACTCAAAATATCGTAATTTTCAATTTTTCTATCTGACGTTTGATTTTGTCTTCTTATTAAAACAATATTCGCCGCTATTCCATTGTACACCCCCCCCCCCCTTCACAAAAATCTTATTCCAGTATCCACTATCCAACCAACTCTCAAGCCCCCATGCGCCCTTCGAGCGCATGGGACTTGAGGTTACAATGGAATAGGTCGAAATTTTAGGGGGTGGGAGGGGTTTGGTACAATGGAATAGTACCAAGATACTTTATAGTGTGTCGGGCACTGCGAGCCCTGCCTAAAGCACCTACAGATATAATGGCAGATGACACAAAGCAGTGCTTGGAAAACGGACATTTGTTTAAGGTAGGTACAGTCGACCTTCGATAGTACGAACCCCTTGGGACCGGGACTAAGGTACGTACTATCGCGGGTACGTACTATCGGGGGCACCAAGTGCCTATTTTTTTGAACATATACTCTATTAATGTCGCCTCTACATGTGTTAGCGGCAACCGCCATCCCCGCCCTCCAAAAATGTGCCTTGAGCTCCTCTGTTGTCTTTTTCGGGTTTTTTTCAAATTTTGCCTTAGCCGCCTTGTTGTTTAAAAAGTTTATTTTCTCAAAAATTTCATTAACCATTTTTTGCATTTATTTGGCAATGTGATGGGAAAAACACTTTCTGGTGCAATAAATGTTATGAAGTACGATTTATTTTTCGTTTCATACAAAATAGACATTGTCTGTCCTAGAGGAATCGATGCTTTTACATTAAAAATCGACTTTTAGTCTATTTATGTCGGTAAATTACACCGTGAAAAAATTGAGATATATTAAAACACACAAAAAGTTTTAAAAGACAAAACACAAAAAAAATCAACATGGGACCAAGGCATGTTTTTTCAGTGACACCATCAAGACATTTAGAGCCCAATGTTCTAAAGATACCCTTATGTATGACCCAGCTAATAAATATTTTCCGATAAATTCCACTCTAAATTTGAACTGACCAAGAAATTTCGCACCGAATTTAAAAATCCAATGTAAAATTTTTTTTGTAATGATTTTTGAAATTGTCATAATGATTTTCACTCTCTCTCCTTTTTCTGTGCACATTTTGACAGGATTTTCAAATAGGGTTTCGAATTTTTCGAATATAACCCACCTTAGGGCGGTCGCTAGATGTAGCGGGACCCGACTTATTGTAATCAAACAGATTTTTGTAATTTTAGTGGCCTTACAGTGTGCTGTGGTGTTTGAAAAAGTGGACAGCAGGTAATTTACACCTAAATAATAAGCGAAATGGATTATAAATCAGCTTAAGCACCCGAGTACACTATACACCCGCTTTCTGCCTAAAATTTAAAGAAGGGGAATTTTTTCTGGCGCGAATGGTTCGAGTCCCACTATGAGCATGGATATTTTTTCCTA
This sequence comes from Ditylenchus dipsaci, assembly GCA_004194705.1. Taxonomy (NCBI): domain Eukaryota; kingdom Metazoa; phylum Nematoda; class Chromadorea; order Rhabditida; family Anguinidae; genus Ditylenchus; species Ditylenchus dipsaci. The sequence continues at coordinate 6,164 of SADC01000165.1, forward strand.
CCGTTTTAAACTAAACGGGTGAGAAACGTTTCTCATTGTTTTTTTTATTATCAATACTTTTTCACATTTTCATATTTCAGTTTTGGATAATAGAAATTAGTAGCCAAGAAAATTAGCGAAACAAAAAAACCGCCCGTGCTACTAATAGAAGTTTCGACCCTACTTGGATATACCCCCCCCCCCAAATCAACTATTTTAAAAGTGTATCCAAACGCCCTATATCGACCTAAAATGGCCTCAGGAGTTCAAACAAAGCATTTTTTTAAGTTCGGGTCAATAAAAAATTGAGTTTTGGGCATTTGGAATTTCGACTTTTTACCTGTTTTATTATGTTTTTCAACATGAGACTTGGCAAAAATAGCTTCTATATGCATTTTTGATCAAGAGTCTTGCTCGGAATCATGTTTAAGGTAAGTGAGTGCGCGCATCTCTAACTCTCAAGCCTCCTGCACCCCGAAGGGGGCGCAGAGGGCTTGGGGGCTTGGAGTCGAGATGCGCACACCCACATACCTTAGACGCAAATCACTCGAAAGTGACTGTGGATGCATGAAAAAGCATGCATACCAGAGTTTATTTATGCGGTAGGCCCCAGTTTTCAAAACTATGTTCAGCACCTTCCTTTTTGTTCAAAATTGGCCTCTTTTTGGTCTATTTGCACCCAAATACAGAGAGACCTAAATCCTTTAAACATGGTCAAAATGGGTTATTTTGGGGACGAAGCTTTTTTCTGGAGCAAAAAGACTTTTTTGGGTCAAAAAAAAATTTTTTTGGAGCAAATTGGCTTTTTTTGGTGCAAATTTTTTCAGTTGTAATTCTGCATTCCTTTCATTTTTCTAAAGGGCGACGGTAAATTCATCTACACTAAATTCATCTAAAAGTAAATTGATCTGCAAGGTTCAAATCCCTGTGGAGTTAATCCATTTTATCAGAATGTTCGAACCCTAGTGGTCATGAATCATTTTTTATAGTCTTGGCACCTTAAAGGTCCAAATCCCAAAATTTGGGTGGGTATCTTCGGGTAGGTGGATGACCACCTAGACGACCTGAAAAAAGTTAATCAAATTAGAAAAAAAGTTAGTTCTATAATACGTAAGATATTGTGAGAAATTATGGCCTTGCCTAAGTTTTTAAAAGGACTATAAAAGTGGCTTTAAGACACAGTTTCCAAATATCGAGGCCAAATGAGTGTCCCTGAAAGTGATGCTTCCTATCAGATTCGAACATTCTGATAAAATGGATTAACTCCACAGGGATTTGGAGTAATACTTTTTCTAGCGTCAAAAGACGCTTTCTAGCGCCAAAATACTTTTTTTAACGTCAAAATTTTTCTAGCGTCAAAATACGTTTTTCTAGCGTCAAAATACGCCATTCTAGCGTCAAAATACGCTATTCTAGCGTCAAATTGTGTTCTCATATGCCATTTCTTGTTTCTATGTGTTTCACGGGTGTTCATTCTTAATTTCAGTTGATCAGCCAACATGGAAGCCTTCGTTGACATTGGACAATTGAGAAAGTGTCAATTTGGTCTGAACTATCATCCTATCGCCCACTTTGAAGATGAAAACTGCCTCGAACAATGGATGCAGCTGAACAAAGGATCGTGGACCAAGTTCGTGTTTATTTGTTTTGTCTGGTATGTCTGGTAGTTCTGTCTGGTATGGTCAACGCCTCTTATCCAACAGCTACAGCGAAACTCGGTCTCGATACAAATAGATGCTACATACAAGATGAATTGGTTGGGATACCCGCTTATGGTAAGATTTGCCTTTTTATAAATTATGTATGCATGTACCATACAAGTTTTTAGGTCGCAGGATTCTCCAATGTGATAGGAAGTTTTTCATCTCTTATGTGGCACTGGTCTCTGATGAGAGCGGGTGGGCCTATGAAGTCTTTATGAGAGCGATCGCTGGACTGTCCTACAAACCAGATGTGCTCATGGGGATGGAGACTAATCAATTACACGAGGTAGCTTGTCTTAATCTTCACTGCCTTCTTCTTTATCTGTTTAACTATACTTTAGCTGCTGTTACTGTTTGGCCTGCTGTGAAGAGGGAGATGTGCTATGTCCATATGTTTGTTTTCATTGTTATCGCTTTGTTCTTGGAGTGTGGTATTTGGAATAAAAGGTGTCTGGTCTGAATCATGTGGCGTAGAGTATAATTTTGAAGATGTGGGAATAGGGATTGAGTAGAATGAAAAGGAAATAAAACATGAAATAACGACCACATCTTGACAATGGAAGTTTTGAAGGTAGAAAGAAGTATTTTTATGGCAGAAAAAGCTATTACACGGCAGAAAAGCATTTTCACGGCAAAAATTCATTTTGATGGCAGATGAAAAGGGTCTGGCTTTTGACGCTAGAAAAGCGTATTTTGACGCTAGAATGGCGTATTTTGACGCTAGAAAAACGTATTTTGACGCTAGAAAAATTTTGACGCTAGAAAAAAGTATTTTGACGCTAGAAAAACGTATTCGACGCTAGAAAAATTTGACGCTAGAAAAAAGTATTTTGACGCTAGAAAAGCGTCTTTTGACGCTAAAAGAAAGTACCACCCGGATTTGAACCTTGTAGATCAATTTACTTTTAGATGAATTTACTGTAGATCAATTTACCGTCGCCTTTAGAAAAATGAAAGGGAATGCAGAATTACAACTAAAAAAATTTGCACCAAAAAAAGCCAATTTGCTCCAAAAAAATTTATTTGACCCAAAAAAAAGTCTTTTCGCGCAAATAGAAGTTCTTTTGCGCCAAATAAAAGTTTTTTGCTCCAGCTAAAATTTGACCCAAAAAAAGTCTTTTTGCTCCAAAAGAAAAGTCTTTTTGCTCCAGAAAAAGCTTTGTCCCATTTTGGGAGGTCCCAAACCTCAATTTATTATTGGACAGAACACAAAAATAATGCCTTTTTTGAACTCCTGAGGTCATTTTAGGTCGATATGGGGTGTTTAAAAACACTTTAAAAAAAAGTTGATTTGGGGGGGGGGCTATATCCAAGTAGCGCCGAAGTTTCTTTATTATAAAAGGTATTAAAGCGATACTCAGAGTGTCGTCGCAACTCGCTGTCTTTCCAGTAACTCCCTTTACTGTTTTCTATGTAAGTTTGCTCTCCTGTAAAAACAGCAACGAGAATACTTGAATCTATCGCGTTGCGCGAAGATATCAGAAATTTACGACACCAAGCATAGCTGCAATGCTTTCTATAATAGCGAAACCTTTACTAGTAGTAAACGTAAGTTATACGTAATTTTTTGTTTTTGCTGATTTACTTGACTACTAATTCCTGTTTTCCAAAACTAGAATATTAACAGTCAGAAAAAATGCGTATGCTCGTAGTGGGATTCGAACCATTTGGGCAGAAAATGTCCCTCTCCTTTAAAAAAATTAAAATAATTGCAGATTTTTTGCAATTGCAGATTTAAGCTGTTTTTTTAAATTTAAAATCCAAATTCAATGTTTGAAATTTTTATATGTGCACTTTTTCCTTTTTTCTGCACAAAAATTTAAAAAATACATATTTTCAACTAAAAATAGGCGCCAAACACAGAAATTAAAAAATCCAAATTTTGTTTGCGAAGAGCTTTATATTGCAGATGCGGTGAGTGTGTGTCCGTGGCTTGCAACAAGTTTTGCGTGGCAGACTTGGAGTGGAAGGCACTGATAACAGACCAGTTGAAATTCAATAGAGGCAGTCTGACTGTCGATGCTTTTACGACTAAAATGATGTGCCTACTAGATAGCTCCAGGAAATGGGAGCATATGGATGAAGTGCCCAGCTGTGCTAAAAAGTGTTTGAGGCAGCTTTTTATTACTTTTGTCAACGAATTTTGAGCAGTGTTTTGTAAAAAATAACAATATATGAATGGTATTGAAAAATAATTTATATAACAGAGTATTGAATAGCTTTGACTAGAAGAATTTTGTAGAAATTGATGTAGTGAAAACCTAAAGTCACATAGTTGCATTACGTTTTTTTTTAACTATAAGAATGAGATCTTCAAATAAACTTTTTTGTTTTTAGCTGAATTTTGGGCACGCTAAAGACTGAATTAACTTTTGAGAGTAAACATTTTGCAAATCTGTGTTCAACGTTTTCTTAACTCCCACGAGCTATACAGATTCATCCCAGAGCATCCAAATATCTTGACATTGACTGTAAATTTTTCCAATTTTCGGAAGGTTGAAAAATATGGTCCCATGGGGCCTTATTCCACTTCCCGAACTTTTTTTCTGCTCAACGCGATAACAAAAACATTTATAATCACTTTCTTTATGAAAAAATTAAAATTTGTCAAAAAAATATCATTTCACTTGCTACAAATTGAGGTATAAACTTGCCTGAGAAAAGTCTTCAATAAAAAAGGTCGAAATGCAATCCAACAAACACGATTTTGAGCGAAGGGGGCCGTGTATCATGCCACGAGATTAAGAGGTGCTATATGAATATTCAGTATCCTAACGGCTACCATTTTTTCTCATCCATTCTTTGATATCAGTAGTGCCGTATAAATGGGTACCGTATATTCTCTATTAGAAGGCCCTCTTGAGGACCTATATATCAGCCTAGAAAAAGAAATTTGCAAATCTGTTTTTTCGCGTTTTCTTAGTTAGCACGAGCTTACCTGATTCCACTTTAAAATTTTTGTTGAGCACGCAAAAACCTCAAAATCGACCCAAATTTTTTCCGACTTTTTTAGGGTTGAAAAATAGAAGGCCCGGGCCTTCTAATAGAGAATATACGGTATGCAATAAAATTAAAGCATAAAAGTTATTAGCATAATAGTTGTACTCGTGAACGAGTGATTAAGGTGATAGACTGCTAATCTATTAGGCTTTGCGAACGAATTACTTCGAGTAAGAATTACTTTTTTTTATCAATGCACCAATTTTTACATTTTTAAAGTGTCAACCTCAGTTTTTTAATTTTTTCTAAAATTTGTCCTTAAAGGACCATGGTTTTTGCGCGCAGTGGCTTGTGCAAAATTTGAATTGGCGGGGACACTTCTCTTTCGTCTCAAACTTTACTCTTTGGAGTCGTTCGCCATAATTCCAAAGAGTACAATGCGAGACGAAAGAGAAGTGTCCTCTGCCAATTCAAATTTTGCACATGCCACTGCGCGCAAAAACAATGGTCCTTTAACATAAAAAGTGAGCTATTTTTCCCCGCCTTTTTTAGTAAAAAAATAAGAACGAAAAAGCAAGAAAAAACACTGCAAATGGCAAAAAGTAATAAAAAGACGTAGGGGATCAGCCAGACGTTATAAACTTTCCTAGATAAAAAGAGCAAGCGCTATCCGCCCCCATCTCTTTGGTTGGGGCTTTGTATTTAAGAGTATATTCTGCTGTTCTGATCATTGTTTTGCTAGTGTTTATTGGCCCTAGAGCATGTGTCTAACTCTCGAAAATATAATCTCTCTTTTTCATTTTAATCTTTTTAGTCGAGTCTCAAGTGTTTTTGTTTCTGAGCCTTTTGATCTTGGATACGGTTTCATGTGTGTGGTAGTATTTATTGCTGAAATTCGAAATTAAGTCAGAGCTTTCATTTTTTATTTTAAACACTCCGGCTCCGGTGCGTGACTTTTATGGCTCCCAGCACATCGTGTTCATGCTGAACACGATGGTGAAAAAAAATTAAAAAAGGGTGGGAAAAGCTTTTTGACGTAAAGTTTTCATTTCACTAAGAAAACTGATAGTTTTAACACCGGATTCGCGTTCAGCATGGTTGATATGCTTATGAAACTGTCTTCGAACCCAAAAGATCAATGTCAAATTTCAAATTCCGTTCAAGACATAAACATTTAAACTTTCACAAAATTCAATTTAAATGAATTTTGTCTTAAACGGAATTCAAAATCGTTGACAACTAGAGATAGAAAAACGCCACCCAGCGGGAATCCGGACGGAATTTTTCACCTAGATTGAGACCGGGATCGGGGCCGGCATTTTGTGAACCTACCCAGCGGGACCCCGTACGGGATCCCGGTAAAATGACCGGGATTTCAGTTGGCTTAATTTAAGTTAATAGATACCTAAATTTTTCAAAAATTTCAGCCTTTTTTAAGCGAAAATGCAACAATTTTACTGCGCAAGTGTCTTATACTGTTAATTAAATATATTGATACACCTATGCTAGTATTTTTCAATAATGGCTGCCAGAGATAAGGTGCAAGAAATAAAATAGCTCTCGAAATAACATTACGCTCTCGAATTTGACGATTATGCTTGATCCAAGCCTTTTTTACTACAATTTTCGAAGCTTTTTCCCAATTTCCGAAAGATCGCAAAGATTTCAGATTTCACTGGCTGCTTTATAACATAAAAACTTTAAAGTATTATATTGAAAGTCCAGTCTTACAGGCGAAAAATTTAGCCTTTGCAAAATATGTGAAAATCCTAGTGATTTTGTAACTGGATGGACATGTTACGTTCGCCAAAAAATCCCAAAAAGTGGCCTGAAAAGTATGGGAAATGACAAAGGGTCGAACTTGAAGGTTGGATATTGGTTTGATGGTTCCTTATCTTCTAAATCCCGGTCTATGATTTAAAAAAAACTGAAACCGGGAACGGGATTTTCGAGATGGACCCGGCGGGATTCCGGGACGGGATTTTGGGTCAAATTTTCGTCCAACGGGACGGGTCCCGGCCGGGACCCCGTCCCGTTTCTATCTTTATTGAAAACGAACAAACGGCCCTATGGCCCTTTTTTCGACATTAAAAAAATGTTTACACCAATTGGCTAAAATATACAGTCCCACCTGGCCAGAAAATGCCCAAAAGGGTGTCCTAACGGCATTTTTGCTACTTTCTACGTGAAAAAGCTAAAAAAAATTAGTGGGAAGACACTTTTTAGCAATTTTTTTTTAAATTTTTTTTGCATTTTTGCATTGGGAGACCAAGGTAACTCAACTTAAAAGGGTAAAAGACCAAAAAAGATAAGATTTGAACATAGTTATGTTAACTGGGGCCTACCGCATAAAGAAACTCTGGTATGCATACATGTTTTATGCATCCTGAGTTACTTTCGAGTGATTTGTGTAAAGTATGTAGGTGTGAAGGTATGTGGGTGTGCGCATCTCAACTCCAAGCCCCAAGCCCCCTGCGCCCCCAAAGGGGGCGCAAGGGCTAGGATACATTTGGCAAAAACAAAACTTGGCAAACGTGGGTTTTGTCAAAACGAAACTTGGCAAAAAACGAAATTTGGCAAAAGGAATCTTGGCAAAACGAAACTTTCGTTTGCCAAGTTTCGTTTTTGCCAAATGTATCCTAGCCGGCGCAAGGGGCTTGGTAGGTTAAAGATGCGCACACCCACATACCTTAGACATGATTCCGAGAAGGAATCTTGATCAAAAATGTATTTAGAGACTTTTTTTGTCTGGCTCCATTGACCAAAACAGTGTCAAAACCATCAAATAAGGTATCGTTGATTAATAAGAAAAATCGGCGAGACCTTCCCTTTGAAGTTGCATGAACAGATATTATGACTTGGATGTTTCAGAGGGGCAGATGACCCGCAGATCTTATTTTTTCACCCTCGTGTTCAGCGTGAAATTCTGCGCTAGAAGCCATAAAGGTCACGCACCGGAACCGGAGTGCTAAACTTTGAATCTTCATATTTTTGAGATTTTACTAAATTCCCCCAACTCATGATTAAATGATTCTCTTTTATTAACGTCATCCTATAAATGATTTTATGTTTCCATACAGGGAAGAGAAAAATAGGCAAATTAGGAGAATTACTTCACCGATTGAGAAAGTTGAAGTTGCGATCCTGTGTCTATACCTTCTTGGTACAATAAAAGACCGCATTAGTTACAGGAAAAACAAATTATCAATGTCAGGATACACCGGCTACCAGGAGCTAAAAGAGGAAGGCTACCACGGCTACCAACCCCTAAAACCACGAAAGAAGCCCCAACACGATGCTGACTATTCCATCCAATCAGGCATGCTCAACATGTGGGTTGATTTTTTTGTATTTTATTGTGTATTAAACATTTACATTTCAAAGGGATTCATAAGGTTGCACGCTGGAGTATACCCGACTTTAGATACCCATTATAGAGAAATTATCCTCACCATACACATGCGTCTGAAAAACTTCGATTACTTCGAGTGTGACCCAAAGCACTGCATAAAATAGCTTAAAAAAAGAAAAACTTCTCAATTTGGAACTAAAAAACTTGTTCAACCTAGGGTTGACGATGAGACGGGGTGCCGTCCTAGAAACGGCTCATACTGATTTGGTTTGCAAAAAAGCTGAAATGTGTCACGAATTTTTTTTTATAAGTATAAGGCTGGCCTCTGTCTATAACATAAAATTTTTTTTAAAAAATTAAACGCTAGTCCCTACATAGTATTTGGGTCGGCTGTGTCTGTCCGTCCGTCGTCACTTTTGTGTTTAAGTTTAATTTCTGCGATGTTTTGCAATTCTATGTCCGATATCTCACCAGAACACTCAAGTACAACATTCAAGCTTTCTTTTAAGCACAAACACGTATTATCGAAGCTGCTTCTAAAAAAAATTTTCCCTGCCCTCCAAACTGGAGATGGTGGATTTAGCCTGGATTTTTGACGCCTTTTTGTTCAAGCCTAATTTTAATTCACAATTGGTACAAACACGATAGAGGTGCCGATAGGCGCCTATAGCCCTTTGTAGACAATAATCGGCATCGCAATTATTGGTTGTTTTTATAACTTATAACTTATATATAACTTATAATTTAACGAGCTTTCAATAAGGCTTCTCCGATGCCCACCCGAACGATATCAAATTCAGTCAAATCAAATCTTCTTTTTGTTGCCATATACAAATTTATAGATGATCATCGATGCCTTCGGGTTTTTCTCAGGACGCATATTGGTGTAAAACAGGGTTCGTGATCGTCCTTTTTTAAAAAGATTTCTCCTTTTTTTCGGGACCCAAAATCTTTTTTATTTTTGAAGTTTTTAGTCAAAGTCTTTTTTTTTCGCTCCAAATAACAATAAGCGCTGGATAAAATGAAATAAAATCTTTTTTTACCCAAATGTCCTTTTGAAATTTTTCATTACGAACCCTGGTGTGAAATAATCAGCTAAAAATTTTGCGTTTGCGAAAATCGCGTTTTAAGAAAACACCAAAAATACCATCGATCATCTCTCTACAAACAACCAACCGACATTATTCTACCGCGACATTATTCTACCGCAACATTATTCTACCGCAATATTTTCTTTTATCTTCTTGATAGTGTTACTGCTACTATTTGTTAATTCAACTGTGTTTATAATTATCTATTCATGCTTTTCTCTTCCAGATGGATGCTCTCCTTGCTAAGCCCTATTTTCTGAATTCAAATTGCGAAACCAATAAGTTTTTGGTACTAATTCGGTTTACACCCACCCCCATTTTTTATTTTTTTTTGCATTTGCTATTTTTGGTCGTGTTCTTGTTTTTTTGTGAGCTCGAAAATTTTGTCTTCATTGTTCTGTCTCATATACTGTGTCCATCTTTTTTGTTGTAGGAATGGAAGAACTCCGCGACTTCAATTTGGCCAAGCTCTACGACAAACTGCTTTCTGTTTTTAAAAGTTATGTCTCAGATTTTGTTTGGCGTCGAAAGTTCAGTGGAAATGATAGTATGTTTTATTTATGGTCTCAGATTGTTGAACTGTATGTATGTGAATAAATAAAATATCTTTGTCGCAACATAGAAACCGATAAACCCAAAAACTAGGGGTGGGGTGTAAACCGAATTAGTACCAAGTTTTTTCAGGGTGGAAGGTTGTATTTCAATCAGCGTCTGCTACGAAGTGTAAATGATGGAATAGTTTCAGAAAAAAGTAATAGTCTTTCAAAAAGTAGTAGTCAATGATGACATCATTGACTACTACCTACAGCTAGTCGCCCACATATCAAAAAAGAATCTCCACTTACCAAACATATCCTCTCTATTCAATTTGGTCAAGTAAACTCAAATATTTAAAGGTCGTCGTTTTCGATACAAGGTTTTACGTCAAACTTTATCTGAGTGGTGTGGGATCAGTTCTCGGATAGAAAAGACACGAATAAATCTTCAAACACGATATACTTCTCGTTCCAATTTAGTTTCCTTGTCATTGGGCTCTCGTGGTATGTAAGTTTTTTTGTCGAAAATAACTTAAAAACGAAATGTTTCTTTCAGGCAGTCAAAATGAAGACAGAGGCTGACCTACTACGATTCTCTCCTTGGTGTTTGTATTTTATTAAAAAGTGTCTGTCCTTAATCAAGTAAGATCTATTACCTTTCTCTCATGGAAGTTTGTAGGGAATACTTGCAGCAAGAGTCTACTTGAAAGGGTCACGAAGAAGTGGATCCTGCCAATTGGCTAGCTATGGTTGTGGGATTTTCGTCTGTCTATTCGCGGAATCCGTGTCGCGTGAAGTACGCCAGTTTGAGCAATAGCAAGTGGAAGACATTCGCAGAAAGATTGCTAAAGACATCCTTGACGGAGTGATGTTTGAGCAATGGGAGATTGATGAGCTTAATGTATGATAGGTCAATTATTTTTTCTCGCTAACTGTATACTGTTATGTTGGTTTCTGAATAAACAAATGATCCATATGACGTGTTGTAAATTTTCATCAAAGTCGTGACAGAATACGAAAAATCCTAGGTTTTCATCGGCATGGTAAACCCAAACCTTAGAGCCCTGTGTTCCAACCATTCATTGTACAGGGTGTCTCAAAATTACGTTAACATTTTCAAAACTTAATATTTTTTCAAATTTCAGTTTTTCTTTTTAGTTTATTTATTTGATACGCTTATTTTTTGTTTTTGCTTGTTTTCTAACTTGCGTCCCATTTGCTTAATGGTCTTCGACTATATCCATTAAATTTAATTTCTGGCGTTCCCTTTTTAATATTTTACGTGCACGCTCGATGTCGGTTCATCAAATTAATTTCTATCAATTTTGCAGATATTGCTGCAGTCAAAGAAGAAGAACTACGCGCCGGTTTCGTCCTTCTTCATAATCAAGGTCTTGGATTCGCTCGAATCGGCAGCTATTCGGAGTGGCAAGGCAAACAAACACCAATGTGGTTCGTCGATCGGAAGAAACTGTGCTACAAAAATCCATTATAGTTATCCTTCTCTTTTGTCATGTTCGCCGTTATTATTTGTGACTGCGTGTGAGAGATGTGCTCAGTAGTGAATAAAGATTTCTATCCCCGTCTTATAAGCGCTCTTTTATGGACGTTTCCGGGGCTTGCCACCCGAAAATTCGGAAAACGGGCCGCTGCGGTGTTATGCTGCCCGAATTTTTCTTAAATGTTAACGTAATTTTGACACACCCTGTACACACTTAATTTTTTTGCCCTAGTAAATAAGTAAACGCAAATGAGTACGAATCCATTCATGACTTTTATCAAAGAGATAGATGATTGATATATAAATAGATATAAAAATTGGACAAAATTGGACAAGCATTATACGGTGGAACTATGTCGCGTAAGAATAATGTCGTGGTCGAATGATGTCCGGTAGAATTTTGTCCGGTAGACTTTGTCGTGCTCCCTTGGGGGCTTTTCAAAACCAATTGCATGTTCGTGCTTCTCGACGCCTATTTATCTCAAGCTCCTTGCATGTAAAGGTCATGTAAAGTGTCACCGCGTTGAAAAGGCTCCCCTAATTTGAAAATGGCTCAAATTGTTTTACCCCGCCAAATTATTTTTTTACCCCGCCAAATTTGAATTTTCGGTGAAATACTGCAGTAAATTTTGCGGGAATTCAGATTTTATAGTCAAAAATGACTTGGATCGCTCAAAATCCCACCCCGAGTGGCCAGAAGCCCCTGAAAGTTGGTTTTTTGGGGGTTTACTAAAGGGGGGTAAACTTTTTGCGAAAAATCGATTGAGCGGATCAGATTTCGGGTCCGATGGGCTCAATCGCTCAGGATTCCACCCTTAACCATTTTCAACCATCTTAAACCAACCTAAGCACTGATTTAGGGTAGTTAGATACTGGTCTGGAGCAGTTTGGGATGGTTTAGGGTGGTTTAAGATGGTTGAGAATGGTTAAGGGTAGAATTCTGAGCGATTGAGCCCATCGGACCCGAAATCTGATCCGCTCAATCGATTTTTTGCAAAAAGTTTACCCCCCCCTTTAGTAAACCCCCAAAAACCAACTTTCAGGGGCTTCTGGCCACTCGGGGGTGGGATTTTGAGCGATCCAAGTCATTTTTGACTATAAAAATCTGAATTCCCGCAAAATTTACTGCAGTATTTCACCGAAAATTCAAATTTGGCGGGTAAATCAGTAATTTGGCGGGGTAAACGAGTATTTTGCTTAAATTCAAATTTGGCGGGGTAAAAAATAATTTGGCGGGGTAAATCAGTAATTTGGCGGGGTAAATTAGTTACAGCCATTTGAAAAATTTTTTTTCTGAATTTTTACGAACTTTCAGATTTTTTAATCTAACGTTTCAGCTTTCTGACAAGCCATGAAACTCTGTTGAAAAATATCAGAAATTTAGAGATTTAGGTGTTTGAATAAAGTAGCTTATATTTTTTCTCTAATTTTTCAAAGCCCGCAATTTCTAAATTTTTCAAATTATTCAGTCACAGCTATAATTCGATAGAAAGCTCAGATTTTGGGCTACAAAACGTTCAAAAAATTTGAATTAAGAAAAATTCAATTGTAAATAAGGGGCACCTTTTAGTAATTAGGAGGCGAAGTTAAATGTTACCCGATGTGAAACAGCAAATGCGTCAAATTACAGTAATACTCACATTTTAGTGCGGTAGCCAAAGATCTTGACTCAATCCCATCTGGGGACAAAGAAGATGCAGGATACTACCAAAGTGTGTCTGCCCACAATGTGCAAAGAGGAATTGTGAGTGAACTACTGACTTCTAGAAAACAGTTATTTTGTCAAATGCCACCTGATTTTTTCAGCAACAACCTCCAGCCAACCAACCTGCCCAACCTGGAGGCTCGATCTGCTTGATGCACGACTATTAAAAAAAACATAAATTTCGTTCTCTGTAGCAATTTTAGGCAAGATATAATGAATTAATGCTCAACGTGGTCTGTTTTGTAAATGATATATGGTTGTAGTTTTTTAATTTAATTGCTAACACTTTTGGTATAATAAAAAAAGTAAAAAAAACAAAGCTTTTGTAACATGATGTCAATCTTATAATAACAAATGAAGCGCTATGCACCACAAAAAATGTTCTTCAACCCCGTTAAATAAATAAAGATTCACAAAAGCTTAGTGCAAGGCTTATATCAGGTTGTTTGATAAGTCCGTAGCGGATTTTCAGAGCCTTATTTCTTATTAATGTTGCAACCTTATCTCTTTTCTTCAAATACTATTTCGTAGCCCTGCATCTTCTATTCCGAATGACATATTGCTTTTAGCTTTATTGTTTTGGATAAGTCACCATTTGGCTCCAAATACTTGTCAGATCATTATAAGAAGTTGACCAGACCGATTTGGGTTGACCGAAGTTTTTCTACACTTTAACTGGTCAAATGTTTAAATTGGGAAAATTTGTATTTTGGTAATTTTTTGTTTTTCTAGAAAGGGTTTTGCTTTGGTCCCCCTGTTGTTTTTTTAGACTTTTTAGGCTTAAAGGGAGGGTGAAAGCTTTTAAGGAGATAGTCTCGACACGAAAGGATTATTCCAAGTTTCGGGTCTTTTAAAGGGGCATGCTCGCTGCCGATGGAATATTTTAAAAGGCGAGTACCAGGTCAATTCAAAAAAGAATTATTTTGAAATTATTTTTGTTGAGTGCTCTACGGATAATAAGTAATCAAAAACACTTCCATTGTTTAATAGCATCGGTGGCCTATTGGTAAAGCGTTGGCGTATTGATAGAGTCAGTCGTCGGTTCGATTCCCCTGGAGTTATAGTTTTTCCTCGACTTTTACGAAATTGCGTCAAATTAATTCTCGTTTGAATTTTCCTGGTACCCGCCTTTCAAAATATTCCATCGGCGGCGAGTAGGGTTGACGGCGGTCGCGGTGCGGTCTTTGTTTTGGAAGGCTGTGTTAACCAATTTTTTGATTAGTTTTTAGATTCTGTTTTTACCGTTCTATTCAGCATAAAAAAAGAAGTGCGGTCTTTAGAATAATGACGACCATCCATAAATTGTTTCAGTGATTGAAACGCGTTGGCGCAACAAAAAAAGGATTTTTTTTCGACCACTCCAAAAAAACTTTTTTTGGTTGCGCCAACGCGTTTAATCACTGAAACAATTTATGGAGTGGTCGTCATTATTCTAAAGACCGCGCCTCTTTTTTCATGCTGAACAGAACGGTAAAAACAGAATCTAAAAAACTAATCAAAAAATTGGTTAACACAGCCTTCCGAAACAAAGACCGCACGCGACGCCGTCAACCCTAGCGGCGAGCATGCTCCTTTAAATATGACTTTGGAGCCATATTTTGTCGACAATCCGGTGTTGTGGTTCCAGACAATCTTGTGCAAAATCAAAAGTTGGCTCAGCATTATGAATATCAGAATTCAAAAATTCTTTCAAAAAATGCCCTAACAATCGAAATTTAACAAGAGACTGGTCAACCTTTTCTCGATGGTTTCCCCTTTCCCTTTCCGCTTTTAGGGCATTTTTCGAAGGAATTCCAATATTCTGATATTGAGGATGCTAATACAACTTCCAATTCTGCACAGTTTCTCCTACATCGCATCATCAATCTGTTGACAAAATATGGCTCTAAAACACATTTAAACAACACAAAACTTAGATGAACCTTTTCGTGTCGAGACTATCTCCTTAACAGCTTTCACCCTCCTTTAAGGCTTAGGCAAGGGTAGGTTAGCGTATGTTAGGAAGGACTTAAACGTATTTCAGTCTCATGTTTGAGTCTGTCCTAACATACGCTGGCCTACCCTTGCCTAAGCCTAAAAATCACAATAAAAAACAATAGAGGAGACCAAGGCAAACACCACTATCCCCCCCCCATTATCATAGAAAAGTTTAGGAAGGAAGAGGCAAAATGGTAGTGGCAGGAGTAAAATATAAACTGGCCACATTCAACTAGCCACACTTTTAACTGGCCACACTCAACTCTGACACGGACATAGGAAAATTTCGCTGCATATTTTACCGCAGTAAATTGACCTATAGAGTACTTGAAGACCCCAAAAAGATGGAATTTGAACACAGTTTGGTTAACTGGGGCCTACCGCATAAAGAAACTCTGGTATGCATACATTATTCACACTAGGTGTCCAATGACGCGGCAAAAGTCGCAGTCACAGTCGCAGTCACAGTGTGTGTCCAATGACGCGGAAAAGGTGTTTTTGTCACACATTCACCTTTTTGTCACAGATTTACTCATTTCTGTCACAGATTGGATTCTCGACATGAAATCCACAATTTTTAATTTTTTTGAGTGAAATTCAGGGTGAGGGAAGACCAGATAGCTCAGGACCCACTCCGGAATGGCCAAAAGCCAAAATATTGGTTTTTCTGGGGTTTACTATGGGGAGTAACTTTTTGAGAAAAACCGATTGAGCGGATCAGATTTCGGGTCCGATGGGCTTAATCGCTCAGAATTCCAGGTTTATGGTGGTTTTGAGTGTTCAGGGTGGAGTTGTGAGCGATTAAGCCATCGGACCGAAATCTGATCCGCTCAATCGGTTTTTCTCAAAAAGTTTACTCTCCCTTTAGTAAACCCCCAGAAAACCAATTATTTTGGCCTTTTGGCCATTCCGGAGTGGGTCCTGAGCTATCTGGTCTTCCCTCACCCCTGAATTTCACTCAAAAAAATTCAAAAATTGTTAATTTCGTGTCGAGACCAAGAAAGTCCGAAATACAAAATACAGTCACAGTGTGTGTCCAATGACGCAGAAAAGTGTGACTTGCGACTGTGACTGCGACGTAAATTCAAATCGATTTGAAGCGTCAGTCGCAGTCGCAGTCACAGTCGCAGTCACACTTTTCCGCGCTATTGGACACACACTGTGACTGCGACTGCGACTGTTGATGTGTGTCCAATGACGCGGAAAAGTCGCAGTCGCAGTCGCAGTCACACTTTTCCGCGTCATTGGACACGTAGTGTTATGCATCCAGAGTCACTTTCGAGTGATTTGTGTCTAAGGTATGTGGGTGTGCGCATCTCTAACTCTCAAGCACCCTGCGCCCCGAAGGGAGCGCAGGAGCGTTAGAGATGCGCACACCACATACCTTAGACATGATTCCGAGCAAGACTCTTGATAAAACATGCATTAGAGACTGTTTTGCCCAGTTCCGGTTACCAAAAACAAGGTTAAAGGCCAGTTGAGTGTGGCCACTTGAATGTGGCCAGTTAAAATTGTGGCCAGTCATAGTCGTTCGTGTCAGGAATTGAACCTGCAGCTTTTAGTTGTCCGGGCTGATGTGCTACCAATCCAGTGGTGATCCAGTGGTACGCCACAAAATGCCAGTGAAATGCCACCAAGTGCCAAAGGAATGCCACTTAGTTTATTTTCTCCAGTGGTAATCCACTGGATTTAACGACGTCTCTGGCATTCCAATGACATAGGGGAAATCCAGGGGTACTTTGTGGCATTCCACTACCACTTTGTGGCATACCGCTGGATTTAAATTTGCTGTGTAGTAGGTTTCTCGCTTTACTTTTTCAATTTTTGTAGGCCACGATTTCCAAAAATAGCGCAAAATGGGCATCCTTTAATATAGGCCGTTTGGCCTAGCCATTTTACTTTACTATCAATAGCAAATAAATGCGGTCGAATAGCTTTATTTTTTCTACTTTCTTTTCTTTTTACAACAAATATTATAAAAGCTTTCTTTCTACAGCTTTTTGCTAAACACTTTTTAACACAACTCATTGCTTTTAGCCTTAGGCAGCTGCCTCTCTGGTTTACAGTCAGAGACTGTAAACCAGAGATGCAGACACCCACGCTGTACAAATACAAATAAATATGTTTTGATCTTCCCCTGCACACAGCAAATTTTAATCCAGTGGTACGCCACAAAGTGCCACTGAATGCCACAAAGTGCCACTGGAATGCCACAAAGTGCCACTGGAAAACCACTAAGTGCCACTGGAATACCAGAAAAGTCGTTAAATCCAGTGGTATTCCACTGGATTACCACTGGAATCAGCTAAAGTCCAGTGGTAATCCACTGGAAAACCACTGGATCAAATAACTAAGTGGCATTCCAGTGGTAATTAGTGGCATTCCAGTGGCACTTTGTGGCGTACCACTGGCAGTTTGTGGTATTCCACTGGATCAAACTGACAAAGTATGGTTGTCAGATCACAAGTTTTCTCAGAGGGGCATTCCCACGCTGATAAGAGGTGGTGCCCGGAATTCAAAAATTTTCCTAATCACTGAACTTCTGTACGTATTTTTCAACTTGGTTTCTAAGAAAACCATACCTAAATTAAAAGACCATGAAACTTGATAAGCGCAGCACTTTGCGAAATTTGAATTCGTGCGGGGCCACCCTAATTTTGTCAAAAATATTTTAAATTTTTTTATTTGCATTTAAAATTTTCACAAAACTTTGAGCCATCGACTAGTCGAGCCCAACGTTGCTTGACTATGCCAGATCAGACGAGTTCGACAACTTCCGTTGCACTACACTTTCCTACTGCATTATTGTGTTCTATTAGGTCTTGTCAAAAGTTCTGTCGTTTTATTTCAAAAGCAATATTTGTGGCGTTGTGTTTTTACCATAGATTTTTTAACATTTTTCAAAAGTTTACCACTCATTTTGTAGCTGAGAATCTTGGCTACAAAATGACTGGTCAACTTTTGAAAAAATGTTAAAAAAATCTATGGTAAAACACAACGCCACAGATATTGCTTTTGAAAAAAAACGACAGCCCTTTTGACACGACCTAATATATTGACTAACAAAAAAAATTCAAATTTTAAATGCATACAAAAAATAATAATTCGAAAACATTATTGACAAAATTACTGTGATCCCGCGCGAATTCAAATTTTGCAAATGGTCCTTCAAATTCTAGGCCTTGTTTTAATGGAACCAAGTTGAAAATTCCTTACAGAAATTCAATGATAGGGATTTTTTTTGAATTCGCCGGCACCACCACTTATTAGCATGGGTGTACCAACCCCGTCTTTTCCTAATTGGAATTCTTGCAAATTCAAACTTTATTATCCGATTAAGATAACTGGCACAATGCCATAGCTGGGCCAAAATCATCTTGATTTCTTACTAACTGGGCCGAAAAGCATTTTGATTTTTCACCAACTGGGCCAAAAATTGATTTGATTTTTTACTAACTGGGACAAACACTAATTAGTATTTTTATCAACTGGGCCGAATACTCATACCATGCAAATCACCATAAACCACTTTAATTCATACCGAACAGCTCTAAACGAGCCTATACAGGGATAAACCGATGAAAAAGAAAGATCGGGGGACTCTTTAACACTAGAACGGCGACTTTGGCGCAATCTATCAAAATTTAAATTGCTATTTGGCCCAATTGGTAAAAAAAATCAGAATGTTTGGCCTAGTTGGTAAGAAATCAAGTTGCTTTTTGGACGAGTTTGGCGTTGCGCCAATTTTCAAATCCCAATTGGTAAAAGTTCCAATAGTACATTGTGCAAATTTTTTAATTCGAATTTATTAAGTTCGAATTCGCAATAATCCAGGTTTCGAAGGACGAGAAATGGTACACCATTAGCATGGGCATGCCATTTTTTAAACGTGAAATACGGTCTTGTTATTTAAATAATTAAAGTCAGGTTGATAACGATATCGTTCGATCTTGATTGAATTTGTCAAAAGTTTGTACAGTCAAATCTCGATATAACGTACCCTCAATATAACGTACCCCTTGAGACCATTTGGTTGGATTTACTTTAAATTACAATAAGTTTACCCCGCTATAACGTACCCTTGATATAACGTACCCCTTGAGACCTTATGGTTGGATTCATTTCAAATTAGAATAAGTTCACCCCCGCTATAACGTACCCTTGATATAACGTACCCTTTGCAGATAACACTGACCTTTAAGTTACCCTCGCTATAACGTACCCTTGAAAAATAGTGTGTTATATTACAATTTCATACAGTTTTTGCTCTTTTTATGCTTCTGCTATATTTTCTGTAGTCATTAAATGTTTCCCTTTTAGTTTCGATGAGTACTCCAAAGCCGAAGCGAAATATAAATCAAAACTGTTTGATGAAATATATCAGCCTATCTTTGTGCTACCTCCCTAAATTAAAAGTATCGAGGTTTGCCTCGCCAACAGCCAGAATTGGCCTTGCTAAACAACATCAGTTTTGAACCTATTTTTAAAACGCCTTAAAACATTCACTTTTTTGCGTAAAAAATAAAAATCTGAATACACAGACAGAAAGAGCATGAAAAATTGATATATAAAGATAAATATCAAAAATGGTGATTCCTTTGCAGTTTATTAAAAAAAACACAAAGTTGCTACGATGTAAAAAAGACCTTGCCGTAGTTTTAGGGGTACTTCTTTAGTTTACATCACACCTCATTTTTTTTGCGATTTTTCTTGCAAATTTTTCTATTCCCTTAGCCCATATCGTGGCACCAGAATTAAGACAATTGAAATATCTGAAACAAAATTCAGTAACCAACCAAGAATAAAAGACAACCCTCTTTTAAAGACAGATGAGCACCTTCAAAGAACGTACCAAACAAGGAACCTTTTTTTTTCGACACTTTTTTGATCGGCATTGCCACATCGGATAAGTTTTATCGTTCTTTTTGCTTCGAAGGCGCATTTGGATCCACACACGCAAGTTCGAAACGAGTGAAGGATTGAGGTGTTGAAACCACTCCACGAAATCCTCATCAGTCCACTTGAGCAACTTGTTGTAGAGCTTTGAGAGAGTGAAGCTTCGAATTTCGTCCATACTGAAACCGGAAAGGATAAAATGACGGATGAAAAATGAACGAGCAAACAAAAATTTCAAACAAAATTTGCAAGAAAATCGAAAATTTGAGGTGTGATGTAAACTAAGAAGTACCGTTTTAGGTTAAAGTTAGGTACAGCAAAATGCATATCGTAATGATTACAGGTGAAAAATGTGCTGGCGGTAAGAAGAGTAAAGAGACATCACCTGAATATTTTACAAACCCTTGATATAACGTACACCTGTCATCTATTTGGTTTCTGCCCTCGATATAACGTACCCCTTTGCCTGGTCCCAGGGGGTACATTATATCGAGGTTCGACTGTACCCTCAAACCTGGATCGAGACACAACTCCAAGCAATTTTCATTCATTACACGGTAGTTGACCAACCAGCAAATGCCTCAGGAGGCAACTTCTATAATTCTGTAACGGATAACTCTGCGAAAAATTCATTTTGACGTCCCTGCTAGGCAAAAACAGAATTCTAACACCGGATTCGTGTTTAGCATGCTTAATTATAAAATAGGGCTGTCAAACATTCGAAATTTTTTAACATTCGATTCGAATTTTGAGTTCGAAAGTTTTCGAATGGTCAGTTAGATTCGAAGTTCGGGTTCAAAAATTTTCGAATGTTAGGTTTGAAAATTTTTGTTTTTTTTGAAACCTGCACACTCTTGACCATCTAACAATATCACCAGAGCATGATTTCACACCTGCTGGTGCTGTATTCAGCGTAATATAGGCTAACTTTTCGAAAATCAATCGTTTTGTGGTTTTCTCTAACTGGTTTCGTCGAAAATTTCTGACTTTTTACTACAAAACATATGTTTCATAAACTAAAATGTAGCCAAGATTAAGCCTTTATTTCAGATATCATACAGAGAAGAAACGAACTCGAGTCATGATCGAAATTCGAAAAACGTCAAAGGAGCATGCCCGTGCGCGACACGGAGAAAAATTAAAAAAGTCGTTACTAACTGGCCGGTTCCCAAAATCATAAGTAACAAAAAATGAATTCTTAGTACATACTCAGGTGGAGGGCCTAGGTAGTAGTATTCAATGCCAGGTGGTTAGGTGGATGGAGATATATGGAGATCAATAGATAACTCTGATGAATGGATACCTAGTGTATAGGTTGAAATAAAGAAGTTACCGTATTTCCTCTAATAGAAGCCCCCCTCCTATTATAAGCCCCCGTCTAATATAAGCCCCCCCCCTCTAGTGGGTATCCTAAAAATATAAGCCCCTTTTTCATATAAACCCCAGAATCAATTTTTTTTTCGATAAATAGGTGTTGCTAAACGTGGTAAAAGATATAAAGAATGTCTTTATGTATTTGCCAAGCGCATCTTTCGAAGTGGATCGCTGGAATACTTGTGAATGAGTGAATTTCAAAGCAAAAACTACATCGAGTACTATTTTAGCGGGTACTTTGTTGGTTTAAAAAGTTGCTTTATGCAGTAATCATCAGCAGAAAATCAGCAACAAACGATACGAAGTGACGTCGGTTTACGTTTGAGGAACAAGAAAATAAGTTGGCAGCATAGGTCACATAAAAAGAAGGCATAACGATATTTCGCAGAAAATTATCTTGATTTCGGAGCAAATTTTTGTCTCACTTTTTTCTTTCTGATTTTTTACCTTCGAAAAGTACAGGGTGAGTCGAGAAATTCGAACACTTTTAATAGGCCATAACTTTTGTCTAGGACAAATTTTGAAATTCTGTGAACGCAGAACGACTCAATTTTTATAGGAATTTGTTTGATATATAATGTGAAAAACACAATTTTCGCTTGATCCCCCCATGTGGTTTGGCCTTGGCCATCCAGAGGCTATTCTCAGATATTCTGCAAAGTTATTACTCTAAATGACACTTTAGCTACACAATGGTGTTAATACTTTCAGAAAAAGTATATGTAAACTAACAGAAAAGTTGAAACAAATTTTGCTGAAAAATTAAGATAATTGCTGCGAAATTCCAATACGCCCAAAATAAATTTAGCTAGAACGCCTCCGAGAGAAACAGTGGTAAACTACGAATATGAAATCAGTGCTTTTGATGTTTAAACGCTTTTTCAACAATGTTGTGTGGAAAATTATAAGCGATCAGAGGATGGCGTGAAAAAATTATGACTCAAAATTTTTTCCGCGCCTTCCGCGCGGCGAGTTTAAAAAATAAAAGCCCCCCTCTAATATAAGCCCCCCTGGAGGGCATCCATAAAATAAGAACCCCGGGCTTCTATTAGAGGAAATACGCTAACTGTTTTGGTCCGCTCAATCCATATTCTGGTACAAGTGGTGAATCTGGATGTCCACCTGGATACCGTATTTCCTCTAATAAGCGCCTCCCCAAAATCCGCTATTTCTTAAATTCATTCTCCTCCTTTTATACCGGGTTTTTGTTTTCGAACGCCACATTTGTTATATACCAAAATGTAGCGCAGATTCCCAGCTACATTTGGTATATAACATATGTGGCGTTCGAAAACAAAAACCCGGTATAAAAGGAGGAGAATGAATTTAAGAAATAGCGGATTTGGGGAGGGCGCTTATTAGAGGAAATACGGTAGCAATTTTTTTCTTATACTTTGGCTTCAAAAAGTTTTTTCATGGTGTTTCATCGTGCGCAAATGTCCTGCGCAAATGTCGCGCGCAAATGTCAGTGCGCAAAGTCACGGCGCGTAAGTGTCGGCGCGCAAGTGTTGGCGCGCAAATGTCGGCGCGCAAATGTCGGTCAACACCCTAATAATGCCGAAATCTTACCCCTCGATCATACTCTTTCATCCTTATTCAAACCTTCGCAAGTTACCATATTTCTGAAGTGACTTTGCTGTGGAAATTTTTCGTTCTGATTCCTCATGGAATTCTGAGTCTAAAAAGTTACTAAACGAGTTGAGAAATAAATAAAATTGGTAGAGGTTGAGGCGGCATACAACTAAGTACGTATCATTGTACCGGTTCACCTTTATTTTAATGGTCATTTGCATGAGATCGCAAATTAGGTTAAGAAGATCTCACGATCAAACTTCATAGTATCCATTACTTATCTAAGAATGATTTAACATGCAGCTTCTCCCAGCCCTCTTATACAAACCTCCCATTTCCTGTAATAATCTAGCATAACGAACGACCAAGATTGGGTTTCTTGAGCTTTTAAATAAACTTGAGCGATATGGGTGTCCTAAACAATAAATGCAAAAAAAGTCGGAAATATGGTATATAAGCCAAGTTCTACTTTTACTAATAAAAACGACATTGGTGGTCTAATGGGTAAGTCGTTAGGCACTGGTTCAATATTCCAGAGTTCGATTCTACTTGGGATTGACCACATTTTTTTTCCAGTGGAAGTCCATCGAATTGCCCGCTGGTAGTCCACCAAATTGCCAGTGGTACACCACCTATTGCCATTGGTACAACACCGAATTGCCAGTGGTACACCACCAAATTACCAGTGGTATACCACTAAATGCCAGTGGAAGTCCACCAAATTGCCACTGGCAGTCGATGGGGATCCATTAATAATTTGGTGGACTTCCACTGGCAATTCGCTGGACTCCCACTGGATTAAAATTAGCTGTGCAGGCCTATTAAAACGAATTTGCGGCTAGCAGGGGGATAGGGACAGCTCTGGTTAGTTCTTTGCGTCGAAGACGCAACAGTTTCTTTATGCGGTAGGTCCCAGTATTAAAAACTATGTTCGCATTCTATCTTTTCAATATTTAAAAAAAAATGCCTTGGTCCCCCAGGCAAAAATTCAAAATTTGTCCAAAAAATATTTTTCCGAAAAGTTCCACCCCCACCTAAAACGTGTTTTCTACACGTTTCAAGCCCTAAAACACACAAAAAAGCAGTTAAAACCCATTTTTGGGAGGACTTGCTATAATATACAGGGTGTTACAAGATTTCGAACACTTTTAAACGTTGTGCGCCAAAACAGATAAAATTATCTGAACCGATAAATTTATCTGTCAGATAAAAATCAAAAATTTTTTGTCTCACAGATAAAATTTATCTGACAGATAAATTTTAGGTGGTATTTAATTTTGGCCGTAAAATTGTGAAAAATGGCCGTAAAATATTTAATTATGGCCGTAAACTCGAGCTGGCCGTAAAATACTGAATTTTGGCCGTAAAATACTGAATTTTGGCCGTAAACTTTTGAATTTTGGCCGTAAACTTTTGAAATTTGGCCGTAAACTATTGAATTTCGGACATAAACTCGAATTTGGCCATAAATACCGCATTTCTGCTATACATTGTTGGATTTTGGCCATAAACTCAAATATGGCCATGAATTTTGCCCATTCACGGATAAAAAATTCCAGTGGGATCCCACCTAATTCCTACTGGTTCACCACCAAATCACCAGTGGGAGTGCCATCGGATGCGTGAGGGAATTCGGTGGGTGTTCCAGTGGCAATAAGGTGGGATTCCAGTGGAATTTAGGTGGTATTCCACTGGAATCGAGGTGGTATTCCACTGGAATCAAGGTGGAATAACACTGAAAAAAAGTATACCTGCCACTGTCCGGATTTGAACCGACCACCCGAGTGGTAAGACCCTGAGCCACTACCCACTGAGCCAGCATGTCGTTTTAATGTATTGAGGTTATTAGACGGCTATATACTCAATTTTGAAATAATGAGTCTTTCGTTATTGAATGTGCTTTATTGGTGTGGATTGAATGCAATCAAGTGACATTAACTAGTGAAATTGAAGAATTAACAAGTACAACAGCAGGAAATATTATTTGACTGACTTTAGCAATTTTATATTTAATGGGAATTATGGGAGTATGAATCTCAGAAACGAAATTATATTTGTTAACACGGGAACGGCTGCACGTCCTGATGGTATGTCCTTGTGCAGAATTTCACGCTGAGCACGATGGTGAAAAAAAATTGAAAAAAGTAACTCTACGGTGGTCAGCGGCCTTTGTGAACCATCAATGTCACGACTTTTGCCTATGCCACTTCAAAGAGGTAAAGAATGCCACTGTTTTATATATTTTTTATATTTCATGTGCAAAAGAAAGCGCAGATTGCGAGCTTTCAAATGACATATTGTGGGGGTATTTATGACAATCATATGATAATTTTTTGGCTCATAGAAACCATTGTGTTTTTTTTTTCAAAAACGTTGTTTCATACAAAAATATGTACAAATAAATGTGGAAAGGCCGTTTTTAAATTTATGGTGATACTGTTCGATAGAGCAAGAAAAACTGCACCAGATAGTGCTTTAAAGTAGCCTGCAACCAAGCTTTTGAGTGTTTAGCAAAGGTTCAAAAGTAAATCCCAAAATGCATCTTGACCTGAAACTTCGATTTCGCTACATAAATCTGAAATTCTGACACTTGATTCGAGTTCAGCATGGTCGATTTACTTGAAAAACTGTCAATTGATTATCACAATCATTGTCAAATTTCAAATTCCGCTCGAGACAAAAATTATTTAAATTCAATATTTTTCAAATTTCAAATAATTTTTGTCTTGAGCGGAATTTGAAATTTGACAATGATTGTGATAATCAAGGCTCAAATTGATTTCACACCCCAAAATACTGATTTTCCGCAGTAAATTTATTTTTTCCGCAGTAATTTGAATTTCAAACAAAGTACTGATTTCCCGCAGTAAATTACTGATTTCCCGCAGTAAAATTTCGCGGGAATTCGTATTTTATAGTGAAAAATGACTTGGATCGCTCAGAATACCACCCCGAGTGGCCAGAAGCCCCTGAAAGTTGGTTTTTTGGGGTTACTAAAGCGGGGTAACTTTTTGCAAAAATTCGATTGAGCGGATCAGATTTCGGGTCCAATGGGCTCAATTGCTCAGTTTCCACCCTTAATTATTCTCAACTATCTTAAACAACTAAGCACTGATTTAGGGTAGTTAGATACTGGTCTGGAGCAGTTTGGATGGTTTAGGGTGGTTTAAGATGATTGAGAATGGTTAAGGGTGGAATCCTGAGCAATTGAGCCCATCGGACCCGAAATCTGATCCGCTCAATCGATTTTTCGCAAAAAGTTTACCCCCCCCCCTTTAGTAAACCCCCAAAAAACCAACTTTCAGGGCTTCTGGCCACTCGGGGGTGGAATTTGAGCGATCCAAGTCATTTTTGACTATAAAATCTGAATTCCACAAAATTTACTGCAGTATTTCACCGAAAATTCAAATTGGCGGGGTAAACGAGTATTTTGCTCAAAATTCAAATTTGGCGGGGTAAAAAAATAATTTGACGGGGTAAATCAGTAATTTGGCGGGGTAAATTAGTTACAGCCTTTTCACGTCAAGCACGTCGGACTGGAATTCCTATTAGCCCAATCGAATTTTTGCAAAAAGTTTACCCCCTTTAGTAAACTTCCTAAAACCATCTTTCAGGGGCTTCTAGCCACTCCGGGGTCGTATTCTGAGCGATCCAAGTCATTTTTTACTATAAATTCGAATTCCGCGAAATTTACTGCGGAAATCAGTAATTACTGCGGGAAATCAGTATTTTGTGTGTGTTTTCACCTACAGCCGATAATCAATTGACAGTTTTTCAAGTAAATCGACCATGCTGAACTCGAATCAAGTGTCAGAATTTCAGATTTATGTAGCGAAATCGAAGTTTCAGGTCAAGATGCATTTTGGGATTTACTTTTGAACCTTTGCTAAACACTCAAAAAGCTTGGTTGCAGGCTACTTTAAAGCACTATCTGGTGCAGTTTTTCTTGCTCTATCGAACAGTATCAACCATAAATTTAAAACGGCCTTTCCACATTTATTTGTACATATTTTTGTATGAACAACGTTTTTTGAAAAAAAAACACAATGGTTTCTATGAGCCAAAAAATTATCATATGATTGTCATAAATACCCCACAATATGTCATTTGAAAGCTCGCAATCTGCGCTTTCTTTTGCACATGAAATATAAAAATATATTAAAACAGTGGCATTCTTTACCTCTTTGAAAAGTGGCATAGGCAAAGTCGTGACATTGATGGTTCACAAAGGCCGCTGACCACCGTAGAGTTACTTTTTTCAATTTTTTTTTCACCATCGTGCTCAGCGTGAAATTCTGCACAAGGACATACCATCAGGACGTACAGCCGTTCCCGTGTTAAACAGGGTTTTAATTTTTTGCTGTATGCTAATAAGAAAATCATAAAAATCATGTATAAACTCAGGATTGTAACGAAAATTGTGCTAGACTTTCCATGATAAAAAAATATACAGTCGACGCTTGATTTGAACGACGACTCGCTACAAATTGTGACTCGCTACAGCGACTCGCTACAATTGCACTCGCCTACAGATTTGAATTTTCTATTGTTATGTGGGTACAGATTGTTGTACCAGACCAATTGTTGGCCGCTCGCGGCCAAGACCAGCACACTCCACATTAAAGGGGAACATGTAGTACATGTTTTGGGTGAAATGGACAAAAAAGTTAAAGTGTAGCGAGTCAAAAAGTGTAGCGAGTCACAATTGTAGCGAGTCGAAGTTTTACCCTCGATTTAAGGACAGCCCTGGGTACGGCAAAACACTGTCCTTAAATCGAGCTGTCCTTGTATCGAGCGTCCATGGGTCGTAGATTTAGGCCCCTTTTTTCCATTTGTGGAAAAAGGGCCAAACGACTTACGTAAGTCGTTCGGCCCTTTTTCCACAAATGGAAAAAAAGGGGCCAAACGCCCCTACGCCGCGTACATATATATCGATTTTAATTTATTTGAAAACCAAAACCAACAAAATTCTGTGTTCTTAAATCGAGCGCCGACTGTATAAAGATTTTTAATGAGGACAAAATAATACTTAAACCAAACAGCTACGTGATAAAAAAATACATTCCTGGTATAAAAGGTTAAAATAACATTAGTTTAGTGTCAACTACGATAATTGGATAAAAATTGCCACTGGATACCAGTAAGTCACAAATTCAGTGGATTACCACTGGCATTTCCACTGGTAAATTGCTAGATTTCCACCAAATTGCCACTTGTATCGAATATTCCAGTGGATTGGCCACTGGAATTCCAGTGGTAAATTGGTGGATTCACCAAATTGCCACTAAATGAGCGATTTACCACTGGAATGCCACTGGCAATCCACTGGAGATTCATACTTTCTGGCATTCCAGTGGGAGTTACTGGTTGGCCAGTGGTCATTTAGTGGTCTTCCACTGGACTTCATTTTTCCGTGTTGAAACTCATAGTGTCTGTTGTGTTGTCTCTTTGATCTTCCTTTTTTTGATATTTTTGCGTGCACGCTCGAGGTCGGTTCATTAAATTATTTTAATTAATTTGCAGATATTACTGCAGACAATAAAGGGGAGCTACGCGCGGTTTCGTACTTATTCGTCATCGAGGTCCTGGGTTCGTGCGAATCGTCAGCTATTTGGAGTGGCAAGTCAAGCGGTCAGCAATTGTGTTCGTCAATTCAAGGTAACTGGCGCTAACAAGGATCAATTATAGTTATCTCTTTCTGTTGTCATGTTTGCTGTTATTATTTTCGCCTCGTTCGAGAGATGTTAAGTGAATAAAGATTGCTGTCCCCGTCTTATAATGGCTTTTGTGGACGTTTCTAAAGTTTGCCGCCCACAAATTCTGAAACGGGCCGCTAGAGTGTTATGCTGCCGATTTTTTTTCTTGAATGTTAAAGTAATTTTTAACACACCCTGTAGTTCAATTGGGATGTGGGAGTATAGTTCGAGTGCTCCGGTTAGGAAAAAAAAGAAGACCATTACAACTATGTCTGTTTAATTCTCTGCCTGTTATTAAACAATGTTTACTTGTGTTGTCGTTGTTCGAAAAGAAGTGAATGTAGCCGATTATGAGGTGTGAATGTTAATAGGTGCGATAAGAGATGAAAGATCGAGATGTGGTTCAGGAGGAACAGAATGTTTGGATTAAAACATTGGACACATAAGTAAAATGTAGGTATATGTATAAGCGGTCATTTGTGTAACTGTTGTTTATACGGTGAAATAGTGGAGTGTATGAATGGATAGTCTATTATATAGACAGGTTGAATTAATGGCAAAATTTAGTATTTTAAGGCCTCATTCAGAAAATTCCATCGAATTTGGTGTCAACCCCGGTACTAATTGCAATTGAGATTCAGATTAGTCAAAACAGCATTTCGGCCCCAACACACCGTGCTCAGCACACGATTTTGGGTGAATAATGGAGTTTTAAGCATTAAGATAGATAAAAAATTTCGGGCCAATTGACATATAGATCAATTGTGCTAGAACCAGCCTGAGTTTATGGCTAAAACTGACAGTTTATGATCAAATCCAACAATTTTTGGCCAAAATTCATATTATTTGGCCTAATTGAGTTTATGGACAGAATTTAAAAGTTTACGGGCCGAAATTTAAAAGTTTACGGCCAAATTTCAAAAGTTTACGGCCAAAAATTCAGTATTTTACGGCCAGCTCGAGTTTACGGCCAAAATTAAATATTTACGGCCATTTTTCAGTATTTTACGGCCAATTTTAAATATTATCTAAATTTTATCTGTGAGACAAAAATTTTTGATTTTTATCTGACAGATAAATTTATCGGTTCAGATAATTTTATCTGTTTTTTTCACAACGCTTTTAAATCGCCATAAATTTTTGTAGACCGAATTTTTGAGTTCTGTAAACGCAGATCGACTCAGAATCAAAAAGCATTTTTTTGGTATATAAAGTCAAAAACACGATTTTCGCTTGGTCCCCCTGTGGTTTTGGTCTTGCCCATCCAGAGACCATCCACAGTCCAGACCCGAAACACAGGGGGGAACAAGCGAAAATCGTTGTTTTTGCTTTACATACAAAAAATATTTGCTTTTCGATTCTGAGTCGATCTGCGTTTACAGAACTCGAAAATTCAGTCTACAAAAAAGTTATGGCGATTTAAAGGGTGTTCGAAAACTCTTGAAACACCCTGTAGTTTAGCCGAAAATTTTCGGTCATCAACCGCCACATCAACCATCACCGGTTGACTGTTTTCCGGTTGATCAACCGGTTGATTACGATTTTCGCTTATCAAGCGCCACATCAACCATCAACAGGTTGATTATTTTCCGGTTGATCAACAGGTTGATTAAAGTTGATCAACCGGTGGCCCCACCGGCGAATCGACGGTGGATAACACCGGTTGATTGGCCAAGACTGTCAGCAATACTGTCAGCAAATATAAATCCTTGTTTAAATTGCCCCTTCGATGATATTTATTCAAATGGCCAAATATTATCATTCGAACTCCTCTTATTTGCTGTTACTACATCTGAGTATTTGCAACACGTTGTGTTGTCAAACTCCCGCTGTTTCAAACAATTTTTGTTGACCTCTCATTTTCAGAATTCTCTACTCTACAAAAAATGTCAGCAGCCAGACGTGCTTTCGGTGGATGAAGAATGTCGGCTTTACTCCAATGGACGCCAAATCAGCTGCAGTGGTCCAAGAAAGGTTCAAGATGGTGGCGTGAAGAGTCAGCAGCTACAAGAACTTTATGGATGCTTTTCGCCCACTCCCACTATCAAAAGCTATGTGCAGGACTTGAACAAAATGCTGGTAGACTGAGTGATGACCCGGACATGCGCTGTTCTTATTGCCATTGAAAGTTGGTAATCTTTTAGACTTATTCCAAAGTTATGTTTAGTTAGGAGTGGACGAGTTTCTGGAAACAGCCTGTATGTGTGATACTTCCATCCATGTTGATTTAAATTCAGATGACTACAGGGACTGCATTGCTAGAGAGCGAGAACTGTCCAAAGCACCTCTAAAGCCGGAAGAGATCCTAGAAGACGACTTCCTTTCCTGCAATACTTGCTGCAATCCGTTCGATGAATTGGTGGGTGAAGAGTTCCGCTTGTTGCGCACTCAAAGATGTCTGAGAAGCTGGTGTGTAGCAGTATAGAAATGGTGACCTATATTACTTCATTCCTCACTGTACTATTTGTTTTGTGATCGTGAGCTATGCAATAAAAATTTGAGATTGTCTCCTTTGGGTAGTTGACAAGGTCTGGAATGTAGAAACACGCTGATGATTGCTCCGAGCTTAGGCTGCGTTTCTTTTCACCAGGTTTTTTGGTAATCGAGTCGATTTTTAGAGAAGATACCAGAAGATGGCATAAACTGATTCAGAGGTTGGTAGTGACATCTAGATATATCCCGATGTTAGCTCCTGAATATCATTGATTTTGTTGGCTACCTACATTCGGTAATTATCTTTCTCTTTTTTCCAGCACCACCACACCAAAAGTCACTAATGAATATTGTTCTGCTCTGAAGCTGGTTCGATCTGCCCCAGCGCAAGTATGGCTTCAAAGGTTGTTCTTAAATTTTTTGCCAGGGATGATTGCGAATATCAGCGAATTCCAAGGACTCATCTCTGGCATATTGGGTCTAAAATTTTCCGAGGCATTAGCTTTCAGAATTGTCAGGAATAAGTTTCCCCAAAACTGATCATTTCTAATAACAAAAAATTTATTCCTCTTCTTCCTTTTTTTTCCTGTTCTATAGAATACCACCCCACCCCTGCGATTTACCTTCTTTAAGCTTTACGAAAAAGTACACAAATATTTGTGCTAACGTGTTGTTCCAGCGATGAGATCAGCGCCAGCGCCGGTGCTGATGGCAGCGCCGACGCCGTCGCCGTGTTAATAATTTGTTATTGTTGTAAATTTTATAAAAAGATTTGTATTTTTTAGCAGTATGTTTTCACAGTAAGAGTATAAATAATTTTTTGTTACCTATATCGGTTAGCAGCATTATGCTGCCAGCATACAGTCCAAGCTTTATTTAACATAACTCTACAGGGTGGCCCAAAAAACGCGGCCACTTGAAAAAAAATTTGCGTAGGTAGCTCCTTGCCACATCGATTTCCCAGGAAATCGATGGCACTTGTTAAGCTACCTATGAGCTTTGTTGTTTCTCTTTATCGCAGCCGGCATTTGTTGAGGAGGTATCCGATGACTTGCCACCAAAAACCGGGCAAGGGTTACGTACTTCAATTTTTTTTAAGGTGGCCGATTTTTTTGGGCCACCCGTATTGGTTATGGGTAAAAATCCCCCCGTAAAAATCCCCCAGCAAAATCCCCCAACAAAATCCCCCAGCAAAAATCCCCCCACAAAAATCCCCCCACAAAAATCCCCCCAGAATAAAAATTGAAGTGAGGCAAATGTATCTAAGCAAATGTATTTCAAAACCACGGTATTCTAACTAAAATCATGTCATGATCACTATTTTATAGTTAAGAGACGTCCCAGTACGATGTAAACCGGAGTACCGAAGCCATGAAACGAGTACTACCCAAGTTCCACCACCTAAGTTCTACCATTTCAGTACAACCATTAAGATGCCCTACTACCAATTCTTGGGGAAGTTGAATTATAGGTTGTTGCTATGCTAAAGTAACCGAAATAGGAATTTGAAGCTGTTTGGTTAGAAAATTGGTGTTTGCTACCAGCATCGGTTAAGATGCTTACATGGTAGCCTCAGGTACCCTCAGGTAGTTAAGGTATTTTTCTAGCTCGATGCGGGGATTCTGAATAGCAAACCGATATTTTGGTATTATCAAGCCGTGTTTTAGGGTCCCAATTTTGATTAACACATTGATAATATTGACAATATTTTGCTTATTTTAAGTCCGAGTCCGTGAATAAATGTCCATTTAATTTCAATTTCTATTCTGGGGATTTTTGTTGGGGGATTTTGCTGGGGGGATTTTTGTGGGGGATTTTTGCTGGGGATTTTGTTGGGGGATTTTTGCTGGGGGGATTTTCGCTGGGGGATTTTTGCGGGGGATTTTTACCCATAACCCCCGTATTTAACATAAATTTTAAGGTCCGAATTCGTTCCCACCTAGGGTGCGACACTTTTTTTAACCCGATTTTTGAAGTCTTTTGCCAGTTCTGTTTTCACAGTCTGGTCCCAATATCGTGATTCCGATTTTGCCGATCGTTTTTTATAAAGCTAAATTTTCATTGTCTAGAAAAGCAAAACCTGACGTAACTCGATTTAACAAAAATCCTGCTTTTTAATCGAGTTTTTGCTTTTTTTACAGAATAAAATTTTGTAATTCTAAAATAATCATCAAATGGGAATCCTTGCAATATTTGATTGTCATATTGCAGATTGTCAAAGCAGGACTGGTAAAAGCTTAAAAATGGATGCCAATAAGGTGTCGGACCCGGTAACTTGCCCGGTCCTTGAGTTATGCTAAATTAAGCGTGGACTGTATCGTATTCATTTCCTCTATTAATTCCTCATGGTGAGTAAATATTAAGATATTTCCCCTATGCTGTGAAATAAGTCCATATGAGGTGGTGTTATTAGAGAGTGGGGAGTTCATAAAGGAGTAATCCTTATTTCATTGGTAGAAAAAGTTTTGCAATTTTATTTTTTTTATGAATAGCATATGATACCCTGGTAATGTTTTAAAAAAATAGTAATAAACTAAAAGATCAAGGAAAATAAATGAAAGAGACAAAATGGGAAGAAATTGCAGCACAAAAATTTAAATAATTCAGCTTTTAATTAAGAATTTTTTTTTGAATATATTAGGCCGTTCAATTTTGAAAACAGCGCATGAGCTATAGCAGTTAAAGAAACAGCGCTGGGGCAGCGCCGGGACGAAAATTTAGGCTAAAGTACACAACGGCACTTTTTATACTCGTGAAACCGATTCCCGCGAAACCCTTGAAACTACCTTGAAACTATGCCGTATCTCGATTTTGGTGACGAAACTTGATGTTTACATCACAGAGCAAGTTGTAGAGAAGGGTCGATTTTACTTATGAATCCGTTGAAAGAATTAAAATTGGATAAATTGATTTTCAGAAAAATAATTGGCAAAAAACAAAAAGGTTTCACAGAAAACGGTTTCACGAGTATAAAAAGTGCCAATGTATGTGTCGCCCGAAAACGCCAAAAATAATCTCAATCATGCTTTTTTCATCTTTAAAGTGCAAAAAAAACACGTTTTTTAATATTGAGAAAGCACTTTTCCCTAGAAAAAAATTTCAGAATTTTTTCTCTTGCTCCAAAAAAATTTTCAAAAATCAAAAAAAAATGTTTTTTGAATTTTGCGCCTTTTGAATTTAAAGGGATTAGGGTGTTATAGGGACGGGAAGGGAACAAAAGGGGGCCACTAATCACGCAGGGCCCACTAACAAGAAAGATGTGAACATAGTTCTGAATACGGAGGCCTACCGCATAAATAAACTCTGGTATGCATGCTTTTTCATGCATCCAGAGTCACTTTCGAGTGGTTTGTGTCTAAGGTATATGGGTGTGCGCATTTCAACTCCAGGCCCCCGAACCCTCTGCGCCCCCTTTGGGGGTGCAGAGGGCTTGAGAGTAGAGATGCGCACACTCACTTACTTTAGACATGATTCCGAGAAATACTCTGATCATAAAATGCATATAGAATCTATTTTTGCAAGGTCCCATTTTTGCAAGGTCCCATGTAAGACAGTTAACGTAAAGGGGGAGTGTATCTCTTGTCCGTATCTGGTCCCGCACGGAAAACGTTTAAATTCAAATTTAACCACTTTCGGAGGTTGCTGGTTTAGTCTCTCTGGGTGTAAACCGCAGTTTTTCAGCGATTGAGCTGAAGTTATGCTAAAAAGTATTGACGAATCGATTGGAAAGATCTCCGGGATTGCTTTTCTTAGTAAACAGCTGTCTTGAATTTGCGAAATCAGCCAGAAACCAAAAATTTCGGTTTATGTCTATTTTATCTATCGGTCTTTTTTATTTTAGCCATTTTCTAGATTCAGAAATACACAAGGTACGGTATAAAAAAATCTCTACATCAAATAGAAATAGACAGTACGTCAAAAATTACTCCAGAAATCGGGTAGCTTGGATAGCTTGATTTACAAAAATTACCGATTTTCAGACGAAAGTCAAATTTGTGTCTCGGTTTTAACTGTAGCTTAGCTATAATGCTTGTGAAATCATGCCTGATAATCTAGCTCGGTCTGCAAGACTCTGATAATTATTTTTGTCAATGTCAAATAACATGTGAAAAAAATAAAGTTTAACAACCATGGGGTTCGAACCAGAACCTCCGAAAGTGGTTTAATTGAATTTAAACGTTTTCCATGTGGGACCAGATACGGACAAGAGATACACTCCCCCTTTAACACAAACATTTACTTTTTACGTTTTCTTTGAAAGTGGCCCCTTTTATTCCCTTCTCAGGTATTTTTCTATAGCATTGTAATGCTTCCATACTGTCATTTCAAGATTATGCTCTAAAATGCCTATCTAAGGCATTGTAAGTTTTACACTACTAATGTATGCTCGTGAAATGATATTGAAATTCACGAAATACCATTGAAATTATGCGCTATTGTACTACTATTTAACTAGCATAACAATGGTAGTGCCGTACCATCGTGACATTTGAGATGTTCAACGATATTTAATGACAATTGTAATATCATTTAAAGTTTTGATATACTCTTGTTTTATGATGTACGATTGTATATAGACTTTTATGTATTTCGACCAAATTTTTTTTAAAGAGAATCCTACTAATCATAAAACTTTGTTACAGTCGAAACTTAAGGTCAACTTAGTTATGTGCATACTTGGAGGGCGCCGGCGCTGGCGTCGATGTGCGCCCGGAAAATTTGGAGAAAATGGGGCGCTTGGCGCTTTTTTGAAAATTGTGTAGTCGGTCTTTTTTCATTGGTTTTTTATATCTTTGTTATATATAAAATAGCCCGTTTTAGTTGTTTTGAAGGCTTATAGTGATTTGGTTCACCAAAAAGATGAAATATGCCACCAAAAAGATTATTTCTGCCACCAAAGGATTATTTCTACCACCAAAAAGATTATTTCTGGCCACCAAAAACTAAAATTGGCCATTAAAAGGCTGAATAGTATCATTTAACGTCTATAGTGTATGAGCTTATATGTTTTTTCATAGCAAAATCTGCCCGAAACGGGTTACTATCAATGAACCTTTTCATGGCTGATTTCAGAGTTCGGTGCCGAAAAGTAATTTTCGTGGCAAAAATTAAGCCGAATTATTCCCCCGATTTTCGGACATTCTTGGCTGCATCTTACTTCTGAAGTTTTGTCACCTAATCCGAGATTGTAACATGAAAAAAAAAGAAAATAAGTCATGAGTAAGTATATACCAGCTAAAGACCGTCGCTCGAGTCATCTTTTAACCCCGTTTCGGGCATATTTTGCTATGAAAAAACATATAAGCTCATACACTATAGACGTTACATGGTACTAGTCAGCCTTTTTATGGCCAATTTTAATTTTTGGTGGCAGAAATATTCCCGAGTAGCTTTTTGGGGGGGGGGGGTATTACCGAGTAGCGTCGAAATTCTTTGTTTACAACTCCTACTTTTCCTTCATCCAATCCTTAACACCTGAACATCGACTTCTAACTTTTTAGCCGCTGCGCTGCTCACATGCTTTCGTGTATAGCCAATCATTTTCTCCTTTATCGACGGTCACTAGGTTCCTGCTCTTCGAAGTCCTTGATATACCGGCAGACTGAATCATGAAGCAGACCCGTTTCCTTGATGATCTTTGTCGCGTCCCAGCCAATTCAAAAGAGCCCTTCAGTCATTGAACGCCTAATGTCGTGCGGGAGGTCTTTTGCATCTTCGATTTTACGGAAAGCGCGCAGTCAGTTTTCGCGGCATATCTAGATTTTGTGTTTATTTTCGACTTTTGGGGAGGGTTTAAGTTAGAGAAAATACTGTATCTAGACAAAAATCACTTGAAAGGGTCTCTGGATGCATGAAAAAACATGCACACCAGAGTTTCTATATGCGGTGGGCACCAGTATTCATAACTATGTTCAACACCTTCCTTTTCGCCGAAAAGCATCTCCTTCTCTGTTCAAGGCCGAGCCAGAGGCCCAGCCACCCAATAATTCAGAAAAGTGCTGGTTCAGACGAAAAACGCCGGGATCCAGCCGGTATATCGCCTTGTCCCGTCGTGAGTACTTATACTTGTCCGCACCACAAGTTGCTGGGTTTGTTGGTGATACTCTAAGGATCTCAACCATTTTTAATAAGTGGCCCTTGTTTTATCCCTTCCCTCCTAACACATCCCTTTGACCCTTTTAAAATTACTTTTCTGGTCTTTTTATGGTAAAATTATTGCTTAAAAAATAGTTCTTAGACCTTCGAAAAACATGATTTTTAGAGGCTGTAAGCCAGTAGGTCCGAGGATTGGCGGAGGGAGAGGGTGGTTGAGGGCTTGCAGGTATAAGCAAGTATTTGGTCGGAGGGGATATGGTGATTGTTAGTGTCTAGTGGGGATGTTTAATTCATTAGCTGTTTTGGAGGGTGTGATGTGGTAGATTATTATTATTATTAAAAAATGACAATTACGTTAAAATTACATTAAAAATGAAAGTTGATTAGCCGCAAAAAAGTTTTTTAGATGCAGAAAAAGTTTTAGTTTCGATATACAATAAGTTTGTGTGTGTGAGGAACTACCCAACGTTCTCACAAAATAAAATAATTTTTCACTTAATTTTCAATTATTCTGAGTAAGATAGGAGAGAAAAATCAGTCAAGAATAAACATTTTGTATTTCTCAAAATTTTTGGTTTTCGGATTTTTCGGGTTTGCAAAATTTTTGGCAATAGCATTGTAACAGCATTACTTTATTTTACAATGACATTTTATGGCTATTTTCGAACATTTTAAGCAAAAATGGTATTGTTATGCTCATTAGATACAATTACTATGCATTGCCAAAAAAATTTGCAAAATTCGAAAATCCGAAAACCAAAAATTTTGAGAAATGCAAAATGTTTATCTTGACTGATTTTTCTCTCTTATCTTACTCAGAATGAATGAAAATTAAGTGAATTTTTTTTTGTAAGAACGTTGGTTAGTTTTTCTCACACACACACAAACTTAGTATATATCAATTCAGTGCAGACATGAACAGTAGTTAGTTGGTTTGAACTAAATAAAAATTAACAAAGTGTACTCGAAGATTGTTCTGACTAACAAATTAACACTTGATATAATGTAAAGCAGGGCTATGTTGGCCGAGTTTCGGCGAACCTAGTACCTTTTTAAAACTCGTTCTGGATAGGATAAAATATCTCTTAGATCGACTGCAAAAACCTTTTTTATATGTGAACTGAGATCTGAGATATTCCACATCTAGCTGCGTATTCGTTATTGCTACGCTGAGACATTTTTCTCCTGACAGACAATTTTTTGTACCGTAAATGCTCTAATAGAGCCCTCCCCTCTCCGATAGAGCCCTCCTTCATATAAAGGCCCTCTCTAGAGGGTGAACGAAAAATAAGGCCCCCTCTCTGATAGAGCCCGCCCCCCCCTCTCGAAAGTTTCAAGACAAATTCCGTTTTTCCTAACACTGATATCTTGCCAGCACATTTTGTTGCTTTTAGTCGTCATTTTCGTCAGCTCAGTCTGTTTGTCTGCTGTTTTTTTTCGTTATTTTTTTCTTTAATCAATCCCTAATCAGTCCTAATCAATCAGTCCTAATCAAAATGAATCGAATTAAAGAAACCTGTGGCAGCGATTCATCAGCTGGTGAAGAAGTAGAAAAGCTAAGAAAGCGAAAAGCTTATTCAACTAAGTGGAAAATGGAGGCTGTGAAACATGCGAAATTGGTCTCCATCCATTCGGACTTTAAAAAGTTGAAAGCAAAAAGTTCAATGTGGATCGAGCGACTGCCAGGGATAGGATCAAGAATGAAAATCCTTCATCACAGATCAAGTAAATTATTTTTCTGGCTTCATTTAGTTTTTTCACTCAGCCGTCATCCCAGGAGGATGTACCAAGTTCATACAAGTTTGTGCTTCTATTCTGATTCGTTAAATTGATCATATTTAAACTGTTCATCATCCCTCAGATGTGGTGTGGAACGCTCCCTTCAAGGCCAAGATTCAAGAGCTTTACAACAACTGGATGCTCAATCATGCTGACAAAGAGTGGGCTACCAATGGAAATCCACCATCGCCATCAATGAGCAACTAGTTGGAGTGGATTTGGCAGGCTGGGACGCTCTGCTAAAAGAATTGATCGCCAAACCGTTTATAGTTTAGTTTATTTTTGTATTTGCTCACTCTGTGGCGACGAAGACAACGCATTCACTGCTTCAAGGAGCGTAGACCAGTGCCAGAGGGGATGCAATTTCTGCAAGATGCTCGCTTTTCTGCCACGGATGATCTCTCAGCTACAGAAGAAATAGATTCAGATCATGACAAAACAAACGGATATCTCATTGACGAAGATATTGAATTACAAAACTTCTTTTTGATTGCATGTTAACTGATGTTGAATTCTTAAAAATAAAATGTAGATACGTTGAAGGTAATCAAAAATTCAAAGCTGGAATTTTGTCAGTGATTTTCTAAATTGTTGAAAAATTCAGCAATTTAATTTTTTAAATTTGATGCTTGCTGGAACTCTACGTTTTATATGTGTCAGGCTCTGGCTCAGAAGCAAAAAGTCTTACATATACCTCATGACATATACCTCATGCGATGGGGCAAGATTCACCTAAATCTGAAGTTGGAACAATGGGTGACTATGAAGAAGATGGTTGACCTTCTCGATTCTCTGGAGTCTGCGTCGAAGCAATTGTACAGAGTCGATGAGCCAATTTTAGTACAGTTTCTTATTGGAAAGACGTTGACAGCAAATATAGATGCGATAGCTAATCCAGAGTTGCAAATGATCTAAGAAAAGCCACTCGGCCGGTTGGATGAGAAAATTGATCATCATTTTACAACATAAAAATTTTGAGTCATTTTACTTAATTTTAGAACTTTTTGCTTGGCTACTTTCCTAGATGCACGCTTTCAGGGCAGAATTTCGTCAGGCAGAATGGTATTTCGTGAGAGGTTTGCTTCATGGATCAAGCAGGAGTGTACCTAAGAAGAGCATTCTGAAGTCGTGGAAGATGCAGGTGCATCGACCCAGATGAAAATTCTTTGTTGCTCTGGAAGGACAATTTTTCGTATGTGCCTGACATATAGTTTTGGTATTATTCTAGGCAAACGAAGTAGCATATCCACGATTAGCCAACTTCGCCTGTCAATTACTTTCTGCTAAAGCTGAAAGGCTTCTCCGTTGCCAGAGACCTACCGTATTTTCTCTATTAAGTTCCCCCTCTCTAATAACTCCCCCTCTCTAATAACTCCCCCTATTTCGACCCCATATCTCAGCCTAAGGAAAAATTATTGTAAATCTGTTTTTTGCGTTTTCTTAATCACCACGATCTTAGTTGATTCCACTTTTTAGATTTCAGTCGGGCATCCGAAAATCTCAAAATCGAAATATTTTTTTCCGATTTTTAAGGGTTGAAAAATAACTCCCCCGGGGGACTTACTACAGAAATACGGTATATGATTATGGAAAGAGCAGTCTAAAATCAAAAACCGCCAAAATCTTAATATTTTGAACAATAGTTTGCCTAAATTCAATAATTGTTATTAAAATTATGTTGATGCAATGTAAAAAAAAATTCCCGTTTTTTTGGGCGATATCCCGTTTTTGCGAACTCAAAATCCTGTTCCCGCTCTCGGCTGGGGCCGAAAATCCCGTCCCGTTACCTGTTCGCAGCTTTCTTCTAGGTCTAGGACCAATGAGCAGGGTGTTAACCCTTCAATGAAGATCTTCATTGAGGATGAAGATGAGGATGAAGATCTTCATTATTTTTCGATTTTATTGAAGATTGAGGATGAAGGAGCAAAAAATCTTGTATTGAGGATTGAGGAGGAGGATGAAGGAGCAAAAAATCTTGTATTGAGGATTGAGGATGAGGATGAAGGAGCAAAAAATCTTGTATTGAGGATTGAGGATGAAGATGAAGGAGCAAAAAATCTTGTATTGAAGATTGAGGATGAAGGAGAAAAAATCTTGTATTGAGGATTGAAGATTGAGGATGAAGGAGCAATTTTTTTTATTGAGGATTGAAAATCTTCAATCGTCAGTGGAGATGATCCCAAGTTTGGAGTCGAAGGTGAAGCCGAAGATGCCTGGAATGCCGGATCAACCCCAAGTCGAAAGAAGAGGAAGCCAGGCCCTCGTCCAGTCAGAGGCTTTCTGGGTTACCAACGCTCTACTGGTAGGAATTTCTGGGGTTTTGTTGGTAATTCTATCATGGATGGTCATTTAGATGCCGAAGCTCACCCGTCTCGCAATATCTCTACTGGCTACTCCTGCGACGTCTGGAGCTGTGGAAGGTGCGTTCTCTGTGCTCGGCTACAACACCAAGGGATCCAAGATCAACACTGGGCGGGAGCATGCGAAGATGAAGGTGATGCTAACCTACAACAGTGCGCTTATTGACATCTGACCCTGTTCTTTGGTTGATTGGCATTTTGTTGAATAAAATTTATTGAAGTGAAGGTCTACATTATTTTCGACTTTATTGAAGTTTGAAGATCGAGGATAAAGGAGCAAAAAATCTTGTATTGAGGATTGAGGATGAGGATGAAGGAGCAAAAAATCTTGTATTGAAGATTGAGGACGAGGATGAAGGAGTAAAAAATCTTGTATTGAGGATTGAGGATGAGGATGAAGGAGAAAAATCTTGTATTGAGGATTGAAGATGAAGGCTTCAGAAATTTTTGGCTTTAACAACCCTGCCAATGAGTATTTTCATGGGCTCACAAGTTCAAATTTTTCTTTAGAAAATATCATTTTTTCTTGGCAATTAGTCTTAACATAATCTTAAATGGATCAGTAACAGCCGGAGAGGCCAAGTAAACTAACAAGAAGCCAATCTAAAATTTGTGATGAATTTTTAGAGATTTACGGTCTTTTTTTTTTTAAATTTGCGTTCACTTTCTCAAAATCTGTGGACATTTAGATTTCTGCAATAGAATGAGACGGTCTTACAGTCAAAGCTTTTCATGTTAACACGGGAACGGCTGTACGTCCTGATGGTATGTCCTTGTGCAGAATTTCACGCTGAGCACGATGGTGAAAAAAAATCGAAAAAAATAACTCTACGGTGGTCAGCGGCCTTTGTGAACCATCAATGTCACGACTTTTGCCTATGCCACTTCAAAAAGGTAAAGAATGCCACTGTTTTAATATATTTTGTATATTTCATGTGCAAAAGAAAGCGCAGATTGCGAGCTTTCAAATGACATATTGTGGAGGTATTTATGACAATCATATGATAATTTTTGGCTCATAGAAAGCATTGTGTTTTTTTTCAAAACGTTGTTCATACAAAAATATCTACAAATAAATGTGGAAACGCCGTTTTTTAATTTATGGTTGATACTGTTCGATAGAACAAGAAAACTGCACCAGATAGTGCTTTAAAGTAGCCTGCAATCGAGCTTTTCGAGTGTTTAGCAAAGGTTCAAAAGTATATCCCAAAAGGCATCCTGACCTGAAACTTCAATTTTGCTACATAAATCTGAAATTCTGACACCGAATTCGTGTTCAGCATGGTCGATTTACTTGGGAAACTGTTTTTTGATTATCACAATCATTGTCAAATTTCAAATTCCGCTCAAGACAAAATTATTTGAAATTTGAAAATTTTGAATTTAAATAATTTTTGTATCGAGCGGAATTTGAAATTTGACAATGATTGTGATAATCAAAAACAGTTTCCCAAGTAAATCGACCATACTGAACACGAATCAGGTGTCAGAATTTTAGATTTATGTAGCGAAATCGAAGTTTCAGGTCAAGATGCATTTTGGGATTTACTTTTGAACCTTTGCTAAACACTCGAAAAGCTTGATTGCAGGCTACTTTAAAGCACTATCTGGTGCAGTTTTTCTTGTTCTATCGAACAGTATCAACCATAAATTAAAAAACGACGTTTCCACATTTATTTGTACATAAATGTTTTTTGTATGAACAACGTTTTTGAAAAAAAACACAATGGTTTCTATGAGCCAAAAAATTATCATATGATTGTCATAAATACCTCCACAATATGTCATTTGAAAGCTCGCAATCTGCGCTTTCTTTTGCACATGAAATATAAAAAATATATTAAAACAGTGGCATTCTTTACCTCTTTGAAGTGGCATAGGCAAAAGTCGTGACATTGATGGTTCACAAAGGCCGCTGACCACCGTAGAGTTACTTTTTTCGATTTTTTTTCACCATTGTGCTCAGCGTGAAATTCTGCACAAGGACATACCATCAGGGCGTACAGCCGTTCCCGTGTTAAGAGAGATAAAGACGTATAAGACTACAAGAAAAAATTGAGGTGGCATTTTTACGGAAATTAGGGGCTGTATTTTGGACATTAAGCCCTAATGTCCAAAATGATTAGGGGCCTTTTCAAGGAATTATGTTGCAGAACTAAATATTACCCGTTACATGGTTACTATTATCAGTTAGACCCTGTTTTAACAGCATTTAAACAATATTGCATTGGGTCCTGAAACAGAAAAATGTTAATTTTATAGGGTAATACTTAAATCTAGTAACAAAATACTTATTTCTAGTACCGAAATTTGACATGCATAGAAAAACTCTTTGTAAAGTTAGAGATTTTGTAGAGATCTTGATTGGCCAGTCTATCCAATCGGATTGATTCAACTGGCTGGATTGGTCAATTAAACCAATTGAATCGGTTCAACTGGCTTGATTGGTCAGTCTATCCAATTGGAATGATTCAACTGGCTGGATTGGTCAATTCAACCACTTGAATCGATTCAATTGGCTGGATTGGTCAATCATTATTTGAATCGATTTAACTTAATTTATTGATCCAATTATGTCTCAAACCATCGGACATAGATTTTCGTGTAGCGCTGATCTCAGCTTTCTAACTAGACTTCAAATTCCTGTGAAAGATTTCGAAGATATGAAGATTTTGAGCTTTGTATAAAGTAACTTTTTCGACTAGGTTCCTCTATTCAGACGCCTAAATTTCCAACTTTTTAAATTTGTTTACTGAAAAAAGATATCTTGTTGAGTAGCTGAGATTCAGGGCTATACGATATTGACAAAAAGAAAAACGTTCAAAAAAATGAAAATTTTGGTATTAGAATTGAGTATTTTGGTACTAGAAAAAGGTACCACCCATTTTATATCTCACTTTTTAAATAATTGTTTGTTTTGGCACGATACGAAGAACCAGAAAGTCGCTTCACCAGAAAGCACCTTGCAAAGCATACACTCTACGATCTACGATCAAACTTTGATCCAGAAACAACAGAGCGTCTAATTTTTCCTAAACAAAATCTTCTACTGTTGAAATTTGTATATTAGAACGCTAGCGTTTGTGTTGACCGTAAATAAATGTAGTGAGTCATTGCTTTCTGAAATTATTGGGTATTGGGCCAATATATTGGATCCGTCATAATATTGGGTATTGGGATTGGGTTAGAAAATGGCCAAAAATATTGTATTGGGATATTGGGTGGGTCTGTTTTCAAATATTGGGTATTGGTATTGGGTTCGAAAATGACCAAAAATATTGTATTGGGGTATTGGGTTTAGACAAATGCCCATCTCTAATTTTCGGTCATTTCGGTCATTTCCCGAATTTCACTTTATCATAAACTTTATTCATATAACATAACATTTCCCTCAAATTCGTTCATAAACACATCAAAATCATCATTTTCTTCATTGCTTTCTACATTTTACTAAAAATGTTTTTTCGGAGTTTGCTAAAGGGGTGGTGGTTGTGGTGGAGTGATCGATTGCACGCATCAGAATCTCACTAAGATTGGCTTTAGTTACTGGTTGGGAGTGATATAAAGTGGCTTAGGGTGGTTCTGAATAATTGAGGTGAGACTCTGGGCGATTGAGCAGATCAAACGGAAAATCTGATGAGCGCAATCGAATTTTTGCAAAACTTTCACCCACTCTTCCCGTGAAAACCCAAAAAACCACCTTTCAAGGGCTTCTGGCCACTTTGGGGTGGAATTCTTAGCGATCCAAGTTATTTTCTGGCTGAAAAATTTAAATTTCCGCAAAATTTTGACCTAACTTGCCTATTTTGTCAATTACATTTGTCATGTCAATTTGATCTTTAGCGATCTGATCGATCTGATATGAACTTTGCCCACCTCTGGTATATACTC
Source organism: Ditylenchus dipsaci (assembly GCA_004194705.1). Classification (NCBI taxonomy): domain Eukaryota; kingdom Metazoa; phylum Nematoda; class Chromadorea; order Rhabditida; family Anguinidae; genus Ditylenchus; species Ditylenchus dipsaci. Next base: position 51,045 of record SADC01000165.1, read on the forward strand.
TTACCCCCATTCATTTACTACCAGCCGATGTGCTTAGGGAAAGCTTGAGAAATACCGTTATTAGGAGACAGGAGCTGTTCCATGAAAACCGTCAATTTTCAACTTTTCATAACTACATCGAGTCAGTTGAAAGCTTATGTGAAACTAGAGATTCCGGGCTACATGCTGATGTAAAACTAAAAAATTAACAATCAGAAAAAACCCCGACAAATACTCGTTTGTACGATTAGCGGCAAAAGAAGCTTTTTAACTGCAAAAAAAAGTTTTTTTAGCGACGAAAAAGCCTTCAATTTTTCGTGCTTTATTGGCAAGACAAAAATTAAAAGATCCAAATTTTCAGAGGGCTCTAGCCGAGCTTTTTTTTGTCATGTCACACACGACAGGACCCCAAGTGCACCCCCTCCAAAGAGTATAATTTTCTATAACCGAAATTTGGTTAGAGAACTCATACTCTTTGGGGAGGGGTTGCTTACGGGAGTCGGAGTTTTAAAAGTAAAAATAAATTTATTTTCGGCTTCATAGAGAGAGTTAAACTTGGTCCTCAATAACATTCAGAACGTGAACAGCAGTATTTTTTCTAATCATAAGCCGACAAATAGTGTCGCACTAACCAGGACTCGAACCCCACACAGTAATTTGTGAGTGAGCAACCATACCCACCACACCATAAAGACACACTGACTTATAGAATTTCAAAGGAACCAAATTTTAATGTTGCTTAGCTTATCTTCCATTTATTCTGTTTCCCCCAACGTAAAAGCCCAAGTGCACGGGTGCACTACGTTTCACCGTCACTATTTTCACCGTCCACTAAATTCACCGTCAGCATTTTAGGACCGCTTTTAGGTCTGAATTTTCGAATTTTTAAAAGTTTTGGCACCAAATTGTAGCCCTGAATGTCAGCTACATTTTGGTATTTCAATTTCTAAAAAACGCAAAATTTAGTTCTAAACTATAAAAGACGCTTACCCTGCGTTCTACCGTGATGAAAAAGTGTGAGATTGAACGCCTTCTAAGTTTAGTTCTAAATTTTTTTATTTTTTCAGAATTTTTAGTACTAAAATGTAGCTGACATTCAGGGCTACAATTTGGTACCAAGACTGTTAAAATTTTAGAAAAATTTAGATTTAAAAGCGGTCCTAAGTGCTGACGGTGAATTTAGTGAACGGTGAAAATAGGGACGGTGAAACGTAGTGCACCCAAGTGCACTTCCCCCCCCCCCCACCTCCTCCAAAGAGTATTTTTCTCTAAGCGTCCTATTTTGGGTTCCCTTGATTTTTTTAAGTTTTCTTTTTTGCAATGTGTAGCGCGCTAACTTAGGCTTAGGTTTAGGCTTAGGCCTCAGGCTTAGATGAAAAAAGTTAGCTTAGAGAAAAATACTCTTTGCAGATTGGGGGTTGCACTTGGGTTGCTGTGTTCCCCAAGATATTGATAATTTGTAAAAGCCAATACAAAAGCCGAGTGAATTAAAGTTATCTTTAAAGACATATGGGGACACATTTCAAGCACTGCTTCGCTTTCAGTAACAATTTCAATTTCGCGATTTCATGCTAATGACAATCAAAAAAAGGAAGCCAGCCAGAAACATATACTTTGGTTTTCATCGCCTCATCCTCTACCCGTTTATTGACTTCTCGCCATAGTGCGGCACATTTTTTAAATTTGGACGGCGTCCCACCCCGTCTTTTGAGATTTTCTCCGGCCGTCCTATTTTCAAAAATATTTCGTCCGTCTTGCCGGTCGTCCAAAATTTCGCGAAATGCGAATCGAAAATGCGTTTTGAGAAAAAAGCGAAAATACCAATAATCATCTCTATAAAAATCGATCAAATTGAAATTCAGCACCTAACCATTGAAACCAGCACCTGATCCCTTATTTTTGCTTATGAAACTAAAATTACAATTTTATGTATTTTTTGACCGAAAATGCACAGCAAGGTCTAAAATTTCGAAAAATTTGACAAAATCCCTTGAACTTAAGGTTTACACACAAAACTGGCCTAAACAAGGCAAAAATAAGGTATTAGTCGCTGGATTTCAGTATTTTTGACCGAATTAAAAAAAATGCTGGAAATATTTAATTAGGTGCTGCATTTCAGTAACATCCTATAAAAAGAAAGCCTATTTTAAAGAATTCCATATTTTTGTTGCCATTTTGCCTTTCAAAAAACACTCTTACAGTTTTTATGTAAAGTTAAACAAAAAATTATCGACCTAAACGTCCTCTCCTTTTTAACCTGCCCCCGGCCGTCCACTCCAGGACGGGACGTGCCCGGCGGACGGGCGCCCCACTATGATTCTCACACGGTTTTATGAACTTTTCAGAATTTCATGAGAAAATCAAATAAAATCTTTCCACACTAAAATCGATTCAGAAAATCTGGTAGCTTGCGAAAGTTTGATCCAGCAAGAAAAGAATATCTTCGAAGGGTAGAGATAGACACAGAATTAAACATTTTCATAAAAAGTGTCGGACCCAAGGGTGTCCTGAAAAAGCGCCAGGAAAAAAGTGACGGAGAAAAAAGCGCCGGTGAAAAAGCGACCCGAGGTGGGAGTGGACTTTTGGGACGTCGATAAATCGAGGCTCGACTGTACAGAAATGTGTGCAGCTGTAGAAAAAATTAATATTCTTTATCTCCTATACAGTATTAGAGCTGTTCTGTCTGTTCGCGGACAATTGATGTTTTGAGTTTCTATGATAAGTTTTTGTTTGCTTTTTTGGTCAATTTTTTTAAAATTGAAGCTTGGAATCTCAGGAGTAGATAGAGAAAAATAGAGATAGAGAAAAGCCAAAGAATCGATAGAGAAAAATCTGCATTATCGATAGAGAAAAATCTCAGCTACAAAACGGTGTGAAAACATTTGAGATAAAAAAACAAAATATGTTAAAAAATGTATCTGAAGTGAAGTAGCAGTCAATGTCAAAAGTAGCCGTAGAAGTCCCCTCCCCTTTCAAGAAACTTAGCATGAAATTTAGCTTCATTTGCGTTTTTTATTATCTGTAACGATGCGACATGCCGGTTTTTAGGAAGAAATGTGGTAAGCTGATTTCGGCGCAATCCACATTTGCGCAATTCGATTTTGGCGCGATCTGAATTTACGCAATTTGAAATTGCGCAATTGCTCGCTTCCTATAATGTTTTTTGAATTTATTTTTTTGTGTGCATTGAAAATTTGAATATTATTATGAGTAAATTATAGAGATAGAAAAACGCCACCCAGCGGGAATCCGGGACGGAATTTTTCACCTAGATTGAGACCGGGATCGGGACCGGCATTTTGTGAACCTACCCAGCGGGACCCCGTACGGGATCCCGGTAAAATGACCGGGATTTCAGTTGGCTTAATTTAAGTTAATAGATACCTAAATTTTTCAAAAATTTCAGCCTTTTTTAAGCGAAAATGCAACAATTTTACTGCGCAAGTCTCTTATACTGTTAATTAAATATATTGATACACCTATGCTAGTATTTTTCAATAATGGCTGCCAGAGATAAGGTGCAAGAAATAAAATAGCTCTCGAAATAACATTGCGCTCTCGAATTTGACGATTATGCTTGATCAAGCCTTTTTTACTACAATTTTCGAAGCTTTTTCCCAATTTCCGAAAAATCGCAAAGATTTCAGATTTCACTGGCTGCTTTATAACATTAAAACTTTAAAGTATTATATTGAAAGTCCAGTCTTACAGACGAAAAATTTAGCCTTTGCAAAATACGTGAAATCCTAGTGATTTTGTACCTGGATGGACATGTTACGTTCGCCAAAAAATCCCAAAAAGTGGCCTGAAAAGTATGGGAAATGACAAAGGGTCGAACTTGAAGGTTGGATATTGGTTTGATGGTTCCTTATCTTCTAAATCCCGTCTATGATTTAAAAAAAAACTGAAACCGGGACCGGGATTTTTGAAATTGACCCGGCGGGATTCCGGGACGTGATTTTGGGTCAATTTTCGTCCAACGGGACGGGGTCCCGGCCGGGACCCCGTCCCGTTTCTGTCTCTAGTAAATTAACATGGACCCATATAAGTAATTATGGTGCAGTGAAATTAGTTCGAGACGTCCTATTTGGCAAAGTCGAGTACGTTGGGCTTGACTAGTTAACGGTTCTAATAACTAATCCTGATAAACTGATTATGAAAGACTCTTAAAATAATTCAAAATTGAAACTCTTCAAAAAAAGACGACTTATAGCTGACCTTATTTTCTATTGCAAAATAATTTTGAAAAAATTGACATTAATGTAAATATTTCGTCTTTTCAGTCATCTTATAATTTCCGAAAACATAAAGCTATTGTACCCTTTTCCAAATCAGATTTCCGATTCCACTCTTTCTTTATTCGGACACCAAAAATTTATTATGCTCTTCCAGCTGAAATTGTTGCTTCCTCTACTATAATACTTTTCAGGAAAAAACTCAAAGAATGTGATCTAAACGCTTTTGTATTGTAATTATTTTTAAGGAAATATGTATTTATTTTCGTCGCGCACTTGTTGCGTAAACAATAAATAAAAATAAATAAAAACTAGTAGTATATTTTGAAAAATTTTACATGCAAACAAAAAAAGGCAGCCGACGATTGCGCCATTTCAAATTGCGCCAATGCAGATTGCGCCACATTCAAATTGCGCCAATGCAGATTGCGCCACTGCAAAATGCGCCAAAATCAAATTGCGCCACTATATACTCTAATTAAAGTTAAGCAAATGTATTTTTTAATCTGATCTCAACGGATTTTGTTCCCTTCTAGTATTAGGGGTGACTGTTTTCATGTCCTTCAATGATCAATTTCAGTAAAATGACCAGAAATTGGCAGGGTTGTAATGGCGCAATTTGCAGTGGCGCAATTCGATTTTGGCGCAATTTGCAGTGGCGCAATTTGAAGTGGCGCAATCTGCATTGGCGCAATTTTAATGTGGCGCAATCTGAATTGGCGCAATTTGAAATGGCGCAATCGTCGGCTGCCCACAAAAAACAATTCGAAAACGGCTCAATTGTTTTGCCCCGCCAAAATACTTATTTACCCGCCAAAATACTTATTTACCCGCCAAATCGTAAAAACGAGTATTTCTCGGTTTTTCTAATTGTAAAATTTTTATTTTTATATCAGCATGTAGCCCTGAATCTTAGCTTTCTAACAAGCTATCAATTTACTTTCGGAGATCTTATAAAGTTGTAGAAAAACGTCTTTATATGAAACAAATTGTTCGAAAAATTTGGTTTATACAAAGACCTTTTTCTCCAAGTTTTCAGAATTTCAGTAAATTAGTTGATAGCTGTTAGAAAGCTGAGATCCAGAGCTACACGCTGGTATAAAAATTTGACAAAAAATCGAACAAAAACTTTACAAAATACTAAAAGAAACAAATTTTTTCGATTTGGCGGGGTAAATAAGTATTTTGGCGGGGTAAATAAGTATTTTAGCGGGGCAAATTAGTTACAGCCATTCGAAAACATGATTGACAAACTTATGGTGGTCCCGCGCGAATTCAAATTTCCAAATTGCTGTGCTTATCAAGTTTCATGGTCCTTTAATTAGATATTAGGTTTTGCTGATTACATGAATGAAGAGGTGGTGTGCTTTAAAAAGTTTAAATTTTTTGAGTTAAAACTGTAAGGGAAGGGGATTTGCGAAAGCAAATCCAAAACCGTAGTTTGAAACCCGATTTGTCTTGTGAGGAAATATTTGACCGACGAGTGTTTGAGATCAGTTAGGGAGTTTTTGGGTTCAGGCTCCGGGGGACGACTCGTCTGTGTGCCGCTGCTTTGCATCCTCCGTGTAACTGGCCTGCCTCCGTGTCATGCTGCTGCAGTTGGTGCCTGGATCCCCGCAACCCGTGAAGATCGCCGACCTCTGGGATGGATGGAAGAAGCTCTGGAAGGAAGAAGTGCTCAGTGCCTCTGTGACCGACGCTCCGAAGCTGTGGTCCTGGACGAAGAATGCCAAAGAAGAGCAGGGAAAAGCCTGTGTGGCAGAGAGTTTTCTGTGTAATGTGTTCTTCGTGTGTCTGTGTGACTGTAGTGTTCTTAATAAAGGTCCCGGTGATGTCCTGTGTGGAAGGTGTGAAGGGCGAAACTTACGTTTCTTTACTAAACAGAGCTTTGAGATACGGTGCATCAAGCACCGTGGCCGCGAGCGAAGCGCCCGGCGCAGCCGAAAGTATTTGGTTAATAGAAGCCGAAGTCGGCTGGAATTGGCTCGTAAACGCGAGCTTATTTTATTTTAATTTTCTAATCTGTTTCTTCAAAAGCAGTGTTGTTCATATGACTTATCGAGTCGACTCAAAAAAGTAAAAATATTTTTTTGGGAGTCGATCGACTTCGAGTTAATCGACTCGCAATTCTAACACCGTTCGACTCGCAGTTTGCTCGCGGCAAATATTTTTTTTTGCGATTTTTGAGCGAGTCAATATACATATGATCGCGAGTCGATTGACTCGCGAGTCAATATTTTCAAAAAACTTGCTGCGAGCTACTCGACTCATTATTGACTCGCGTTTTTTTGAATTTTTTTTCACTGCTATTCATGCCCGGTATTTAATGAGGGTGGACTCAGTAATTTCTTAGTAATCAATTCTCAATAGCCAAAAGCCAATAAAAATGGTTGCCGCTAGGATTGAAGGTAGAATATCATTCTAATTGTTGCTGTTATGTAGATTCGGTCAGCTGGGATTGTAAATAAGGTGTGCACCCAGGCGGATTCGAACCAGCAACCTCGGGAATGCGTATACAGTCGAACTCCGATATAAGGCCACCCCGATATAAGGCCACTCGAGACCAATTTTTTGGCCAGCAAAGAAAGAAATTAGTCAAAGTTCACCCCCGATATAAAGCCACCCCGATATAAGGCCACCTTCGGCGGTCCCCAGGGGTGGCCTTATATGGGAGTTCGACTGTATTCACCTCTACACCACTCCCATTAAGAATCGCTCAGTACACAATCCAGACTGACCAAAAGTCAAGAATAAATAGTTTTGGTGGTTAACTAAAAGAAGTAAACTTTTCGCGAAATAGCGATTGAGCGGATCTGATTTCCAGTCCGATGGGCGCAATTGCAAATAATCGTAAGGTTCGGTGTATTTTAGGGTTGTTTAGAATAGAATAGTGTAGAATTCTGAGCGATCGAGGCTGTCGGACTGAAAATCTGGTCTGCTCAATCTCATTTTCGCTAAAAGCTTACCCTCATTTATTAAGCCCCCAAAACAGTTATTTTTGCTGTTCGGCTCTCCGAGTGTGCTCCGAGCGATTCTAAATGGAGGTGGGGCTGCGTTGGTTGTAGAAATTCATACACGCATCACCGACGTTGCTGGTTCAAATACGCCTGGGTGAACATCTTATTTACAATCCTAGCTGACTGAAACTACGAAGGCGTAGAATTAAAGTTGAACTAGTGTCCAAGCGCTGCTATCGCAGCGCCTTATAGGAGCTTACATGTGCGAAATTTGATTTATTCAACAATAGAAAATTCAAAAGCAGGATAATTTTACAGGGTTATATTTAAAATGCAAACATTTTACCAAAATTTTTACAAAAAAAAAGGAGGATTTTGTCTCATTTTGTCATTTAACCAAAATTTCTCAGGTCAATTATCGACGCTACTCGTTAATAGTCCTCTCCCCCCCCCCTCGCCCCCAAAGAGCGCTCTCACAACACGTCGCATCCGCAAAAGTTCGTTCCCCAGCTGGGTCCGACACTTTGTTTAAACATATTTTTGACGGTTTTTGTAAATTCTGTTTAGATAGTCTGGTTCGAAATATCGTGAGGATTCCGATTTTGCCGATCGTTTTTCAAAATCCAAAATTTTTCACTCTAAAAAAGCAAAAACTCGATAAATTTCTTGGTGTCCGTTTATCGAGGTTTTGCTTTTTTAGCGTGAAAAGTGGGGCTGGAAGTGGGAAATGGGAAGCTGGGGAACGAACTTTTGCGGATGCGGACGTGTTGTGAGAGCGCCCAAAAGCTATTCGGAAATACCCCGCCCCCTTCAATAATTTTTCAGATACCCTAAATCATACTTTTTTCAAAAATTGATGAAATTAGTACGGGTTATCCCTCAGCCTAAGGCCCGAAGCCTAAAAGCTAAGCCTTATTGCTAAGCCTGAAAATCATTGGGGGGGGGGGGGGGTGGGTGGAGTTTGGTGAGGCTGCTGGGTTTATCGCCGAGGAGGTGTTTTGGTAGGGAGGGGTGTTAAACCGAGAAGCACCCAATTATCTTTATTCGATGTAAATCCGATCTGACTTTAAAATATTACTTTGTTAAATCATCCGACTTTTAAAAGTTACTCTGCTACGTCAAGTGTAGTAGTAGTAAAAAATTTCATTTTAAATTTTTTCTTTTTGCATATGCAGTTGTTGAATTTTCTGGTTTTTTAATTTTCTTACTTTTTTAGAAACCCCGCCGCAAAATTTTTATATTGAATAATATTCAATATCGAATTCATACAGTTTTTTTTGCTCTTTGTTCTGCCATAAATTTTTCAATATCGACCTCTCTGTTAGATGTCAATAAAAGATGATTTACGATGACATTCCACTCTTAATATAAGACCAATCGTTAAAACAGATCTAAGTGGTGTGGTTATAAAGAGTAAATTTATGAAGAAAGCCTCATCCAAATTGCAAACAACGATTTACAACGTGGTCTTGTATCGAGATTAGTCTTATATCAGTGTAGATTTTTATTAATTCATCGCTTACGGCTAATTCATAGCTTATGAACATGTTTTAAGACTCTAAAGTTCCCTCCTGCACCTTTTTCGACTATATTTCAGTAAGGATTTGCTATAAAAAATTTTACAGCATTATAATTTTTAAAGTTTTCACCTGGTAGAATAGCAAACCACCGGCTCCCTGATATGTCTCTGGTAACGGTGTAATACAAAATACCGTATTTGCTGTAATAATCGGCCATGGCCGTTTATTTTTCAACCCTAAAAAATCGAAAAAAAAATATTTCGATTTTGAGATTTTTGGGTGCTCAACCACAATCTGAAAAGTGGAACCAGGAGGGCTCATGGTAACTAAGAAAATGCATAAAACAGATTTGAAAAATATTGACTCTGGACTGAGATATAGGTCTCTGGGGGTGGCCGTTTATTAGAGAGTGGCCGTTTGATAGAGAGTGGCCGATTATTAGAGCAAATACGGTATGTGAGTTATGAAAATAATCGGATGTTTTGACGACCAGAAGATATTGACCACCGTTTGCAGAGTCCAGCCTGGACGTGCAAAAAAAGATAGGCTTATTCGGAAGACCCGGTCAAAAATAGTCCATTAAAATTTCCATCAAAATTATGCGTTCATCAAAGGCCTACTATATAGTTGAAGTAAGATTCGAGACAAATTTTATTCAAGACGGTCGATTGGTGAAAAGTATGATTCGATATGCAGCAAAAGACAGCGCCATTTCAGATTGCACCACATTCCAACTGGCTGTAAGTACTTTCACCCGCCAAATTATTATTTTACCCCGCCAAATTAATTTTTTACCCCGCCAAATTTGAATTTACCCCTCCAAATTAAAATTTCAGTGAAATACTGCAGTAAATTTTGCCGGAATACGAATTTTATAGTCAAAATGACTTTTATCGCTCAGAATCCCACCCTAAGCACTGATTAGGGTACTTAGATACTGGTTTGGAGCAGTTTAGGGCGGTTTCAGATGGTTGAGATTGATTCAGGGTGGAATTCTGAGCGATTTAGCCATCTGACTGGGAATCTCATCCGGGCAATCAAATTTCCTCAAAAAGTTTACAGTTTTAAAGAATGATCTGGCGGGGTCACAGCCCCCCAAATTCAAAATCATAATTACTTTAAAATAAACAAAACGCCAAGAAATTCAAAAGAGCTTTTTTTGTCGCTATAGCCTTTTTACATGTTTTTTGAAGACATGGATATGTTTTCTTGACTTCTTTTCAAAATTAGAACCAATTTTAGCAAATGTTTTATAGACATTGCCATCAATTTCTACATCGAAATCAAAACAACATTTCTACATAAAATTTTCCAATAATTTTCTGTAAGATATTCTGTCTACTTCCCAATGATGAAACCTTCGGTCATCTCTATTCACCATCCAACGTGGTGACTTATAATATCCGCTTACATATTTGTGGAAAATAAGAGCGTTAAGAAAAAAGTAAATTTATTCGTAACATGTAACAACAGAAGAAGAGGAGCACTTTAAGCAGAATTTAGTCAAATAAGATGAATCCGGTATCCTCTTCCTCACTTGTTTCCTTGGGCGCTTGTTTCTTCTTCTCTTTCTTGGCAGGAGCGGCAGCGACTTCAGGCTTGGAACCATCACCGGCGAAAGCAGCACTAGGCGCAGTTGCAACACCATATCCAATGTTAGAGATCAAATCCTGAAAATTTGGAACATAATTTAACTGCAAAGATATTGGAGAGCCACCTTGACATCAACTCCATTGAGAGTTTTTGCACATAGACCAGGCCAAAACGGCTCGACAGTGACATTAGCAGCCGTGAGAATCATCTGAATCTTGCCTCCGGTAATGGCGACACCATCATCTTGAAGAGCGAGAGCTGCAGTCGTCCTATTCCACAGCTAAAAGACCATATAGAAGCATCCTTGAGGCGACAGAATTCAGCAGCTTTCAGTAGTAGTTATCGATCACTTGCCGTACATCCTTCCCACCGGCAAAACAGAAGTCCTAAACTGTTTTTCAAAGCCAAAGTCTAGCACAATTAGAGCAACCGACCAAGCAAAGCAGCGGAGAGACATTTTGCAGCGAATTCAGGCTTGGTAGCATCACCGGCAAAAGCAGCAGTGGGCGCAGTTCCAATACCAGATCCAACTAACCTGAAAAGCAGAGCTTTGCTGTTTAAAGAATTGCTGAATTTACGGAGAGGTCACCTGCTCTTCAAAAAAGGAGTTACATCAGCGCGGATGCTAGAAGATGCTAGTTAAAGTGATTTTTCTTGCATCCTTGTTTTGTCACTCGGTTAGCCTCTAACGCAGCTTCTGTTGCAATTGCTGTCTTCGGTTCAGGCTTGATTTGACTGTTTCCGCACCACTTTGACGCCTCTTTCGGACCATATTCATATACCTGAATATAAAAAATTTCAGCAAAAAAAATTTTCACGGACAAAAGCCCAAAAAGCGCGGACTTTTTGCGATACCTAATATATCAAAATGCAGCCCGAGATCTCTAGAACAAGCTCCTCAGACACATTTTTGATAGAACACAAATTCTCCGGGGAGAACTAGTTTATAGTCAGCAACTCATTTTTTCTAGTCAAAAATGGTCGTTTTTGGTACTTTTTTTATTCGTCCCGCATGAAATCGCGAAAATGCGCATTTTTTTGACAAATTTCTTCACAGAGATGTAGCAAATTTCTTGCTTTATGTTTTTAACGAAAAAAACCTTGAAAATATGTGACTAATGACCACACGAAAATTGTTTTAGCACTACCCAGGAAAAAAATTTGTCCTATTTTTCATAAAACATTTTGAAAATCAAAGTTTTCCCAGCATATTGTAGCAAGTGATAGCTCATCTGAAAGCCCATTTATTAGGGAACCTGATAGGCATAAGAGTTCACAAAACGTTCAAGAAATTCCGCTAAAGAAGTGTAACAGAAGAGGAATGGTCAGAAACCACAATTTTCATGAAATTTTCATTTGGCGCGAAATTTCGAAAGTAATTATGATTTCGAATTTTGGGGGCTGTGAGGTAAAAGAATTTTAGCCATTCAAATTTCTCCACTACAAATTGCGCCAAAATAAATTTCGCCAAAGGGAATTGCGTCAATTAAAAATTGCCAATTTTCTGGCTTCTTTATCTAACATTGCTAACTAAAGAACATTAAAACGTGTCAAAATTATCAGGTCGACCAAGTAAGTGCAACAAAGTCATTGAATTACAACTTGGAAAATGTGGCTCAGTATGATTTTAGCGCAATCTGCACTGGCGCCTTTGAAAGTGGCGCAATCCGAAATGGCCCTATCTTTCGCCGCCGATTCAAGAGGGTGAATAGATTCAAAACCGAGTACCTTCCGTATTCGGTTTAGGGGGCCACTTTTCTGGCACCTTTTTATATAATGATCGAGTTGATTGAGGTAATTTAATTGACCATAATCACCTTAATCAGCATGACGTTTATAATTACTACTTAGAATTATCAAAATTACGGCGCTACTGTAATATAATTTCTGTGAAATGGCGAAATTAGACCTAACGCTGACCTTTTAATGAAAATTTTGTTAAATATGCGACTGTTGAATATTACTCTGTTAAATAATCCAGTTTTTGAAATAATTATTGTTGAACTATCCTCTGTTGAATTATTCGCTTTTGAAATTATTCACTGTTGAATTATCCGCCTTCTGAATACGCGGTAGTTGAATTTTTTTAGTTGAATTATCCGGTTTTTTAGTTTTACGGTTGTCGAATAAACACCCCGCCAAAAAATCGGTGGCCCACACCTCAGCCAAATAAGGTCCACTTCTGATAAAAAAATATGGAGCAATATGAGTATAGTCACCCCACTCGATATGAGTATAACCACCCACTAAAGTCTAATGTAACCCCTCATGTGACCTGACGATTGAAAGCCGAGGACGTTAGCTACACGATGGTGTAAAAAATTTCTTAGCTTAGTACACAGAAATGTTTCTATTTTAATTAAAATAGTCTGAACCACTTCGAACATTTTCTAGAACTGACTAAAAGTGATTCAAGGCTATTTTAATTAAAATAGAAGCATTTTTGTGTACTAAACTAAGAAATTTTCACACCAACGTGTAGCTAACATCCTCAGATTTCAATCGTAAGGTCACATGAGGGGTTACATTAGACTTTAGTGGGTGGTTATACTCATATTGAGTGGGGTGGTTATACTCATATCGAGTGGGGTGACTATACTCATATTTAGCCAAAAATATATACAACATTAAGAAAACAAAGTTTTCACAATGTCCTTCCAAAGAACGACACCCAACTCGCGCCCGTACTGACTCGCGCCCCCCAACTCGCGCCGGTCCCAACTCGCGCCCCCCAACTCGCGCCGTTCCAACTCGCGCCCCCAACTCGCGCCGGTCCCAACTCGCGCCTCCCAACTCGCGCCGGTCCAACTCGCGCCCCCAACTCGCGCCTGTCCCAACTCGCGCCACTTTTCAGCCCTCATTTTTTACATTCTCTTGTAATTGCTTTTAAGATTGCAGCTCGAAAATATTTAGTTAAAGTGGATTCGCAACCAACACAACTATTAGTTTTTCAAGGGATACATGGCTCGTTCTTGGAGATTTCTTCTCCACTATGAAGTTGAGGGTCAAAGAACGACAAACACTGCTGAGTCCTACCATGGGAAGCTCCGACACCATTTTCGGGTCAAATCTTTACTCGGCGAATGAAATAAAAATAATTTATTGGTTAAATGTATATTTTTTGATAGTCAGCAAAAATTTGAAGGTGTGACATGTTCGACACTAGTACCGATTGTCCGGTTCAAAGAGGTATATTATTCTCTTTTATTGCCATCTCTAAAACTTTTTCACAGCTGAGTCATGCAGAAGAAGAAAATGCAAGCGATGTGGCGCATGGGAGACAACCTTCTCGACCACAATCCATCAAGGCCGCTCAAAGTCGTTGGAAATCGCTGCCATTCAGGAAGAATTTCGAGTTGTATTACAGAGCCAAATTGATGATAATGACTTCGACACCAAGCTTTCCAGCTTTCTATTACGTATTGGGTATAAGATGGGCTACAATGATGATCCAATTGGCAATGAAGATCAAGATAACCAAGATGATGCCGGACAGGATGTGTATAGCACTGAAGAAGAGGAAAGAAATGCCGTTGAATTATTAATGAACGTCTCACCCTGATTTGTTTAATTTTAAATTGTCGGTTTTGTTTTGCGTGTTTGGTTGCAATAAAATTCATTTTATTTCTATGGCAAATATAATACAGTCGATGCTCTTTAGTGCACCTTGTCCGGGACCCTCATTACGGGAAGGAGAAAGTTGTGCCATTTCAGTTTGTGCCCATTCAATTTGTGCCAAATTTAGTGGATTATTCAGTATTTTTGAACTGAATTATGGGCACAAATTGAATGGGCACAAACTGAAATGGCACAACTTTCTCCTTCCCCTCATTACAAGGTTCACGGTTCGTTACGCAGATCATAACAGGACAGGTGCATTATATAACTTCCTATACCGTAAGTTTAGCTCTGGAAGCACTACGAAGATTCACGTCAACAAACATGTTTTATAAAAGTGACATCTTTCCTTTAACGAAACATCTTTTCGGTAAAAATGTTGCTGTTTTTCAAAAAACGACTGATAGAACAGGAATCCTTTATACGTATGAAATAGACCAGCCAAAAGCTTTCCTTCTTGAACTGTAAAATTAGCCAAATTAACCAATCCTTCTCCTTTTCAATTGAAAAAATTTGCTAAGAAGTCATGGATGCAAGTTGTAATGTATAAGACCACTTTTTGTTTAGGATAAGACCATGTGATGAGGTGGATAAGAGTATCTAGCAAAATAATAAAATAAATAAATCTGAGCTATCTAAATTGAATAGTAAAAGGTTTTGAAATTAGAGCTTAAAAGCGGGGCCAAAATGCGCGAGTTGGGGGCGCGAGTTGGGACAGGCGCGAGTTGGGGGCGCGAGTTGGGACCGGCGCGAGTTGGGGGGCGCGAGTTGGACCGGCGCGAGTTGGGGGCGCGAGTTGGGACTGGCGCGAGTTGGGGGGCGCGAGTCAGTACGGGCGCGAGTTGGGTTTTACCTTCCAAACAATAACGTGTCGCGTTTTATTAAAATTCGTTGGGTTCCGAATGATTGCAGTGAGATGGGATATAGAGATATTTCAATCTCTAATGTATCAGTGATCAGAGATGTAGGCGAAAAATTCAGGCGAAAGTGTAAAGCCCCGAACATTTATTTTACCTACACAGTTTTCAACCTCACATTGTTACACCTTAGAAAGGCACATTTTTCAGAAACGGTAATAAAAATAGGTTTTAAAAACTTCAATTCTCCACGAAAAAAAAGTTTACATTGCACTTTTATTTATTACCTTGGTCTCCTCCCCTTCCTGTTATTTTTATTGTGGTTTTAACGCTCGATTTGAACTCTTGATACAACGAAACCTTCGATATAACGAACCCTCAGATCGGTTAGGTTATATTTTGACTAAAACATAATAATGTATACCCTCGATAAAGCGAACATATTCTCAAAATATTGAGAAAGTGGCAATGGGCGATGCTCTATTTTTCGATCTAACTTTTATTAGAGGAGGGGTGTCCTCTTTTTAATCTACTTCCAGGCGGTGCGCTTATTAAAGCGGATCGCAATTAGAGGAAAAACAGTGCTTAATGATACATTTACCCAAAGGATTAAAATGAGAACAAGAAGAAGTAACCTGAGGTCAGATAGAAAGATGTATCTTTACTCAAACATTATTAGGCAAATGTAGTAAGAAAAACCGAACCTTTATGAAGTTCTAGTAAAAATCCAGTAAAATGAACGCTCGATATAACGAACATTTTTTCCGTCCGCAGAGGTTGCTTTAATCAATGTTTGACTGTATTTAAAATTTAAACGTCCTTTTCCGCAAAACAAAATGTGGCCCAATTTAAATTTGGCTCAACTTGAATTGGCCCAGTTGACTTTAGCCCAATTTGAACAGGCCCGATTTAAATTGACCAATTTAAAATAGTCCAATATTTGGCGTGCGCATAGACTTATGTTGAAGTCCATCCAAAAGACATATTTTGGAACCCAAAAACATAAAAAAATTGCACAAATGGACGAACACTTGGTTTGGTTGTCGCATAGATTATCCAGAAGAACTGAAGTTGGATTTTAGAAGAATATTTTAAATTTTAATTTTATTTTAAATAATGAAAGCTCTTCATAAGACAACAAAGCTTAATTTATATTTTTTAGACTATAAGAGAGTTTGACTGCATTTTTCGATTACTGAAACGTCCAAATGAACCGGAGAGGACACCAAAATGATTATCGGTGAATTGAGGGTGAATCAGACTACTGAGGATAAATCTAAGCCATTGAGGGTGTATCTGGATCATTAATGACAGATCTGGACTACTTAGGGTGGATCTGGACCGTTGAGAGTGAATCAAGCGACACAAATTAGCCTTTAAAGGGCCTGTCCTCTTCCTACTCGGTGGTCCCCGCCATTCAAAAATTTTCTCTTGATCATTGGACTTCTGTACGGATTTTTCCGCTAGGTTTCTAACAAAACTAAGCCTAAAATTTGATTTCAGGCCTAGTTTTGTTAGAAACGTGGCGGAAAAATCCGCACAGAAGTCCAATGATCAAGGGAAAATTTTTGAATTGGGGGGACCACCGAGTAGGAAGAGGTCAGGCCCTTTAATATTTTCTCCCACTTCTATATGGCCTTAAATATTCCTTTTCTATACGAACAGCCCTACTAAAGGTTGGCGGTGGATAGGCATATGACACCAGCGTCAAAACTCATTTGAATAAAAAATCTTCTCAAGACAAATTTGGAGGTTCAATTTTCCGAAGGGTCAATTTGCCGGGGTTCCATTTGTAGAGGTTCAATTTGAAGAGGATCAATTCACCGACGCCCGCTTTCACTTAGACAGTAGGTACTACCACCTGAATCAGAAAATGTGAGAACCTGGGTGCTAACATCTGAATATATTTGTATGGGTACCTAAGTAAATGGTAGCACCAGTGGCGTACGCAGGAATTTCTGACGAGGGGGGGGGGGCACCAGGCCATTTTCAGGCCATTTTACCTACATCGTTTTTCAAATTTTCGAGGCCATTTTACCTACACCGTTTTCGGAAAAATCTGACGGGGGGAGGGCACCGATAAGGAAAAAATTTGACGGGGGGGGGGGGGCACGTGCCCACGTGTGAAATTTGCGAGTCAGTTGAGGAATTTTGTATATGACTCCCAATAAAAATGAAAATTACGAGCAAAATGCGAGTCAATATACCGTGTTTCCTCTAATTACCACCCGGAGCGGTAATTAGAAGCATGCAATTTTTTCAAACTTCAAGTGGTTCAAACTCGTGTTTTCATTTACTGTTTGAGCTGTGTAAAAAGTGCCTGTTAGATTTTTGAAATCCCTCACAGGCACTTTTTACACAGCTCAAACATTAAATGAAACACGAATTTGAACCACTTGAAGTTAGGGGGGGGCGGTAATTAGAGGGGGTGCGGCAATTAGAGGAAATACGGTACAGATAATCGGGAGTCGATTGACTCACGAGTTAATCATTGAAAAAAAAAATTGCGAGTCGAATTACTCGCGATTTTTCTCATTTTGACTCGCGAGTAGCTCGTGACCATTTGGAAACTTGCCAAAGCTCGCGAGTCAGAGAGTCAAATGAACAACACTGTTCAAAAGTATAGAGTGTAAAATCCGTTGGTTTTAAAACAGCCAAAACTTTTTTCTAGAGCGATTTTCAAATTCGACTGTACCAAACCTACCAAATCACACCAGGGAATTAGCATTTCGGAATTCTCTTTGGCAATTTGCTGGACGAAAGTTTAATCACGGAAAAACCCGACATGAAAGCGTGCAAACAGAAAATATATTTTATTTCTAGTCTCACCGTCAAACACGGATAAAAACAGATGACTATGCAAATAAGTAAGGCACACTCACACACATTAATGTAAGTACATGAGCTCAATTGGATAGTAGTTTTTGTGCCCACCCCACCATCTTGAACCAGACACGGCCAATTTGGATGCTCCAACGAGATTCCCTGCTTCATAGAAAAGTGTTGTGCGACGTTCCTTCCTGCTCTGATGTAGGCTGGCAATCTGTTAGCGGCTTGCTCAGTGACGTCAAACACTTTATAGTTGATAGGAGATTTGGCGTAGTAGCCGGAACCACTTTACCAATGAGAAGACCTTTGATCCGATCTAACTAAAAAGTAAATTATAATGAAGGTCAGACAAGTTTGGCAAAAGGATTAAATCACACAAAAAGCTTGACGATAAGCTCAGTCTGACGAGTGGCCGGAGTTCCTTATACCGCCTTTTCCTAAAACAGCCGGAAGCATGTTTTTTCAACGTATTAACACCTAAAACATGTAGAAATATGTTTCTAGGGATCGGCCGACCATTTTTCGAAAAAAATTTTTTGACCAAAATTTGACTTTTTGCCTTGAGGGACCAAGGTAAACCCTAAAAAGGATATCCAGATACCCTAAAAGATGTAACCACTGTATGTAAGGGTATTCTTTCTTCTTTATGTCACTGGGGCTTCTGAATGCATTTTTGATCAAGAGTTTAACTCGGAATCATGTCTAAGGTAAGTGAGTGCGCGCATCTCTAACCCATGAAGGGGCTTGGTGGCTTGGAGTTCAATACGCACACCCACATACCTTAGACACAAAATCACTCGAAAGTCACTCTGCATGCATGAAAACAGTATGCATACCAGACTTTCTTCATGTGGTAGGCCCCAGTTAACAAAACCATGTTCAAGTACTATTTTAAAGGTACCTACCGTATTTTTTTCTAATTGCCGCCCCCCTCTAATTACCGCCCCCTAACTTCAAGTGGTTCAAAATTCGTGTTTTCATTTAATGTTTGAGCTGTCTAAAAAGTGCCTGTGAGGGATTTCAAAAATCTAACAGGCACTTTTTACACAGCTCAAACAGTAAATGAAAACACGAGTTCGAACCACTTGAAGTTTGAAAAATTGCATGCTTCTAATTACCGCCCGGGGCGGTAATTAGAGGAAATACGGTAGATACCTTTTCAGGTGGTTTACCTTGATCTCCTAAGGCAAAATGTCAAATTTTGGCGAAAGAATTTTTTTGCGAAGAATTCTCGGCCGCGCCTTGAAAACATGTTTTCAATGCGTTTCAGGTGTTAATACGTTTAAAAAGCATGCTTGTGAGCTGTCTTGGGAGAAGGCGGTATAGGAGACTTTAGCCTGACGATTTATGAAAATCTCACTGAGAACCTTCATGATTTTACTCGATTCCCACTATGATTCACAGCACTAGAAGGCCTGTATGAGAGTGAGAATCGAAAAATACCGTATTTCCTCTAATAGAAGCCCATGGGCTTCTATTTTTCAACCTCTCAAAAATCTTGAAATTGTCAATCAAAAATGACCTTAACTCCGAAACCTTAGTCAAAAATAGGGGGGTGGGCTTCTATTAGAGCATGGGCTTATATTAGAGGAAGTACGGTATTTAGTAAATTCTCACTCTCAGCCATCTCATCGAAACACTGAAATCAGATCACAATATGTGAGACAAAACCTATCAATTATTTCTGGTAATATCCAATAGTGACGTGCTTTTAGAATCCTTACATAACAAATGTTGGTCAAATAGCAAGATTCATTGTACACAATGATAACTACCAAAAACGGAGCATTCACACTTCACTGAACGAGGGCATTGCCATGTCAGACAAGCAAAATCATACCTGGAATTTGAACGCATTGCTGAGGCCGACATATTGCCCCGTTCTATCAGGAGCTCTTTAATCAAATAATGCGGAACTTGGACACCGCTGAAATAGAAAAATTATGTTTTTACTGGTTGAAGGAGTAAAAACCTACACTTCCTTTTTCTGAACCACGGCAGTAGATAGTTTGGAGCTGGATGAAGATGACTCTTTGTTGTTCAAAAGATTGACCGGCTTCTGGGAGTCGTATGAAGACGACGATGAAGAGCTAGATGAGTGACGTCGGCCTAAAATGATTAGGCAGTAGCGTGAAGTGCCCATTTCGGTTCAGGAATTTGCATAGAAAAATGTGGACACTTTGAAAAAGCTAAGACTCTACGGTACTCTGAACTCTCACAAAGAATAATTTAGAATTTGTCTCTAAAGTACATATTTGTGTCAAAACTGTGATTTCGGACTGGTCTGGCGGTTTCGATAAATTTCCCAAACCACTGCATAGAATATAGTTTAGATCTTCTAGCTTAGCGGCAATAGTTCACCGGTTTGATAACGACCCTTCATTAGCTTTGGCTACTCTGGCATGGGTCACTGACCCTGGAAAATGACTTGTTTTTTCTATAAAATTTGTGACTTTTCGAGAAATCCAATTTTCACAAGAAAAATTTTTGAAAAAGCTTTTGATGGCGTCTCCAAAATTTTGCCGCATGATTAATCGTGTGGACGTCTCAAAAATTTCCACATTTCCCCTTATTTTCTAGGTCCTGCAATAGTTTCGTAACACACCTCAAAAAGTTGCTTTGGTTGCAGCAAAGAGCTGATCTGACTCTTATATACGAATCCACTACTTACTGATTCAGTTAGCAATCAAAAGTAATCATCCGCAAACCATCTCTTCTACTCAGCTTATCCTAGGAATTTCACAAATCAATAAAATATTTTTTATAAAAACGATTCATCTTGAAAAAACTCAACCAGATGAAGCGAAGCAATTTTTTTATCGGACACCATGATTGCATATGAAGACCTCATATTTCACAAAAATTTCAAAACACTCACGTTTATTATCATCTTTCTCCATCTTAGAATGCTTCCTTTTTCTTCTATTCTTCTCATGTGATAAGGCCGAGCTGCTGCTGGAGGATGAAGATGATCTGGATGAGGCCGAAGAGCGAGAGCCACTAGAAGACGACGAACAAGAAGAGGACCTGCTTCCACTGTCAGACGATGAGGATGAAGAGCTCTGACGACTGCTCCGATGTTTCTTTCTGCTACATCTCTTGCCTTTGGAAAATTCTTTGTTTTGCCATTATTGATACTGCTTAGATCAGGCTTGACATCCCTTGGTTCTTCATGCGAGCTGTTGTAGTTGCTGATTTTGCGCACATTCTTGATGTCTTCGGAGCTGAAAATATCGAATTTAAAAGAAATTAGTGAAATCACAATTTTCACCTGTCTATTTCACCGTCTTCCCTGCGATCTCTTGCGGACATGACGGATACGAAAACGAGGTTAGACACTGAAAAAAAGAAATAAAAAATAGTTTTTGCAATATAGCAAGGGATTCTGGTCCACCATTATAATTTGACTGATCTTTCGTGGACTAGAAAAAATCCACGAATTGAATTGACATTACTTAATTTGTTTTTGTAACTTTTTGAAGTGTTTTGGATATCTTACAAATCGATTGGAGTGGATCTTCGAGATTGACTGGGGTGGGTGTCTCAAAGTTAACTGCGTGGGTGTTCCGAAATTTAGAAAAAAAATTTACAGTCTAGCAGCTAAAGCATCTTAAAAAGTAGTCGAAACTTGAGTTGGACCACCCAGAAAAGGGGAACGACGGCCGCCAGTTGCTGGGACAAGTAAAAACTTATAACACTCTCCGGTTACTATGAAGAGATAATTTGCGGGGACGCAACAAACTCGCCAACAAAAGACTCGCCAACGCAAAAGACTCGCCAACGTCAGAACTCGCAACGGCGTATCTCGCCAACGGCAAATCTCGCCAACGGCAAAACTCGCCAGTGGGAAGACTCGCCAAGAAAAAACTCGCCAACGAAAAAAACTCGCCAACGAAAAACTCACCAACGCGAAAAACTCGCCAACGGAAAACTCGCCAACGCAGAAATTGCCATTGCGGAACCCAAAATATCCATTTTAAATTTTTTTTCAGGAATTTTTTATTAATTGTTTTCTATTTCTGTATTAAGAATAGATCTTATATAGTATTTGGGTCGGGTGGGTGGGTGGATGGATCACACTTTTAATGTATCGTCAAATTTTCAGCCACTTTTATATGAAAAGTCGGTATTGATGTTATATAATGGTGAAAACTAGAGAATCTCAGCTACAAAATGAGCTATTGAACAGTGGATTTTGAAAGGTTTTAGGGTCGAACTGGTTAGGGGTCCAACTTAGGGGTCCGGACAAGCTCTCAACTCAGTGGTTTTTTAGGTGTATTTTTCCTATTTTTTAACTTCAGACCCAATTTTGAGCCACTTTTATAAAAAAAGTCGGTGTTGATGTTTTATAATGGTGAAAACTAGAGAATCTCAGCTACAAAATGAGCTAGTGAACAGTGGATTTTGAAAGGTTTTAGGGGTCGAACTGGTCCGGACAAGCTCTCAACTCAGTGGTTTTTAGGTGTACTTTTTCCTATTTTTTAACTTCAGACCCGATTTTGAGCCTTTTATAAAAAAAGTCGGTGCTGATGTTTTATAATGGTGAAAACTAGAGAATCTCAGCTACAAAATAAACTATTAACCTGTAAGGTTAGAAGAGTGTAGGGTCTCGAACTGGTACGGACAAGCTCTCAAGTCAGTTGCTTTTTAGGTGGAATTTTTCCTATTTTTAACTTCAGACACAATTTTGAGCCACTTTTATAGAGAAAGTCAGTGTTGATGTTTTATAATGGTGAAAACAAAAGAATCTCAGCTACAAAATGAGCTATTTAACAGTGGATTTTAAAAGTGAACGGGTTTGAACTGCCCGGACAAGCTCAAAACTAATTGGTTCTCAGGTGTGGATTTAAGGTGGATGTTCCGATTCAAACCCAATTTTGGCCAGTTTTTGCCGATTAATGTCAAATATCTCTGCGGAACCCTCAAGTTCAACATCTTGGCTTCCTTTTAAGCACAATCACGTATAATCGAAATTGGATAGGCGAGGATGGGCGAGGGTAGGCGAGGATAGGCGAGGGTAGGCGAGGATGGGCGAGGGTAGGCGAGGATGTGTGAGGGTTGGCGAGGATAGGCGAGGGTAGGCGAGGATAGGCGAGGATGGGCGAGGATGGGAAAGTAGGCGAGGATAGGCGAGGATGGGCATGGGTAGGCGAGGATGGGCGAGGATGTGTGAGGGTAGGCGAGGATAGGCGAGGGTAGGCAAGGATAGGCGAGGATGGGCAAGAGCAGGTGAGAATGGGCGAGGGTAGGCGAGGAGAGGCGAGGATGGGCAAGGGTAGGCGAGGATGGGCGAGGATGTGTGAGGGTAGGCGAGGATAGGCGAGGGTAGGCGAGGATGTGTGAGGGTAGGCGAGGATAGGCGAGGGTAGGCGAGGATAGGCGAGGATGGGCAAGGGTAGGCGAGGTAGAGTAGCTTAGTCAACAGGTAGGGTGGATGATCTACCCTAACCATTAACGCACTCGGAAGATAAATCTACCCGAACTACTAATGTACATGAACAACTAATGTTCCGAACAACATAGGCGCCGATAGGCGCCTGCAGACCCTAGTATGTTTATAAGTGTGTCATGTGAAATACAATTGCAAACTACTTTAATTACTATGGTGTCTAATTAACTACTATGCCATTAAAGGGAGCGGGAACTTTTTATACGCATCTATGTCCATGGCAAAGGTTCGACTACCACTGGCTGCATGTATTATTTTTTCATCTCCTTCTTTCTTCTATTTATAATTTTTGTTTTTGAATGATTCTCACACTCTTGGCTGTGCAACGAAATTATCAGTGCATGGTCACACCTAACTGACATTATTTATAGTCTAAGATAGGCTAAATACCTGAAAATCGATGTTTTTGAGGCCTTTTTTGACTGTGCTGGTTAATACTTGCTGAACTTGCCTACATGTCACACGTTTCATATGCTTAAATGTAGCCAAGATTTTAGACTTTCGTTTGAGCTATCATACAGAGAAAAAGATTATATTAATTACAGCTCAATTCAAGAGACATTCAATGATACCAATTACTTGCAATACCCAATTCCATCCTACACATTGTGTCACTCACATGAAATCCCAAAAGGTGGTTGTGATGTTTGGCGAGTTTAGCGTTGGCGAGTTTTTCGTTGGCGAGTTTTCGGTTGGCGAGATTGGCCGTTGGCGAGTTTTGCGTTGGCGAGTTTGCTGTTGGCCAGTTTTCACTGATGGTGAGTTTTTGGTTGCGAGCTCTGCCGTTGGCGAGATTCGACGTTGGCGAGTTTTGGCGTTGGCGAGTTTTTTTCGCGTTGGCGAATTATGGCGTTGGCGAGTTTTTGCGTTGGCGAGTTCTGGCGTTGGCGAGACGGTTGCGAACTAAATTTGCAAATTATTTTGCAAACAAAGCACTATCATATCAGCCTAATGTGAGATTGTAAAAAAAAAGATGGCTGTAATTATGTAGTGATTACTAAAAGTGTTTGACAGACACCAACCCTTCTCAATCATTACCAAATGCGGGGCATTGAAAATCGAACTTAGCGGGTCGATTTGATTCTGTGAAATGCATAAAAATACATTTTTGAAAACGGCTATAATCCCAACTAGGGTTGCTTAAATGTCCGGACATTTATATTTTGGACATATATCAGGACATATGTCCGGACATTTATGGACATGTGTCCAAAATTCGGACACTTATACAACCAAACTTTATTCAAAAAATTTCAATTAACAATTCAATAATCGTTCATAGATACATCAAATTCATTTCAATTGAATCATTTTCCTCAGTTTCCAGTTCTATTTCTTCCACCGCTTGTTCCGCTCGCGTTTGCTTAGGCTTATGTTTTGCTTCGGGTACCGTCTAGGTGGTCCAAATTTGCAATTTATTGCTACCGGTCCTGTTTCTGGAACTCTTAAGTATTTCGAGTAGTATTCACGTGGTTTGCGTACAATCTATGAGGTTTTGGGTAGCATCTAGGTGGTTTGGGAGCCATCCAGATGATTCGGGTAACTTCCAGCCGGTTTGAGTAATATCCATTGCTTTCAGAGCCGTCTATGCGGTCTAAATTTACGATACTAGTACAAGTTTCAATAAACTAAATTTTTTTCGTCATTTTCCATCTAAAAATAATAATATCAGAAAGAGTAGCAAATAAAACTGCGAAAAAAAATTGTGTAACAATCTAATTTATATATGTCCGATTTTGATAAAGGCGGACATTTTGCAGGACATATGTCCGTACATATGTCTATTCAGCAACCCTACTTAGGTCTAAAGGCCTAATTCAAATTTAGCGAGACCTTTTTAGACCTAAAATACCGTATTACTCTATTAAACGGGCATGCCCGTTTAATTTTCAACCCCTCGAGAATTGGAAAATTGTGAGGTCGATCTCGGGATTTCCGGGTGCTCAACTAAAATCTAAAACCTGGAATCGATAGAGCTCGTGGGAGTTAAGAAAATGCATCTAACAGCTTTGCAAAAGATTCACTCCGCTCCGAGATATAAGTCCTCAAAGTTGAGGGGCCGTTTATTAGAGAGTGCCCGTTTAAAGGGGCATACCAGTGCGTTACACGGTCAATTTTAAATTTTTAAAAGGCGGGGACCACACTTTCAAGACAAAAACATTTGATTTGAAAATGTTCCTTTAAATTTTTATTATTGTCACCGAAAAAAGTTGTCACCAAAAGACTTTTTCTTGTCACGATTTCTTATATTTTTGTTTTTGGTGACTATTTTTCGTTTTATTTTTCGTATTTTCAGGTCATGCTACATCCACTGATGACTTTGTGAGACCGTATGCAGCCGCAGTCGAATATTTTCAGAAATTAATAGAAATTAATAGAGTAAATACGGTAGGTCTACGATAGGTCTAATTGACCCTAGTAGCGAATACTCCCCCAACAATTTTTTTTCAAAATCAGGTTTTTAATCATTTCTAAGTAATTCTTATGCGCTGAAAACGATAAAAAATGTGTTTTCGGGCATTTTCTGACCTAAATAGTTGATTTTTAAAAAAAAATTTTCTGACCAAAATTCGACTTTTTGCCTTGGGGGACCAAGGTATTCTACCTCGTTTTGTCACTGGAGCTAGGCAAAAAGAGTCTCCATATGCATTTTATGATCAAGAGTCCTGCTCGGAATTATGTCTAAGGTAAGTGAGTGCGCGCATCTCTAACCAAACAAGCCCCCTGCGCGCCCTTCAAAGGAAATTTTCGAGAAATTTTTTTTTGACCAAAAATTGACTTTTTGCCTTGGGGACCAAGGTAACCATCTTAAAAAAGGTCATTTTACCCCGTTTTGGTCACTGCAGCTAAACAAAAGAGTCTTCAATGCATTTTTATCAAGAGTCTTGCTCGGAATTATGTCTAAGGTAAGTGAGCGCGCGCATCTCTAACCACCAAGCCCCTGCGCCCCGAAGGGGGCAGGGGCTTGGTTGCTTGGGGTTGAGATACGCACACCCACATACCTTAGACACAAATCTTTGAAAGTGACTCTGGATGCACGAAAAAACATGCATACCAGAGTTTCTTTATGCGGTAGGCCCAGCTAACTAAAACTATGTTCAAGTCCCGTCTTTTTAGGACTCTAGGTACCATTTTCAGATGGTTTACCTTGGTCCCAAGGCAAAAGTCGAATTTTGGTCAAATTTTTTTTCCAAAATCAACTTTTTAGGTCAGAAAATGCCCGAAACACCCTTTTTATCGTTTTCAGCGCATAAGAATTACTTAGAAATGGTTAAAACCTGATTTTGAAAAAAAATTGTTGGGGGGGGGTATTCGCTACTAGCGCCGTCTAATTTTATACTAATTAGTCCTAAATGCTCATCCCTGGGCGGAACCACTTGGAAGCCCCAACCACCAGAATGGTCAGAACCACCACGATGGGGCCCAAACCACGTGGACACCCCTCAACCACCAGAATGGTGGCGAAACCACGTGGATATCCCCCAACCACCACAATGGTGCCGGAACCACCAGAATAGGGCCTCGGTACCCAAGAAGGGGTAATTACGGTATGTGATGGATTAGGATTAATACCATTAAAATTTCAAAATTTGATAGAGGGGCCAATAGGGCGCTTGTTGTCTTTTGTATAAAGTAGTTCTAACGATCGATGTCAAAATCGATAAAATTTAGTCTTTTTTTATCTCTTTTTAGTCATTTTACTCTAAAATTTTATCGCTTTTGACATCCATGGTTCTAAATAAGGGCTCCCATATATGCTCGCCTGTGCAGGTACGGCCAGGGGCTAATTCGAATTAGATAACAGTTCACTTTTGGTAAATATCAAGCGAAGTCACAACGTCATTTTTTTTACCATACTTGTTTCTATCAAGGGACAGTTTTAACGACCTGTCTTTTCCGTGTTGCCTAACTAACAGTGTTTTTTAGTTTCAATTTTTAATTTCGACGATTTGATACTTTAGTTTGACCTCATTTTCGTATTTGGTCCCCAGGGTGTTCGTCAAAGAGGGAGTCGACTGTATTGCAAACTTCATTCAAAATATGTTAAAAGTTTAGTTTAAACATTGTTGTAGATATGAAAAATGACTGACTATGTAAATTTGAAAGTCATGATAGTCAGATATGATAGTCAGATCATTGAAGGCTGACTGTACTGGTGGGCAAAATCACAAAGGCTCTCCTGGTTCTTGAAAATAATAAACTTTTTAAATTGCCGCCAAATTTTAGACTATTCTGCGTTCTTGACTTTTAATGCCAGTGGAAATATCTCTTTACTATGTAGTTTTTTATATATATACATGGAGTTAATCAGCAATGTGCACAGCTTTTTTGTCAGATAATACTATAAATTGCAAACTATAAACAAGTTATAATTTCAGATGCCTCTCGGGCTGTTTAGCAGCAATAGCAGCAAAGATGGGCCGAAACCGCAACCATTGACAAGCGAGAAAGAAGAGAGAACAAGTAGCAGCAAACGAGACAAAAGTGGTTCGGCATCCGGTCTTGGCATCGACATCAAAGACTCTAAGGGGTCAACCTTCAAACTGGGAAAAAAGAGCTATACAGTCGAAAAAAAGTTGGCTGAAGGTTGTTTTGAATTATTTCCGGAATTAGCTTATTTTCTTAATTTGTAGGCGGATTTGCTTTGGTATACTTAGTATGTGATAAGCACAGCAGGAATTATGCCCTGAAACGTCAATTAATAAAAGATGACGCTCGGCAGGTGGAAGCCTGTAGGACGGAAAGTCAGATTGTGGTCAGTTTGATTTGGAGTTCCTTTGAATTTTCTTAGTCAGATGGTAGGCCAACGCAAGATAGGATGGTTTAACATCTGTCTCAAACAGCTAAAACACAGAAAATTAAACAAAATCCCTTAAACGATACCCATTGTGTTTTTTAGTTTTCTACAGTTGTCAAAGGTTCCATAGTTAAACCACAGTTAACTGCGTTAATAGTCGTTAAAAAAGATTTCTTTGCTTAACTATCTCAAAGTTTTTACAGTGATATAAACACTCCACTGTCAGTAAAGTGTAGGTTTATCCAGTCCCTAAGGCCTATATGTAGCAGCCGCTAGGATTAGGGCTACAATTTAAGGTACTTTTATAGTCCCCCCCATGCTCGGATTTTTCGAAAAGTGACCCTAAATCACACTCACCACCGTCACCCTGAACTCCTTTTTTCTGCTCAACACGATAAGAGAAGCATTTCTAAACACTTTCTGATTAAAAAATTTTGAATTTTGCGAAAAATTGCCTCCCACCCCTTAGGGGTGGTTGGTCATTTTCAGGTATCGTAGGGTCATTTCTGGGGTAAATTTATCACATTTTTCTTGCTGGAGCTGGGCAAAAAGACTCTCTGAATGCATTTTTGATCAAGAGTCTTGCTCGCAGCTATGTCTAAGGTAAGTCTGTGCGCGCATCTCTAGCCGACGAAGCCCCTGCGCCCCGAAGGGGGCGCAGGGGACTTGGTTACTTGGGGTTGAGATGCGCACACATACATACCTGAGACACAAATCACTTGAAAATGACTCTGGAAGCGTAAAAACATATGCATACCAGAGTTTCAGTATGCGGTAGGCCCCAGAAAGCAAAAACCTGTTCGAAATCTATTATTTTTACCTTCATTTGACTTAAAAAAGTTTCTACAGCGATTTGTACAGCGATGTAAAATTTTGCTCTGGGCGGAGATGCAGGTTCTTAAAATCAAGCGGTGGCTCAATAGAGCAAGCTGGCTTATCGGAGAGAATACGGTATCTACAATTTTTTTATTTCCAGAAAAACCTGAATGGTCACAAAAACATCGTTGCATACATTGACCACCAGCTTACAGTTAACAAGGCTGGTGTTTACGACTACATGCTTCTTACAGTCTACTATCCCAGTAAAATCTTTTTTGCTTTTTCTCTTATTCTCCAAGCATCCACCGACTTTGTAGCAAATGTGCTTCAACTAATGAACTCTCGACTATTGTCCAATAGATGTCTAAGCTGCCAAGAAATCCTGGATATATTCTGTGATGTATGTGAAGCCGTAGCTAGACTTCATCATTCCAAAACACCAGTTATTCACAGAGATTTGAAGGTGAACACATAATTTTTTGTTCTTAAGTACGAGGTGACCACTATGAACCCGGTACCCCAACTTTTTTTCAAACTTGCGATTTTTTCAAATTTTTATGACCACTTTTATTTTTATTTTACAGAAAAATGAAAGATGACAAGATGGCAACCGGACAAAAAAGGTTTCTAAAAATATTTGTTGCGCGACAAAAAAGATTTCTATATATTTTGTCGCGCGACAGAAAAGACTTTTTTATCGGTGAATTTGGCTGTTTCGCCCGAATCTACCGAATAAAAAAGTCTTTTTTGTCACGCGACAAAACATATTAAAAAATGTTTTGTCGCAGGACAAATACTTTTAAAAAGTTTTTTTTCGCGCAACAAACACTTTTAAAAATGTTTTTTGTCCGGTTGCCGACAAGATTGACCATTTCTTCGGCGCGCTAGATATTTCGGCGGTTTCTTCCTGTCTTTTCCGGTTTTCCCTTTGGTCTGTCTTGGTTGCTTTCAATTTCATCAAATCTTTTAATGGCATCTTGCACAGTGGTTGTTCGACTATTGAGAAATCGTGCAATTTCACTTTGATTTTTATATTTTGATGAGCTCGAATAATTGCAGGCCTTAGATCTTTCGCTTTTCTGCAAGACAGAAATAAAAGTTGTCATAGAAATTTGAAAAAATCCCGAATTTTAAAAAAGTTGGGGTGCCGGCTTCATATTGGTCACCCTATAGCTGTTATTCGCATACAAATTTTAGGTGGAAAATGTGCTAATAGACCAACGAACAGGTAGTGAAAACAGGTCTATGTCCTATGTGATTATGGCAGCGCAACAACTAAGGTAAATTATGACTCTTTTTTAATATATTTTCTGCCTAATGTACCTATCTTTTTTTGTTGTTTTAAAAAATTTCCTAAAATTTTTTTTCAAAAAGTCTAGTCTGAGCCTAAAATATTTCTTTGAAGCCCGCCTTTTTTTAATTCAATGCTATGGCATTTCTCGTGTGGAAAACTGTACACGGTGCGGAAAAAACATAGACACCTTTGAAAACCATATAATTCTCATAAATAGCACTTTTATGAATAAATAGACCATGCTGAACACGAATTTGGTGTTAGAAATTTGAAATTTTTTAGTGAAAATAAAGTTTCACGTCAAAATACTTCAAGAATTTTTTTCCAGGTTTCTTTTGAACTTATGCTACTCACCTCAACAGCCTTTTTTGTCTTATTTTAAAGTATTTTCTGAATCAGTTTTTCCTGCTCTATCGAATGGTATATACCGTTCAACTAATTAACGGCCTTATCTTACGTAATTTTGCACATTTAAGTACTAACACAGTTCTTAAAAAATGACACAAATGTTTCTTCGGACCAAAAATCGTAAATTTTATTGTGGTAAATGTCAAAACAGTATGTCGTCAGAAAGCTAATGGTTTGAGCTTTCAAAGAGCTATCTAACATCTTTCTATTTAAAAAAATCCCTCAAACAATCAAAATAAACTTACCTTTGCTGATTTTCAAGGGTCTTAATTCAAGAGGCTGTGATGAGGAGAGATTAGGAGAGTGGGCGGGAAATTTGAAGACAGGAGGTGAGTACCCAGGAGAAGGGTAGACAGGATAAGCGGGGTACACAAAAAGGGGTAGTCAGGATAGTGTGAGATGGATTGTTATTTATTAAAATTTCAAAATACGATAGAGGCGCCGATAGGCACCTGTTGTTCCTATTAACGAAAACATGCTGCTTAAAGGAGAATGCTGTGGCTAATGGGAATATTTCAAAAGGGGTACCAGGTCAATTCAAAAAAAATAATTTTGAAATTACTTTTTTGAGCACCTTACGCATAATAAGTAATCAAAAACACTTCCACTGTTTAAGAGTAATATTTTGAGAGACCGGACCTCAGCCCTAAGGAGGACGGAAGTCGGAAATTCGGGCATTGATTTTTTCCACCGGATCTTCTATTTACAATACGCTTGACACGATAACGCCATCAGATTTGCTGCGTACATAGTTCATTTTGAGATATGGATCTTGGAAGTTGGGTACTTGAGGAGGTCCTGAATCCATGGGTGTCTATAATATTTTCATTTCTCGGTGACGGTGAATTCATCTACAGGTAAATTCATCTACAAGGTTCAAATCCCTGTGGAGTTAATCCATTTTATCAGAAATTCGAATCCTAGTGGTCGTGAATCATTATTTATAGTCTTGGTTCCCCCTTAAAGGTCCCAACTCCAAAATTTAGGTGGGTGTCTTCGGCTAGGTGGATGACCACCTAGACGACCTGAAAAAAATTAACCAAATTTGAGTCCTATCATATATATATAGTAGTATATATAGTACATATACCGTTTTGTAGCTTGAAATTTTAGCTATCAGATGGTATAAACTTTTTTCAAAAAGACAGAAAAAAGTCAGAGAACATTCAGGTCCCGCTTTGTCCCGTTTTCGAGCCGTTTCGGCCTGTTTTCGGCCCGCGTACAGGCCTAATTCTATCTCAACTACTATATTTTAACATTAACTTATTGCAGGTGCTCTCAAAGGACACTTACACCCAAGCCTATATGGAGGAGGAAATTCAGCGTTACACGACGCTCAGCTATAGAGCTCCTGAAATGATTGATGTATTCAGTGGTGTTCCTATTGGTAAGCCAAACGACGCTGGCATTTTGCTTATTATAAAAATGCTCTTTTCATATTCATCTTTTGTGAACCTATTTTGTATTTAGCACAATTGACCAACATGATCCCTTAGCGTGGTTAATCAATTTTCTGTAGTTGAAACGGTTATGGGTAAAAATTTCCCCGCAAAAATCCCGCTCAGCAAAAATACCCCAGCAAAAATCCCCCAGCAAAAATCCCCCACAATAGAAATTGAAGTAAAATTTACATTTATTCACGGACTCAAACGTTTAACACCGCGACCGTTTGGCCCCTCGGGACGTTTTGCGCCTCCTATGCAACCTCTCCGCTTGCCACCCTTCAAATACCTTAACTACCTGAGGGTATCCCTATTATGTAAGTATCTTAACCGATGCTGCCAGCAAACACCAATTTTTTGTTTGTCAAAAATACAACAAAATGTTTTAATTGAACGACATGTTCTAATAGATAATGTTTTACATTTTGTCGTTTTTTGTTTTTTTTGTTATTATTGGTAGGAGCATTAAGGACCGTTTAATTTTTAATCCCACAACAATTTAGATACCAAATCGGACATTTGGGCCCTAGGGATTTTGCTCTACAAACTCTGCTACTTCAGTCTACCTTTTGGAGAATCGGCTTTGGCCATTCAGAACGGCACATTCACATTCCCTGATACACCTAACATACCAGACGAGTTGAAAGCTATCATTAGTAAGCAAGTTTTGTGTTATGTGGTGTGGCTGAAATGTGGCCTTACCCCCCCCCCCCCCATGCTTTTTTTGAAGAATATATGAAATATTCAGATTATTGACTTCGATTTCACGAGAAAATGACAAAAGTTTTGACTCAAAAGCTTTTACAAAATTTGAAAATTTTTTTTGTTTGGCCAGCAAACCTTCCGCCTGTAGTTTGATAAAAACAATTTTTCTTTTCGACAACTGGACGAAACAGCAGAATTTTATTTACATATTGCTAGCAGCATCCAGAAAAAAATATTTTTTATTTTAGACCTACTGCTGACTTCAAGTGCCAAACATCGACCCAATATTTTCCAAACAGCCTACCTTGTTTTTGCTGCAGCTAATCGCAAATGCCCCGTTTACAACATTGAGGTAAAATACAATTCTAAAACCCACTTATTTTAAAAATTGAAAAAAAATCAAAATTTTAGAAAGGTCCCAGGATTGAGTTGGCTGAAGCTGTGCAAATCCTTAGGTTGAGAGACAATGGGCGCCAATTATGCCAGACTGTTTGAAAAGGCTTTTAATGAATTCGAAGAGCAAAAGCGTTCTGGCAAAGGGCTGGCTAGCGCAATTTTCTCCACCGAATGCAGCAAAGCAGTCTGGAACTGGCAATGTTCAAACAGGAGCAGAAGCAAGCTTAAGTACTAGTAGTCAAGTACAAATACCTTCCACTCAGTCATCCTCTTCATCCACTAACAGTTCCTCTACAAATGCTTTGGCTGCTAAGGTTGGTCACTGCTGATAACTTTTTTTATTTTGGAAATATAAGCAAGCTAAGTGGAATTCCTAATTTTAATAACAATATAATTATAATACTGTTTATATTGGGTCGTGACATAAGTGATGGCGGTTTTTGTTCATAAAGATTTTGTTTCAATGTAAAAATTTTCAAAATCGAGCCCTCGACAAAATCGGATCTCTAAGTCAAATAAGGATTTTTGAAGCTCCATCGAATGGTATATAGGGTTTTCCATATCGCATGGACACTGCTAAATATAAGATTTCCCGTTCTCTTGTGAGAATATTCCGGAATTGTTCTCCAGCCAATCCTAGGTTGTACTACTTTCAAAGTGGTAGGTTAACTATTTGGGCACTTGTTTACTTGGGGGCCCTTTTTTGGTCAACTATGAATAGTGTTTAGACATCTCCTAGGTAATTATCATACCCTAAAAACGATAAAAAGTTGTTTTCCAACAATTTGCGTACTAAAAAATAAGGATTTCAAAAAATTCAGTTACCATAAGTTGACCAACTGCCTTGGTCCCCCAAGCTAAATAAACCAAGAAGGGTTCCTGGATATTCTTAAAAATACCAAAAAGATGGGATTTGAACATAGTTTTGTTGCTGGGCCTACCGCATAAAGAAACTCTAATATGCGTATTGTTTTTATGCATCCAGAGTCACTTCGAGTGATTTGTGTCTAAGGTATATGGGTGTGCGCATCTCAACCCAAGCAACCAAGCCCCCTGCGCCCCCTTCGGGGGCGCAGGGGCTTGTTGGTTAGAGATGCGCGCACTCACTTACCTTAGACATAATTCGAGCAAGACTCTTGATCAAAAATGCATATATAGACTCTTTTTGCCCAGCTCCAGTGACCGAAACGCGTAGAATACCTTATTATGATATTTTACCTTGGGGGACCAAAGGCATTTGGCCAACTTAAGGTAGCCAAAATTTTTTGAAAACTTTTTTAGCACGGAAATTGTTTCAAACTACTTTTTTTAGGTTTAGCTTATAAATTACTTAGGAACGTTCAAACCCTTTTATCCAAAAAAGGCATCCCTCGCCATCCGCAGTAAACAAGTTACTATTTGTACAGTTCACAAAAGTTATTTCGTTTGGTAATTTAAGTTGGTCAATCAAAAAGAAATTGCGTGGAAAATATCCAAAATAGTCTAGCAAATATAACCCTGCAATATTTTCAGGCAAATGAGCAGCTTGTATCCCCAGCTGAAGGCATGATTGTAAATACAGCTTTAGCAGATCCTCGCTCTTCCACCACTTCAGTTAACCCCGTCTCCGACCCAAAGCATCAACAACCGCACCAACCACTTCGGCAGCTTCTAACAGAAACAATGCTCTGCCTTCGCCTTTCACGGTGGGACCTAATATGGTAAAAATTAATATTTCTGCAGAATGAAATTTTTGCTTTGATTGCAGTCTCCTCGACCTGGCCCTGTAGCAAACGAGCAACAAACTCAAACCCTCAGTGGCAATGCTCTAGTGGCTTTGGTCAAACCTTCCACTTCCAGTTCAAGTATATGTTTTTTTAGAATAAATCAAAGAATTTATCTTGCTACAATTAAGTCAATATTGAGAAGTGGGCCGAAAATTCGTTCAAAGTAAAATCCCAACATCCCGGATGCAGTCTGTACAGTTAACCGTAATGTACAGTGAATTGCACAGTTATTGTGAATACAGTCCACTCTCGATAAACCGACACCCCTGGGGATCAGCCTGGGGTGCCGGTTTATCGAGAGTGCCGGTTTATCGGGTGTAACATTTATTCGACCTTTAATCACTTTATTCCGCATCAACATAACAACAAACATAGCAAAAATTAAGAAATTGTGAAGAAATCGGTTAGTTTACTCTCTGCGCTCTTGAATAAGATTTCTACTTGTCTAAGGACTCCAAATCTTATTATCTTTTGGAATTTACGTCAGAATCTTACTTTTAGCACTAAAAGAGCAATACGCAGTGAAAATATAGCATCTACCTAAATACTCTAAAATGCACTTATTTTGAGCATATGTACTTATTTTCAAAATCGGGATCGAATCTCTGGTCAAACTCTTTCAAAAACAACGCCGCCTCCTTCCGCTCCCTCTTCCCAAAACGATGACCTATTGTATTGTGAGCCCCTCATAAGGAAGAAGAGGGAAAGGAGCTCAAGCGGAATAATACAAAAATACTTATTTTGGCAGGACTTAAGCAAAGTGGGAACCGATGATTGATACAAGCAAGCAAAAAGACTAAGGGTAATTGGAAAATATGCAAAAAATTTGGCAGAGTTTCAATTTTCCTCTCTCGAAATATGTTGGTGCCAGCTTATCGAGAGTAATTTTTATTGGAAGGGACCGGGCTAGGGTGCCGGATTATCGAGAGTGCCGGTTTATCGGGTGCCGGTTTATCGAAGGTAAGCTCAGTGGGCTTTCTCTGCTGGCCAACCAAATTTCGCCCAAAGTGCCGGATTACTGGAAGTGCTGGTTTATCGAGATGCCGGTTTATCGAGAGTGGACTGTATCGTAAAAGCAAAGGTTGGGTGATGGCCAATTTACCGGTGACCTCTAAATAAGGGTCCTTTTTGTCGAAAATCGGCAAATCTCGAATTTCTGCGAATTTCGGCATATATGTGAATTCATGAATTCACCGTGAATTTGCCAAATTTTGTTTCTCTAAAAAGTCCGCCAACCTTAGTAAAACCCCTAATAAAGGACCTGCACCATAGTGACAATGGTACCCAATATGTATTTTGAATGTCGTTTTAAAGCCATATTTTGTTAAAGGAGCATACCAGCGCGTTACACGGTCAATTTCAAATTTGCAAGAGGCGGGGACCAGCCATATTCAAACCAGAATTATTTTTAAATGCAAATTTTTTATTCTGTAAAGAGCAATAAGTTATGAAAAGCACACACTTTTCGGTAAAATTTTGCAATTCTGATATTTATGTTCTTGATTCAACTTTTAATTCTGCGCAAGTTTTTTTGCGTCGCAACATCAGGTCGTCGACAAAAGTAGACTATACGCCTCTTATCCAATGAGTGAGAGTAAATCTCATTTTTTTTAACCCGGGAAGGGCGGTAAACTTGTTTCGTCATCGAAATTTTTTTCTGTTGGTAACATTTTGTAGCTGAGATTCAGGGTGATGATTTTTTCACACACAAATCTCTGCAAACATTTTGATAAAAATGCGTTTACTCGCACTCTGCCTTTCACTCTGCCACTAACTCGATTCAAATTTCAACAAATGACTGAAAGGCAGAGTGAGAATAAACGTATTTTTGTCAAAATTTTTGCAGAGATTTGTGGGCGATAAAAATATCACCCTAAATCTTAGCTACAAATGTGACCAACAGAAAAAAATTTCGATGACGAAAAAAGTTTACAACCCTTTCCGGGTTAAAAAATATTGAATTTAATCTCACTTCTTGGGTTCGAAGCTTAACAGAATAATAGGAATTTCAGCAGTTTGAAATTGTGAAAAACGCTAAAAATAGGGAAATGGAAAGGTTTTCCGACATTCTGCCCGAAAATGTCTTTAATGCTTTCAATTTTAAGACTTGAGCTACTACACCGCACCCATTCCAGCAGATACTCAAACAAACTTCGCACTAGCGACTCCCAAAACATCCCTGCAACACAACCAAAGCCCTAGAAATCACCAGCCCGCCGAGCTACCTATGGTATCCAACACAGAAGCTTTCCAGTCCATGAAATTGTCCCAAATATCCACGGACAGTTCCAAGTCGGCTCCTACTGAGGAAACGCTTTTCACAAGCAGCTAGTTGTTGAAACAAGGACAATTGCGACTTTACCTGCCAATGTTCAGCCTTCTTGTCTGCGATCCAGCGCTTTCCAGTAGGTTCTCACGGAATGGCAAAAACGTTGCGGAAATATTAATTTTGACCTCCGCCCTAGCAAAAAACAAAAAACTGAACTCAGATTTGTGCTAAGCATGGCCTATTTGCAGACAAAAGTGTTCTTAAAATTCAAAACTTACTGTGAAATTTGAAATACACTGAATTTTTTCAAATATTTCGTGTCTCGAAAGGAACTTTTAATTTGACAGTATGTTCGAATGGCACGGCCCCCTAAAATTCAAATCTTAGTGCATTAGGGAGAAAAGGCGCCAAACGAAATTTTTTCAAAAACGGCCATTTTTAGACCCTTTTAGAGTTTTTCTGTTTCGTACGCCTGATTTCCTATTTGGATTTGGCGTGCTTATAACCAACATATTCCTCGTAGTAAGGGCTTTCAAATGAGCCATAACTTGCCCAAAAAAAGGAAAAACTTGCCCAAAAAAGCGGTTGTTGACCCGCCAGTTTTTCAAGAATACTCATTTTACTTTTTTGTTCTCGTTGCTATTCACTGCGAATTTCATGGACTTTTGTTTTCGTTGTATCGTTTTGGAAATAAAGATGTATTCATGAATTATCTTGAGTGGAATAATTAAGTGTGCGTCTAATATTAGATTTTTGTGAGATAATTGCTATTGGTCGCTAGTATGTGTTCCCAAACTTGTTATTAGATGAAAGAATCTTACCCACGAACCCTATGTTACATCAAGACAGCTGTTTCAAAACATAAAACGAATACAGTCGACTCTCGATTTAACATACGGCTGGGTCAGTCCCCAGGGTGTATGTTAAATCGAGAGTCGACTGTATATGCCATGTTAGTTGTGCATGGAGAATTGTCATAACCGTGAAAAAATAGAAATTAAAAAAAATGGAAATTTTTGTTTGAAGATTTTTGAATTTCATAGAAAATATTCTTGGCGTTTTGTTTGTCTTGAACTGCACTAACATTTGAATTTTAGGGGGCCGTGATGGGGCAAAGCTTTTCCTTGCTGCAAAAAGACTTCTTTTTGCTCCCAAGGACTTTTTTTGCTGCAAAAAGACTTTTTTTTGTACCAAAAAGACTTTTTTTTGCTGCAAACGGACTTTTTTTGCTCCAAAAGACTTTTTTGAATGAATGTGAAAAAAGAGAAATATGCATTAAACTTCGGAAAATATTGGGATTTTTATCCCGAATTTTTAATTTTAATTTATTTTTACGCCTTGCATTTTTCGTTTTTTCAAATCAGAAAGCCCTACCCGTTCTGCATCGATCAATAAAAGGTGCATTCCGAAAAGTGCTAGGCAAACGAAACTACCTGGTCTTAAAAATAATATTTTATTTAATAAAAAAATGAGACAATTAAAAATTGCCCCATTGGCCAGAAAAGTTGCCCCATTTGCCACAAAAGTTGCCCCATTGGCCGGATTTTCAAATTCACGATCTCTTATACTGTCATTACATTGTTTTACATACTAGTAGCTCTCAAAGTTTTACAGCACCACTCAAAACAACAACTGACTTTATTCAACAACAATTGACAACACTCAAAGACAACAAATTCAATAACATAAATCAGTCAATAACCAGGGCGCTTCCCTCTCTTGCCCTGCACTTTCTTCCTCGCTTCCTCTTCTCTCCTAGCGGTACATCGGTAAATTTTTCTGGATACTCCTGCAGTCCATCTCTGCACATCATCATCAGGGAATGTTTGCAGAAGAAACGATCTTAAACAAGATGGCAAAACAACATGAAATGTCCAAATAGGGCAACTTTTCTGGCCAATGGGGCAACTTTTCTGCTTTTTGACTGGAAATTAGAAAATGGGCAATTTTTGTGGCAAATGGGGCAACTTTTCTGCTTTTTGATTGGAAATTCGAAAATGGGGCAACTTTTCTGGAAAATGGGGCAACTTTTCCGGCAAATGGGGCAATTTTTATTATATTTCCAAAAAAAATTCACTTTTCCAAATTTAATCTTACTATCAAATTTGAAATTCCTTTC
Organism: Ditylenchus dipsaci; assembly: GCA_004194705.1. Lineage (NCBI taxonomy): Eukaryota > Metazoa > Nematoda > Chromadorea > Rhabditida > Anguinidae > Ditylenchus > Ditylenchus dipsaci. The sequence continues at coordinate 90,098 of SADC01000165.1, forward strand.
GATACAAAAAACATTTAAAAAAAACTCGATATTTTCAAATTTGTCAGTTAGGTTTGAATTAAAAGAGCTCTTTGTATGCAAATTGACCGTCCTGAAGACAAACTTGGTATCAGGACTTTGTTCTTGCGTAGTAGGAAGTCAAAATGATTTTTCCGTGTAATTTTCACCACGCCATTTTTACTATTCGGTCTAAAAGTCATGTTTGGTCAAAAAAACCATACATTTCCAGGCCCTACACAATCGCCAGCCAACGAAAAATGGGTAAGCCAAGCACTGGAGAGGAATCCACAACCAGAAACACCCAATACCAATCGTCTTCTTCAATGCCTGTGCCAATAATAACTCCAGTGGGAGTGGGAACTGTTGGAGAGTGTTCCAACCCTTTCAAAAGAGATAATGACTTTCATAATGACTCCTGGATCCCCTCACTGCTTTTATGGACGATAATGTGTTTGGAGAGCGGTTCGATGAATTGAGACGAGTAAATCGGAGGAACACTTTTGGTTGGTTAAAATTATTTAAAAAGGTATGCCAAAAGCGTTATTCCGCAAATATAGGAACCTTCAGTGATCTTTTTTTTTTGAAAATGTTTATAAGCGTTTTACTATATTCGGCAAATGTTTTTTGCTTGATTTTCAAAGAGGCATACTAAAATGCAGGGTGCATTTTGTATTCCCCCGATTGAGAAACAGTTATTTCGTTACCTTATACTTGGTATTTTTATGATATTTTTATTCAAAAGCTAAGAAAATAAGAAAACTTTCTGTTAAAAAAACAAAAAAAACAACAAAAAACAACTCCTGTCTCCTAAAAACGGATAATTATAATAACTACATCGTGTCAGTTGACAGCTCATTAGAAACTCAAAATTTCGAGCTAAATGCTGATGTAAAAAATTACGATCAGAAAAACATCGAGAAATACTCGTTTGTATGATTAGCTGCAAAAAAAGCTTTACCGATTAAAAATGTGAAGTATAAGGAACTGAAAATAATGTTTTCAATCAGGGGAATTCAAAATGGTCGAAACTGAAAAATGCCGTCTTTTAGATAAAAAGTGCCGTATTTTTTTTATTTTAGTCAAAGAAGTGAATATCTGAACAATTTTTTCAAAGTAATAACACTAACAATTAGCCCTATGACTCTTTTTTCTAATGACGTTTTTGTTGCAACATCTTTTCGAAATGAAGCATGAAAAAATAAAAGTATGAATCAAATTATTTTTCGACTTGCTTCACAATTCGGTTTAGTTTTTGTGCTAAATTTTTCAAAGCTATTGCAGCAAATAATACGCTGTTGAAACTACAGTCACAGGGCTACTTGATATCATTTGAAAAAAATTGTTTACTTATCTGGTACTTTTCAACTTTTCTTTCTAAAAATAAAAAAGCGGCACTTTTTAGCTAAAAGACGGCACCTTTCAGTCAAAAGACGGCATTTTTCAGTTTTGACCATTCAAAATACACCCTGTATTACAAGAGGCATTCCCGTCACTTGGTTTCGGATACCACTGGGTCCACACGAATTTTTACTCCAATTCTTAGAGCTTACCCTTCGACAATAAACTTTTGGATAGCTAAGAGCCTGCAGATCATTTAGAAACCAAACTTGTAAATAAAAGTGGGTAAAAATAGGTGTGCACCCAGTGGTATTCGAACCTGTGACCTAGGCAACGCGCGTATAGAGCCCCCATTTAATTCACTAATGCATTGGTCCTCCCTGTGGTTTTCAATACTTTACTGGTCTTCTCATCCCAACTTTTTGGACTATGGGCAGGAGATCTCAACAGATTTGATTTAAAGCTGCATACTGGCTATCGAATGAGACCAAACTCTAATTAGCAAGTGAAAACAAGCTCGCGAGGTTCCCTTGTGAGTAGCTCAGCGGAAGAGCATCGGACGCTGGTGAAAGGTGTACGTCGGTTCGATTCCCTTTCAAAGCGATGATTTTTTTATCAGTTTTTCTCTTTTATACTCCTAACGCCGACAAACATGCCTTTTTAATGCAAAGAGAATAAAAAAACAGAGGCCTTTTAAAAATAAATTGATTGTGTCTATCTTTATTTTCGGTGTAACGTGTTGGTGTGGTCATTAAAAAAAGTTTTTTCGATTCAAATCTGCAAAATTTAATTTTCAGAGGCAATTGGCAGTGGCAGGCAGGCACTAAAAATGAGCTTTACCAACACTTCCAGCCGACTCAAAAGACACTGTCGGTGTCTTCACCACCACCCAACAAACAACAAACCTATTCCCCGTTTCAAGTAGATTTGGATGCAGCTCTTGAAAAAGCTTTGATTGTGATCCGTTTGGTGAGCTGTGGTCTTATTTATAGGGTTGGGTCCATAAATTTGCATTCGATCCTATTACACATGAAAATAGCATCGAAAATGGTCCTACTGTAGGGTTGGGTCCAATTAGACTTTGGCCTTAAATTAGGACCAACTTCCAGCTTTGGTCCTAAATTTAGGAACAATAAATCAGTACCTTGACACTAATTTAGAACCTGTTCCTAATTTAGAACCAGTTTCTAATTCAGGAGGGTGCAAATCAGTACCCACTCATCGTGACTCATGATAAAATGGCGGAAGGTCTATTCGACAGACGGTAAATTAAAAACCCGGATAGTTCATCAGAGGGAAATTCAACAACTGCATATTCAAAAAGCGGATATTTGGCGCTACCCGAGTATATCACCAACCATCCCCCCCCCCCCCCGCCCAAATTAAATTTTTTAAAGTGTTTCCAAACACCCTATATCGACCTAAAATTACCTCAGAAGCTCGAAAAAGACATTATTTTGTGTTCTAGTAAATAAAAAATTGAGTTTTGGGACCACCCAAAAATACCTATTTTGACGATTTTGAAGGGATTTAGGGCTGTATTGGGGTGCAAATGGACCAAAATGGGCCAACTTAGTGTAAAAAGGAAGATGTTGAACATAGTTTTGTTGACTGGGGCCTACCGCATAAAGAAACTCTGGTATGCATACATTTTTATGCATCCTGAGTCACTTTCGAGGGATTTGTGTCTAAGTATATGGGTGTGCGCATCTCAACTCCAAGCCCCTCGGCGGGCGCAGGGGGCTTGCTTGGTTAGAGATGCGCGCACTCACTTACCTTAGACATAATTCCGAGCAAGACTCTTGAACAAAAATGCATTTAGAGGCTCTTTTTGCCCAGCTCCAGTGACCAAAACATGCCAAAACAGGCAAATGGTCGAAATTTCAAAATGTCCAAAGCTCAGTTTTATTAACCAGAACTCAAAAATAATGTCTTTTTGAACTCCTCAGGTGATTAAAGTAGGATCCGGTCCTAAATTAGGGCCAAGGTACTAACTTTTTTTTTGTCACTCTGAGTCATTTTGAAAAAAATAGTCAGCGAGACAAAAACACTGCTCATTTCAGTAATATATTTTTTATTTCAGGGTGTGCTCCACCAATCCTGCCACATCAAATGTACTACTGTGAAGCTGGAGGTGTGCACGGCAGTGGGGCAAGCAGTGGAGACAAATTAAGTAGTGGCACAGTTGGGTCACCCAAAGGATATAAATTTCAGAACAAGCTATTTTTATAAGTAACAACAATATGCCAAGCACTTCAGCAAAAAACAATTCAGATTTTATTCATTACCATATCAACTGATTTTCTTCCCCATTAATTTCAGGATCAAAAAACTAACTACCGTATAACCTCTAATAAACGGCACCCCTACAGTTAACGTTTTTCAAATTTGCTTTTCTTTTTAACCCCAATATTGTTTATTTTTCGAAACAGACGACCAGTCATTTTGTAGAGTTGTGAAGCTCTACAAAATGAGTGGTCGTCCATTTCGAAAAATAAACAATATTGGGGTTAAAAAAGCAAAGCAAATTTGAAAAACGTTAACTGTAGGGATGCCCGTTTATTAGAGGTTATACGGTAATATTTAAGATCTATTGCATCCTAAATTTTTGATATTTTTTATAAAAAACTTCTCAGTTTAAAAATACTTTCTCCTTTCGCAATCTATTTTATTTTTGTGGTGAAAATACTTAGTTGAATGTGTTTATACAAAATAGATAATATTTTTATCCACTTTGTAGTTAGCTATTCTTACAGTTAACCATGGTTGACTATATTTTGCAGGTTAATTAGCTGTCTCTATAGTTGAATTAAATATTTTCACAGTCTATTTTACTGTTTTTTACAGTCTAAATTTTGTGGAATGCCAATTTTTCATGTCTATTGCTGATAACTATTTTTGTAATTCTAACTTGTAAGAGACCAATTTTATCCGCCCTTTACTTAAATTAATATTGAGTTTCGAATTATGCAGCTAGCTCCTGTTCACTAAAGCTTTGTAAATTATAAAAAAAATTCTGGCTCTATGTGTGTTCATGTTTTTACTTTTGCTGAAAAAAATTAGGGCAGTCTCAAAAACCATCCATTTACCCTTTTTAATCATTTTTAGTAAAAAAAATGATTTAAAATTGTTCAAATTTTTTTTGTCGCGGCCCCCAATCTGATTTTTTTCTAGACTCGAGAGCCGCCGAACACAGATTGGGCAAAATTTATTGTTCCAAAAATCTGTCTTGGAATCATGCTACTCTAGAAAAAGAGAGAAAAAAATATTCACAATAGCTGTGATAAAATCCACTCGAAGACTTCTGTAAAATGTACATTTACTCTAAAAATAAAGTTTTCTTATTGTCTATCTGAATACTTGTCTCTATTTTGTGATTTCAAATAAAAAGCTTAAATATATTTATGTGGCGCTTTAACAAAATAAATTACAATAAAAATATTGTTTTTTTTCAAATGGTTTTAGACGAATTGAAGGCACATTTAGATATTTTTATTCATATTTTTAGAAGCTTATTTAGTGAATCACAACTTTTTTTTTATCAAATTAGATCACATGACAGATAAAATATATATTAATAAGGAAGCATATTTAAGACACTATTTCTAAGATGTTTTTCATTGATTACTAGAATATTTTAAAAAAAAATAACCCAGATTTTTAGGCTCAGAATGTAGAAAAATATTTTGATACTACTATCACAAAGGTTAAAGGAATGAGCATAGAAGCCAGAAGAATTAATTTTCAACACAACCGAATTTGGTGGACTGATGATTATAATTGGTCGGAACGGATTTTACATTCGGATTTGATAATCTCCATTTTGAGTTACATATCTGACCCATGGCAGAGCCTGATAACCTGATTTCTCAATGATTTTCAGGTAGCGAACCTAAAAAATTTGAGGTAATTTTTTTGAGTAATTTTTAATCATAATCTTTTTCAAAAGTTAAGTTGTAAGTGTCATTAGTTGATTTCTGTAGATGCGATTGCGAATGATGCGACAAAAATCTGATCTAAAAACAGCCCTTAATCGACGGTTTTGAGGCCCGCCCACGCGGAATTTGGCCCTATACGACAATAGGTCCCATTTTTTGCCTTGGTCCCCCTGTTGATTTTTTTTTTTTTTTGCTTCTATTTTAACCAATTTTATTTTCTTCTTTCGGCGACACACTAACATTCATAAATTTTCACGAGCAAATTATGAAAACGACCGTTTATGTATACTTTATGCATACCAATGGGGGCAAACAAAGTAGCATAATTTGCTCGTGAAAATTTATGAATGTTAGTGTGTCGCCGAAAGAAGAAAATAAAATTGGTTAAAATAGAAGCGAAAAATAAAAAAAAAATCAACAGGGGGGACCAAGGCAAAAAATGGGACCTATTGTCGTATAGGGCCCGGAATTTTAATCAGAGTGGTAATCTCAAATATTAAAAACTTGAACCTTCGCTCACTTTTAACACGGGAAGCCCTAACTGTAAGACCAGAACTTTTTGGTGCGAAATTACACGTAGAATCCAAATCTGCAAACTGTGTTTTAAAGAAGGGCATTTGGCTCGATCTTTCGACCGATTTCTGAATGGCGTCAAATGTGACTTGGGTATATTCATAAAATCAGCTAGTACTCAAATATTCATTATAAACTTGCATGTTTTCGATAGCTCGTTAAAACGTAGAAAATGAGCTTTAAAGTGACATATCGTTCAGGTATTAAAAACAAATTTATTATTTCTTCAAAACGTATGATAGAGCTGTTTGTTCAGCAAAGCCTCCATAGCATTTGAAAGAGCAAATTTGAAAGATTTGGATTTTTCGGAGAGAAAATTTCGTGGTTCTGAAAAACGATCGGCATAATCGGAATCCTTGCGATATTTGCGACCAGAATGTCAAAAGAAAACTGTCAAAAGTTTTCGAAAATCGAGCTAAAAAAAGTGTCGGACCCTAGGCGTGAACGAACTTTTCGGGGAGTCGTTTAATCGAGCGGCAACTGTAAATGAAAACAGAAATTCCAGACTACTTGCAGTTAGGGTGGGCGCTTAACGCGGGAACGGCTGTACGTCCTGATGGTATGTCCTCGTGCAGAATTTACGCTGAGCACGATGGTGAAAAAAAATTGAAAAAAGTGACTCTACGGTGGTCAGCGGCCTTTGTGAACCATCAATGTCACGATTTCTGCCTATGCTACTTCGAAGAGGTAAAAGATGCCATTGTTTCAATATATTTTTTTATTTAAAGTGCAAAAGAAAGCGCAGATTGTGAGCTTTCAAATGACATATCGTGGAAGTATTTATGACAATAATATGAAAATTTTCGGCTCACAGAAATTATTGTGTCTTTTCTCAAAAACGTTGTACATACAAAAATATGTACGAAAGAGAGCCGAAAGTCCCAGAAGATTGAGCGCACATTTCTTAGCCACAAAGAAAGACTGATTGCTTATCCGACCATTTGCTGATATGCAATCGACCCCTTCACCAAAGAACTTCAGAAAGGAACCATCACAGAGCTTGGCCACCACTGTGCTTTCTTTGACCTTCGGACTGCCTATTGACTTGTAGATTGCCTCATTGATGACATTCAGCTGAGCCCCGTATCTAATACGAATTTAAACGGCTTGCCATTGACTTCCACTTCCTTCTTGATGAGCTGATTTTTGGAACCCACAGGATTGATCATCACAGACGGAGCCACCACCACATTGATATCAGCATTCTTCTCTGACTTTCGGGACTTCTTGAAGCTGGAGCACTGACTCTTGATATGGCACACTTCATTGCACTGATAGCACTTCCGACCTCTGGCATAGCATTCATCTGACCAATGCATTCGCCCACACCGGAAGCAGGCCTGAATTAGAGCAGCTTTCTTCTGACCCATCTGATTGATCCCGAAAGAATATTGCGCTTCTTTTCTTTTCAGATGCTTCTCTTCGGCAATTGTTGAGAGGTAGCTGGCAGCTTCTTCCACAATTTCATCGAATTTAACTTGGTCATCTCTTTCATTGAGACGCTGGAGAATTCGTGGCTTGAGCATTGCATCACCATTTGACTTGAGACCCAAAAACAGGAGCAGGCAATTGAACTCTTCTTCCTTCAAAGCACTGAACTTGAAAAGGCGGAGCTGACCTTTAAGACGGTTGACGAAATGCCGGAATTATTCGCCATCATCCTTGACCAGACGCAGGCACTCATAGCGGTCCACCACCAAAGGGCGAGAATGAGCGAAAACTTTGGAAAGACCACCAACCGTAGAAGAAAGAAAGCGCAGATTGCGAGCTTTCAAATGACATATTGTGGAGGTATTTATGACAATCATATGATAATTTTTGGCTCATAGAAACCATTGTGTTTTTTTCAAAAACGTTGTTCATACAAAAAATCTACAAAAAAGTGTGGAAACCCCGTTTTTTAGTTAATGGTTGATACTATTCAACAGGGCAAGAAGAACTGCACCAGATCGTGCTTTAAAGTAGCCTGCAATCGAGCTTTTCGAGTGTTTAGCAAAGGTTCAAAAGTATATCCAAAAGGCATCCTGACCTGAAACTTCAATTTCGCTACATAAATCTGAAATTCTGACACCGAATTCGTGTTCAGCATGGTCGATTTACTTAAGAAACTGTTTTTTGATTATCACAATCATTGTCAAATTTCAAATTCCGCTCGAGACAAAAATTATTTGAAATTTGAAAAATTTTGAATTTAAATAATTTTGTATCGAGCGGAATTTGAAATTTGACAATGATTGTGATAATCAAAAAACAGTTTCCCAAGTAAATCGACCATACTGAACACGAATCAGGTGTCAGAATTTCAGATTTATGTAGCGAAATTGAAGTTTCAGGTCAGGATGCCTTTTGGGATATACTTTTGATCCTTTGCTAAACACTCGAAAAGCTCGATTGCAGGCTACTTTAAAGCACGATCTGGTGCAGTTCTTCTTGCCCTGTTGAATAGTATCAACCATTAACTAAAAAACGGGGTTTCCACACTTTTTGTAGATTTTTTGTATGAACAACGTTTTTGAAAAAAAACACAATGGTTTCTATGAGCCGAGAAATTTTCATATGATTGTCATAAATACCTCCACGATATGTCATTTGAAATATCACAATCTGCGCTTTCTTGCACATGAAATAAGAAAAATATATTAAAACAGTGGCATGTTTTACCTCTTTGAAGTAGCATAGGCAGAAATCGTGACATTGATGGTTCACAAAGGCCGCTGACCACCGTAGAGTCACTTTTTTCAATTTTTTTTCACCATCTTGCTCAGCGTGAAATTCTGCACTAGGAAATACCATCAGGACGTACAGCCGTCTCCGTGTTAATAGATCATGGGCTCCTATCATAGTAGATACGGTAAGGAATTTTTACGAAAACTCTTATTAGTGTACATCTCGCAAATTAAGGCAAATTGATATTCTCATTAGTGTACACTCTTACTAGTGTAAACTTCTCATTAGTGTGCACCTGAAGCCGGTCCCTTGGGTGTACTTTTAGTGTACACTAATGACATAGTTGACTGTACCAAACAAAATCGCTTTTTATTTCAAAAAAGTGGCAACCCTATCCAATGCAGTAGTCCGAAATTCTCTTAAATTAAGTCCAGCCACCCGCTACAAATTTCTCAAAAAGTGTACCTGTAGTCCAGAAGTTGTAAAGTAGGGGATCTCAAACTTAACGCTGACAGGAATTTTGCCCTCCGCTTCCTCATTCACAATGGAAGGCAGGCTGAAGTGGGCTCGCATCAAGTATTCCCGCCCTCCTAAAAAAACTATCTTTTGAATGAAAAAATTAATTTTTCTAGCATAACCGACCCGGGAAGCTTCGAATAGTCCACACAAAAGCCCCAATTTCAGGAGCATAGCGAGCCGACCCAACAGGACTTTTGAATTTAGGTGAGTCCGCATCGCTGGGCACTGGAATGATCACTTCCACTGAAAAATATAACCTTTGGTAATTTTCAAAAGTTTTTTTGGCAGGTATACCCACCATGGTTGGCAATGGACTGGCGTTTGAACTGAGACTTGGCCTTGACCATGAACTCCACCCTAGAATGAGCATGCTTCTCTACCGACACCTCAATCCAAATAAGTGGTTTGATAGTTGCGGAGAGTCGGTAGCTCATCAACTAAACAGGCTAAATTATAGCCAAAGTTCATGTAAAGCAGCTGGCAACTGCCCACCTCAAACTCGCCATCTGGTGGGATGAAACTGATGGTTCGCTCACTCTCGAAACGAGATAGACGAACACACTGGTGGAATTTGACGTCTTCTAGTTCAACTGCTTTTCCGCGACTTCCTGCAGTGTTTTATATTGGGGCGTAATCGTTTTGCCAATGAAACTTTTGCCAGTGAGATCTTTTTGCCAATGAGATCACTTCGTCGAAGCTCATCTCACTGGCTACAAAATGAGTATTATTTGCCTGACAAAGAAATAGCAATACTTGAGGAAAAAAAGCTATTAGCGAAAACATACCTTCGGCGAAGTGATCTCATTGGCAAAACGATTAAGCCTCTTTATTTGTCGAATAACAACGTAATTAGAGCGAAAGAGCGTTTTTCGTTTTTAAATAATGCGAGAATTTAGATTTTTTTAAGTTTTGCAGTTTTTTGGGCTAAATTATGGTATATAGTTCTCGCCCGAAAACGCCCAGAATCATCCTTTTTTAACGTTTTAGCTACTGAAACTCGCTTAAAACGTGTTTTAGGTGGCGGTCGACACTTTTTAGCAAAAAAAATTTTTGACCAAAATTTGACTTTTTGCCTTGGGGGATCAAGGTAATTCAACTTTAAAGGGTACGCGCACAGGTAATTTAAATCCAGTGGATTACCCTCGAACTTCCAGTGGATTTCCCCCAAACTACCAGTGGTGCGTCCATGGACGGCCAGTGGTAAATTGGGGAGAGGGAGTAGAGGGGAAGTTGGGGGAAAGTTTGTTTAATTTATAAAAGTTTATACACACACACGGCACACACGGACACACACACAGCACTGTGTTCCGAAAATTTTGGAAAATTTTTAAATTTTGTCGTCGGCGCCCCAGGGCAAAATCAGGACACCGGCTCCAGCGCGGGTATTTTTGTCTATTAAATGAGTTTTTTTGAAAAAAAAATACTTTATCTTTTATTAAGAAAATTTCAGAACAGTTCAAGAACATTTTAAAAAATTAAAGAAAAAAACTTAACTTGGTACTAATTCGGTTTACACCCCACCCCCATTTTTTTTTTTTTTTTTGCATTTGCTATTTTTGGTCGTGTTCTTGTTTTTTGTGAGCTCGAAAATTTTGTCTTCATTGTTCTGTCTCATATACTGTGTCAGAAGTTCAAGAGAAGGCACAAGCTAGAATATGGCACACATCGTTCTGTTTTTAAAAGTTATGTCTCAGATTTTGTTTGGCGTCGAAAGTTCAGTGGAAATGATAGTATGTTTTATTTATGGTCTCAGATTGTTGAACTGTATGTATGTGAATAAATAAAATATGTTTGTCGCAACATAGAAACCGATAAACCCAAAAACTGGGGGTGGGGTGTAAACCGAATTAGTACCCTTAACTTTGAGTTTATTCTTGCTTTATGACAACAGATTCAAAAAAGTTTACAAAAGTGCCCAAAAGTAAAATTTTCGTATGAAAACCCTATGACCTGAGGGCTGAAAACCGATAATCGTCAATGAAGAATTTTCAAACTCTACTTTTCAAACTCTGTGCTTTCACAATAGAGAAAACACCCACTGCGATCGATTTTTTTACGTGGTCGTATGTAATCGCTATGGTCTCGGTTAAAAAAGGATGTTACTAAATTATTGCCCCTAAAGTATGAGTTTTTGCCCCTTTGTAATTTTTTCTTTCCCCTTTTTCAAATTTCAAATGAAGCAATTTTATTTGAAATTTGAAAAAAGGGCAGAAAATTTAAAAGAAATTTAAAACAATTTAGATTTTAGGGGTAATAACTAAATCTGATCCGTTAAAAAACCCAGTAAGTTTTTAGAAAAAAATACGCCAAAAATGGCATTGCACTTGAAATCAATAAATCCATCCTAAAAAAACCCCCAAAAATATATTTCCGAACATTTTTCGAAAAAATTTACCATGTCGAAAATTTGTTCTTATGGGTTATCGGAACCTCACTCTGAAATGAGTTCTTGAAATTCCTTGGTCCTTGGTCCAATCATACTGGTTATTCAGTTGATCATGGTCAACATGATCACCATGACCACCATCACCATGATCATTTATAAAATGAGGTGCACTTAACACCGGCTAACACTTCAAACCACTAAAAATCAGTTTTTAGCACCCTGAAACCATTCTGAACGCCTCGAAAGAACCGAAAATGGTTTCTTTCTGCTAAGTTTGTGCAGTGCCACAGTTATTAATGACGGCTATCAATGAAATTCTAATGTGAGTAGTAGTAACAATTGCAGAATACTGAAACCGTAAGATGATCGAATGGCAACCAAACAAGATATTAAGTCGACCATTTGAATATAAATTAATTATAATGTTGTCCATTGTAGACAGAAAGAAGACTTCCGGCAGAATTTCGAGACGGGATTTTCGGAGGGAAAAAATTCGGGATCGAGAATTTAGAAAGGAATTTTGTGATCCCGTCGTGGTCCCGAAAAAATTTCCGGGATTTGTAAACTAAGATAAGAATAGAAAAAATCCATTTTCGTTTCAAATTTGCAAATTTTTGACGTATTTAAACACCAAATTAGTCCGAAAAACTTCTGTAACTGAGGTGGCCTCTAAAAGTCTAAATTTTACCAGCTAATTACTGAGTTCTTATAACAAATTTTATATTGGCACTTTTCTACAAAGTTTCTTTTGTAATTTTTTCAATCTTTTGAATTCAATTCCTCCGGATCTTACTTTTCTAACGAGCCACCAAAATTTATTTCAAAATTGAGTAATATATATAGGTTTGGATGGTTTAAAAAAAGCGTTATTTTATTTATTTATTGTTTACGTATTAAATACGCGACTAAAATCCATGAAAATTCAAGTACATAATTAGAGGGCAATAAGTAGACGTTTTCCAGATTGATCGATAAATTAAAATATTTTAATTTTTTTCGCTAATTGATAGCAATTGGAATAATCTGAGAACCTCAAAGGAAACTATTGAAATGAATGTTAAAGATATTTTGGCCCTATCCAAAAAAAAGGGTTTTTTTCGCCTTGGTCCCCCTGTTTTTTGTTACATTTCAGGCTTTAGGCTAAGGAAAAAGTTGGCCAGCGTAAATTAGTATGAACTCAAACATATTTTAGACTTATGTTTGAGTCTGTCCTAACATACACTGGCCTGTCTTTTGCCTGAGCCTAAGCCTGAAAAATAACGAGAAATATTCAGCAGGGGGACCACGGCAAACCCCCCCCTTGTTGAATAGAGTCGATATTTTGATCTGTACAGGCAACGAAGAATCGGCTCAAAATACTCATTTTTATGTTTCTTTAATAAGAAGGCAAAATATCCACTGGATATCCAGTGGCATTCCAGTGGTAATTAAGTGGTTTCCACTAAATTGCCACTAACTTTCATTGAAACTCATTGTTTCCACTGGTAATCCAGTGGCATTCCAGTGGCGAATCGTGGATTCCACCTCTTGACCACTGAATTTGGTGGTAATTCAGTGGATTCACCATTTTTCCACTGGAACGCCAGTGGAAATCCACTGGATTTTTAAAGTTATTGGATTTCCAGTGGCAGTTTGGAGGCAATCCACTGGAATTAAATTACCTGTGCGATACCCCATAAATACCGAAAAAGGTGTAATTTGAACATAGTCTTGTTAACTGGTGCCTAACGCACAAAAAACTCTGGTATGCCTGCTTTTTTCATGCATCCAGAGTAGGTATGTGGGTGTGCGCATCTCAACTCCCCATGGTTTTCTTCCGGGTCGAAGGGATGGAATGAGATTAGAGTAATAGAAAACAGGCGATCGGTGGTGTCTACATACAAAAGCACCTATAAGGTAAGGAGGGAAGAGAAAACCATCAACCTAAAGGCATTAGTAGAGCATCCATGGAAAAGAGATATCGTGCAAAGGTCTATTGATGGCAAGGAAACACAAGGAGTATGTCGGCCAGAACACAATTATGCAGATATTGATGATGATACAGATGAAATTGTAAATTTGCTAGAGGCGCTATCGATAGACGATAATTACGACGAGGATGAGGAGGAATGAAGAGTTACGCCTAGCATAGGCACCTGACTTGTCCTTATTTGAAAACAACTGGGAAAAAATGTTGTTTCAAGACGGAGTCGAACCTTCGACCTGGGGCCTATTCCAACAGATGAGAGTTGAGAGAAGATAGTTGATAGTGATAGTGTTGTGTTCTTGAGAGCTGAGAGAGATAGCAGAGCGAACCAACAAGAATAGTTTATAACGGAACGAATGATAACAACTAATAACAGAGTGACACGAGTCAACAGAAGACTCGATGTCGTGTCAAGACAATAACAATTACGAATAACAGTTCCACACAACATCTCCCCCTTTAGCTGAGATCCCGATAGATAAATAATAATTAAACATTAAATTATAGATATAGGTGTCCCGGAACTAGACTACTTTTAGGCGAGCCAGACCTAATAAATGGGACACCCTCCAAGCAACTAGAAACTAGACTACTTACAGGTGAGCCAGACCTTAGAAGAGTTGCTTGGGAGAGGAAATATAGATTTTAAAATAATTTGAATTTAAGTCGGGAAATAAGAGGATCCAGCCAGAGAAGAGACTTACAAAAGTGGAGTCACGCAGATAATACCACTGATTGATTTATTTGGAATTCCACATTCTTTAGAGTCGTCTCATCGGATATTCATACCACCAGGCTGAATGTCGAGCACTTGTCTTGGCTGGCGAGGACGAGCAGAGCGACGAAGCACTTGAGCCACAGGAGCGAGGAGGTGATTGATAGAGCAGCACCGGCACTTGATTTGGATCCATCAAAGGCTGCTGAAAAGCTTGAGGAGATCTTGGTCGGGCTTGATTTATCACAGGCTGTTGACGCTGAGCAGTGGCACCATCATGAGACAAGTCCATACGAGGTCGGAACTGATTTGCATGTCGACGATGAAGCTTGCCATCAAAGGCTTGAACTTCATAGATACGCTGACCAAATTTCTGAGAGATGGAACCAGGAGCCCAGCCGATCTTGTTTCCCTGGTAGATTCTGAAGTAGACTGGAGCACCCAAAGCGAACGATACTTCTTTTGCTCCATGATGCTTGTTGAACTGACTTATCATGCCGGCCTGATACCTGTTCGGATGATGAGCGGTATTCTTTTCCTTCTCCTTCTTTGGAACGAGTTGAGAGATGCGGGTTCTAATTTCTAATTACCTCGGCCGGAGACTTTCCATTAAGCACGGCACTAGGCGTAGACCTGTAAGAGCGGAGGATGATCGAGAGCGTTTCATGCAAGCGAGTCGAATCTAAATTCTGGATTTTTAGCATGTAACGTTTGAAAGTATCGACAAATCGTTCGGCTTGGCCGTTACTTTGAGGATGATATGGCGGAGATCTAACATGATCAATGCCATATTTTGAACAAAAACTTTGAAAAAGGTCTGAAGTAAATTGGGTTCCGTTGTCACTAACCAGGACTTCGGGATAACCAACCTGTCGAAAACCTTCTGGAGACATTCGATTGTAGCTTGAGAAGAAATAGTAGGCATTTCGTAAATTTCAGGCCAACGAGTGAAGGAGTCGACTATGATGAGGAACATTCTTCCTTTGAATGGGCCGGCAAAATCATTATGGATGCGCTTCCACGGTTCTTCTTCACGCCGCCAAGGCTTAGAGTCGCTTTGATTGGAGATTTCGCGGCGAGAGAACAGGCACTGCATCCTTTGACCAGAGCTTCTATTTCGGAGTCGATCTTCGGCCAGTAGACATATTGAGCGGCGAAAGCTTTCATTCGGACGATTCCCTTATGACCTTCATGAAGTAGAGTGAGCACTTGAGAACGAAGACTTGTTGGGATAATGACCCTTTCATTTGCCATTAGACAGCCTGAGATGATTGAGATAGCCGAGCGCTTCGGAAAGTAAGCAGAAAGAGAGGAATCCACTTTCTTCGGCCAACCATTGAGCACATGCTGTTTGAGTTGCTGGAGATCTGAGTCTTTGGCAGTTTCTTTAGCCACATCTGAGACAGTAAGAGGAACTTCATTGCACTGCATAATTAGGACGTCTTCCACAGTTTGATCAGCGTCGGAGAGAGAGATGTGAGCAATCACTTTGTCTTCCGCCTCCAAGGGCACTTGAGCAATGAGACGGGAGAGCATATCCACTTGTCCAAAATCACCAGATTTGACGTATTGAACCTGAAAATCATAAGTGATTAGAATGAGAGCCCAACGTTGAAGTCTAGAAGTGGAATGATTGGAGATCCCCTTCTGAGACCCAAAAATAGATAGTTAAGGCTTATGATCAGTTTGAAGAGTAAACTTGCGGCCATAGATGTAGCGATGAAACTTTTTGACTGCAAACACCAGAGCTAGGCCTTCTTTTCAATCTGCGCATAGTTCTTTTCTGCAGCAGTTAGAGATCGAGAGGCATGTTCCACCACCTTGATTGAGCCGTCGGGAATTTGTGAGAAATCGTTGCCCCCAAACCAGATTGAGAAGCATCTGCGGAGACGATGATTGGTTTGCGAGGATCGTAGTGAACGAGCAGGAGATCTGAGCACAGGAGTTCTTTTGCTTTGGCAACGGCTTGATCACATTCTAGAGTCCAAAAGAACGGAGTGTCTTTTGTCAGCAGTTTGTCCAAAGGGGAGCGAAGATCTTTCATTTCTTTGACGAATAAGAGTCTCTTCGGCACCAGTATCCATGAGCAGGCCGTCGCATCGCACGGAGTTGATGACAAGCGAGAGTTCCCATGGCGGCACCTTGTCTGATTCAATAGAAGAGAATTTAGCCATACCTGTAAATATATCGTTTATGTAAATAGCGTTTGAATTACGATTGAATTTGCTGGAGTTGAGTCTCTTGCAAGCTGACGTGATGTGTCCCTTCAGATGACAGTTATCACAGATGGCATTCCTGTGACGACACTGTGAGCGCTGATGGTTGTTTCCCCCACAGCTGTTGCAGATGCCATCAAAGGCTCGCTTGGCTTGATGGAAAGACTGCTTGCGTTTGAAATTTCGGAACTTGCTTCCCATCTGAGATCGGAAAGCATTCGAAGCTGGTTGAGATCTGAACTTGGCTTCTTTTCTTGGAATTTGAGCAGCAGCAGCAGAGAATTGATTTGACGCCATTTGCTTTGAGAGTTGGTCGAGATCAGAGTTGAACATGGACTGCTTCTTGCACTCTTCCACCAGTTCATTGAGTTTGATCTTCTTATTTTCGGCTTCGGCTCTTTCCATTAGCTGAATGCATCGAGCACGCTGACCACACTGATCTTGCATTCCGGAGATAAGGATAAGGCACTTGTGGTCCTCTTCGTCCATAGAGCCGAGCTTTGCCAGTTCCACCGAAGCATTGACTTGAGTACTGAATGAGATGAGATCTTGTCCACCATTTTGCACTTGCTTCAGAGTTTCATAGCGGCGGATGACCAGAGAACGAGTTGTAGCAAAGAGGGACTTGAGTACGGCCACCACTTCTTCATAAGGCTTTTCGTAGGGACCTTTAGGCTGGACTGCATCGGCATACTTCCTAAAATCACACTCGGAAAGTTTACCAATTAAAAGTTTGACCTTCGACTCGTCCGGAAGTGAAGCACCATCTGTTTCAATGAGCACTGAATATCGTGCATACCATTTGTCGAAAGTGAGATCTTCTATCGGATTGTAGACAAAAATTTCCATTCTATCTGAGAGAGAGGAAACCAGATGAAGAGAACTGTTTGTAGAGTTGTTCCCAGCGCCACCAAGGCATGTCACCTTGGGATTGAGAGCTGCACCATTACCACAGGCCAGGAACATTTCTTTGAGAGATTGACTAGAAGCTGATTTTGCTGAGCTTGAACCTGAGCTTGAGCTTCCATGATTGCTTTAAATTGGTCCAAATCCTGCTGACTGCGCCAATTGTTGTGTTCTTGAGAGCTGAGAGAGATAGCAGAGCGAACCAACAAGAATAGTTTATAACGGAACGAATGATAACAACTAATAACAGAGTGACACGAGTCAACAGAAGACTCGATGTCGTGTCAAGACAATAACAATTACGAATAACAGTTCCACACAACAGATAGTGTTCCAACAATTGAGAGCTGAGAGTAATAGTTGAGAGTAGACAGTTGATAGTGATAGTGTTGCAATAGTGGAGAGTACTTCACTCTCAGCTATCAACTATCAACTGTTGCAACACTATCACATTTTGTTACTATTATGATCTCTCCGCCCACTTCAGTCAACACATTAAAAAGAGTTCCCACAAGCCAAATATCTGTTGTCCTTAACAACACCACATTTACTCTCTTGATCCAAGTGGACGACCACTTGATTTTGTCTTACCCAGGTAGTCATACCCAGGTTGGGAACTCAGGTAGTGTAGTAGTACCCGGGTAGCAATATTTTTTTCTTGCAAAGAACTTTAAAAATTTAAGATGTTTTCTATGATCCAACCTCAGTTTTACTGGATAATCCATGTACCAACTAAACAAGTGGTCGTCCACTTGGATCGAAAATGTTTCTCACGTTTTTGGGTTGTAAAACCTGTTTTCTGGACTGATTCGGGCACGCTATAGATGGTTTGATAATAGTGAAATAAGGTTTTGTAAGGTATCTTTTGAGTTTTAGGCAATAATTGATTTTACCGAAATCAATTATTGCCAAGACTAAAAGATACCTTACAAAACCTTATTTCACTATTATCAAACCATCTATAGCGTGCCCGAATCAGTCCAGAAAACAAGTTTTGGAACATGAAAAACTTAAAAAAATTCGCATGAAGTGGACGACCACTTACCGTATTTCCTCTAATTGCCGCCCGGGCGATTCCGAGAAGTACTGTTGATCTTAATATGCATATAGAGACTCTCTGAAACTCGAAAAAAACATGGTAGGACAGTCGTAGAATACAAGCATTTATTTTTCTAACGTTCTGCCATAAAAGTGGCCTCTTTTATTCCTTCCCCTCCCTTTACAGCCTTAATCCTTTTAAAATTCGAAAGGCGATAATTCAAATTTTGAGCATGGCTAGGTGAGATTTGTCAAAAACGAAATTTGTCAAAACGAAATTTGTCAAAAACGAAACTTGTCAAGACAAAATTTTCTCGCTTGCAAAGTGTTTTACTGTGTTTTTTTACTAGATAAACATAGGACAAAGTATTCAGGTAGTAAAAGCAAAAAAAAATGTCTGTAAGTACTTTCACCCGCCAAATTATTCTTTTACCCCGCAAATTATTCATTTATCCTCCCAAATCGTAAAATGAGTATTTCTCGTGTTTTTATGTCCTAAATTTTTTTCTTTTGATCATCATGTAGCTCTGAATCTCTAGTTTCTGATAAGCTATCAACTGATCCCTTGTTGTTGAGAAAGTTTGAGCAATACTCATTTTTTGAAAGAGGTGTTGCTTCATAAAAACGGGTATTTCTCAAAATTTTCTCAACAACAAGAGTCAGTTGATAGCTTATCAGAAACTAGAGATTCAGGCTACATTATGATCAAAAAAAACTTTACGACATAAAAATCGAGAAATACTCATTTTTACGATTTGGGGGGATAAATGAATAATTTGGCGGGGTAAAAGAATAATTTGGCGGCGTAAAACAATTTTAGCCAAAAAAATACTAAAGCACTTTGCAAACGAGAAAATTTTGTCTTGACAAGTTTCGTTTTTGACAAATTTCGTTTTGACAAATAGCACCTAGCCAAAAAATCATGGAACCCCCTGGGGGTCAAAAAAGTTTTTTTCTAAAAAGTGCTTTCCGAAACCTAAAAACGTGTCTTCTACTGTTTTTACAACTTATAACTGCGTTAGAAACATTTAAAACGCCTTTTTGGCATATGACATAAAACGAAGTCCGGCGGGGTCCCTGCGTGCGGAACACTGCACCAGTTAGGTTAGATTTAACTGTTAAAGCAAGGGACAAGAAAATTTGTGCAATACTCTTTCCACAAAGTGACTTACGTCCAACCGATTGGAACAACACCTTGTCATTCAACCCAAGTCTCAGTTCAGGCATGCCAGAGAGTATCACTCGCATTCGGATGGATCCCACAATCTCACTTCTCAGAACAGTTCCTGAAGCATTGGCCTAAACGAAAATTTTTAGAAATTGTATGTCCAGACTGGTGAAGACACCCACCAAGAGATTGACCGACTCGATCACATCCAAAAACACTTCGTTTTTGCGATACTTGATTCCTTCGGACCGCCAGGACACAGCATTGGTGACTGCCATGGGTGGACGAGGAGCAATTCTAGTTGGTGAGTTTCTTGAGTGATGTATTCTTGAAGAATTCTCGTTCCGTGGTCTGAGGATATCCGAAGTCAGACATCTCGTCTAGCAGCTAAGTAAAAATTGATTTTTTTTTGTAAGATTAGCCATTTTAAAGTGTATTGCAGTAGTCATCTGCGGAAATAATCGATTGTACACGGCCCTTTAACACGGTAAGGCCGTATTGTGAGACAGTTGCTTCTCATGCAGAGTTTCATGGAGAATCCGATTTATTTTTTCACTTTGATTTTTCAGTCTGAACAAGGTGGTCAAAAATGCGATTGAAAAAAACTGTCATTCTCGGATACGCCATCTGAAAGAGCAATCAATTTCAGTCATAGAGGTCACTTTAGTTTGAATTCTGTCCTAAAAAGATGGGATTTGAACATAGTTTTGTTAGCTGGGGCCTACCGCATAAAGAAACTCTGGTATGCATACATTATTATGCATCCAGAGTCACTTTCGAGTGATTTGTGTCTGAGGTATGCGGGTGTGCGCATCTCAACTCCAAGCCACCAAGCCCCTGCGCCCCCGAAGGGGCGCAGGAGCGTTAGAGATGCGCACACCCCATACCTTAGACATGATTCCGAGCAAGACTCTTGATAAAACATGCATTAGAGACTGTTTTTGCCCAGTTCCGGTTACCAAACAAGGTTAAAGGCCAGTTGAGTGTGGCCACTTGAATGTGCCAGTTCATAGTCGTTCGTGGCAGGAATCGACAAATAGCTCTGGTATGCATGTTTTTTTCATGCATCCAGAGTCACTTTCGAGTGATTTGTGTCTAAGGTATGTGGGTGTGCGCATCTCAACTCCAAGCCCCTCCATGCATCCACAGTCACCTTCCTGTGATTTGTGTCTAAGGTATGTGGGTTGCGCATCTCAACTCCAAGCCCCTGCGCCCCCGAAGGGAGCGCAGGAGCGTTAGAGATGCGCACACCCCATACCTTAGACATGATTCCGAGCAAGACTCTTGATAAAACATGCATTAGAGACTGTTTTTGCCCAGTTCCGGTTACCAAAACAAGGTTAAAGGCCAGTTGAGTGTGGCCACTTGAATGTGGCCAGTTCATATCGTTCGTGCAGGAATCGACAAATAGCTCTGGTATGCATGTTTTTTTCATGCATCCAGAGTCACTTTCGAGTGATTTGTTAGGTTAGAGATGCGTGCACGGCTTGAGTTCAGAATCCCCCCCACGGGACTGATCAGATTGAAGAGATAACATCATATTCGTGTTTCTCGACCCCGATTTCATGAGAAAGCCGGCTGTTTTTTTATTTCTGAAGAAATTTTTTTTTCGATCCACAGGGGGGTATCATGGTTTTTTAGTCAAAATTTCGAAAATTTGAATTGGCGCCTTTTGAATTTTAAAGGGATTAAGGGCTGTATAGGGAGGGGAAGGGAATAAAAGGGGGCCACTAATCACACAAGGGCCACTAACAAGAAGATGTTGAACATAGTTTTGAATACTGGGGCCTACCGCATAAATAAACTCTGGTATGCATGCTTTTTCATGCATCCAGAGTCACTTTCGAGTGATTTGTGTCTAAGGTATGTGGGTGTGCGCATCTCAACTCCAAGCCCCCAAGCCCTATGCGCCCCGAAGGGGGCGCAGGCGGCTTGAGAGTTAGAGATGCGCGCACTCACTTACCTTAGACATGATTCCGAGAAGTACTCTTGATCGAAAATGCATATAGAGTCTCTTTTTGCCACGGCCCAGTTGAAAAACATGGTGAGGCAGCCGAAGAATACAAAAATTTTGAATTTTTAACGTCTTGCCATAAAAGTGGCCCCTTTTATTCCCTTCCTCCCAATACAGCCCTTATTCTCTTTAAAATTTAAAAGGCGCCAATTTAATTTTTTCAATTTTTGACTAAAAAACATGATACCCCCCTGTGGTTCGAAAAAAAAAATTTTCTCAGAACCAAAAAAACGCTCTGCTTTCTCATGAAATCGGGGTCGAGAAACACGAATATGAAGTTATCTCCTTCACCTGATCAGTCCCCGTGAGGGGGGATTCGTCACTGCAACCGCGTGCACTCACTTACCTTAAACATAATTCCGAGCGGCACTCTTGATCATAAAATGCATATGGAGACTCTTTTTGCCTAGCTCCAGTGACAAAACGAGGTAGAATACCTTGGTCCCCCAAGGCAAAAAGTCGAATTTTGGTCAATTTTTTTTCCAAAAATCAACTTTTTAGGTCAGAAAATGCCCGAAATCACCTTTTTATCGTTTTCAGCTCATAAGAATTACTTAGAAATGGTTAAAACCTGATTTTGAAAAAAAATTTGTTGGGGGGGGGGGGTGGTGTATTCGCTAATAGCGCCAACTTTTCTTTTGTTGATTTTTGAAAGTCAGCTTGTTCGGCTTACTATCTGTCAAAATTTCTAAGAAATTTGGTCTACAATACACTAAAATGATCAGCAGGAAAAATGCAATAGAACCAGTGCCAGAACTTGCAAGACAACTAGCTAATTTTGAGTAATTTCCGCAAAACAATTTGACCCTTAAAGTACCTGAAACCAGCAATTTTTTTTATAGAAATTAGGGTAGTTGCACATTGTTTTTTTTTATATTTTTACGGTGTTTGAAAAAACTTCAAATACCATTGTGTAGAGCGTTAAAAACTGCATCAGATCCAAATGTTAGGTTTGAGGTATGATAGTGGTTTCTTTTGACCTGAAGGAATTGAATAAATGGCGCTACCCAGTTCTATAATTAGATGTTATAATAATAAAGTACTGTTTCGTAAAAGTCAAAGTTTCCAAAAAATCAGTTCGCCAAAAACAAATTTCAACAAAGCGCATTTCTGAAAAGACCTGTTTGTGCAAAATACATTTGACAATTATACGTTTGACAAAACAACTGTTTCAAAAAAAATCGACCTTTCTAAACTAAAGATTTGTTGTTATTTTTTGGACTTTTCATGATCTTAGATAGCCATGGATGGGGTAAGTGATGAAGACCAGTCGACAGAATACTAATTAAGTGATGGCGAAGATCGGCAAGCTTTTCAAATCGTGGATGAAGAAGAACAGCTTGTGGTTCGAGAGAGAGCAAACAAAAGGTCTGCTACAGCAATGACAGCAATTTTTAGTCCGAACCAGAATATAAATATGCTGGATGCATGGTTATATATGTCTGCTTTTTTTTCTTATCAAAAAGAAGAATAACACTAACACACACTGGATCCAACACTCGTATCTGATGCAGCTTTTGACGCTCTACACAATGGTATTTGAAGTTTTTTCAAACACCGTAAAAAATATAAAAAAAAACAATGTGCAACTACCCTAATTTCTATAAAAAAATTGCTGGTTTCAGGTACTTTAAGGGTCAAATTGTTTTGCGGAAATTACTCAAAATTAGCTAGTTGTCTTGCAAGTTCTGGCACCGGTTCTATTGCATTTTTCCTGCTGATCATTTTAGTGTATTGTAGACCAAATTTTCTTAGAAATTTTGACAGATAGTAAGCCGAACAAGCTGACTTTCAAAAATCAACAAAAGAAAATTTCTTTATTTGAATTGGCGTCCGTTCTTTTCCCAGTGATTTTATCAGACAGAATTTAAACTAAAGTGACCTCTATGACTGAAATTGATTGCTCTTTCAGATGGCGTAAAGTTAAAATTTCCAACATAGCCTCTAAACTGGGTTTTCTGGCCGAAATTCGCAAAAAGTCCGATTATTTTTGAATTATTTTGAATTATTTTATCTGAAAATTTCAAACATACAGAGGCTTATGATATGCGATGAAAAAGGGAAGGAGAAAGTTGTGCCATTTCAGTTTGTGCCCATTCAATTTGTGCCCATAATTCAGTTCAAAAAGACTGAATAATCCACTAAATTTGGGCACAAATGGAATGGGCACAAACTGAAATGGCACAACTTTCTCCTTCCATGAAAAAAGCAAAATATTGTCAACCCGTCACCCTTTTTCAAAGTAGATGAGTTGTCGAGATTTCTGTTTTCAGTGGGAAAATTCTATTAAAAAAAGGCCGCTAAATAAGAATCCTTACAATGTCTTGGATCAGATTGTCAAAACAGAAATAGCAAAAAGTTTCAAACATTGAGATAAAAAAATTGGATACTAGGCAGGACCGACTTTGTGGGGTTACGCGTCATCGGAACTTGACTGTAGAATGGACTGCAGAAATAGTTTAAACTTGTGGCATAAATCGACACCCTAAAGTGAAGGCAACCTACCTCATAAATTACAACAAAATTATCTCGAACGCTCTCTTCTTCCAGGTCTTTAAAATAACAAGTGAAGACTTCCACACATTTGTAGAGCCACGAGAAAATAAGTGCAGCA
The DNA here is from genome assembly GCA_004194705.1 of Ditylenchus dipsaci. NCBI lineage: Eukaryota > Metazoa > Nematoda > Chromadorea > Rhabditida > Anguinidae > Ditylenchus > Ditylenchus dipsaci. The sequence continues at coordinate 114,156 of SADC01000165.1, forward strand.
TTTGCGTTCTTTTTGGATAGGGACACCACTAAAATGAAGAATGAGATCAAATACAATACAACAGAAAAAAACATACGGAAAATGTTCATGTGTTTGATGAAAATATAGTTAAGACCGTTTTTCTGCACAATGGGTGATGTTTTGCCCTCATCTTCTTGTTCCAATAACAGTGGCATAAATTTCTCGATGGCTGTCATGTCAACATCTCCTCTGTAGTTTCGGGACATGATTACCTGGAGTTGAAAAAACAGGTCATGGTCCCTGAACACAACCTTATAATTGAAACTTACATTGCCCTTGAGGTCCAGAATAAAAATAGCTGAGCAAGACATGACTGTGAAACTATCCACAAAGATTGATATTCAGACTTAGGAACGTAAAAAAAAGTTGCGAAAGGGGCTTATGTGTTCTTGGTAACGTGGCTGTTAGATAAGATTTTTTCTATTAGATAGTAGTGACACGAAGCTCGTGCAAAGTTACCTTATCAGAGATACCCTTGGCTTTTTTTTACGAATTTCCTAGTTCACCCAATAACAGGGGTAACTTTTTGTGTAATTTTATGACTATTTTTTCACAAAAGTACAACATTCATCTAGAGTTATTATTTTCAAATTACCGCGCTTGGGAAGCAAAACGCCAGAATATTTGCTTACGAAAGTACAGTATTTCCCACTGAATCCATCTTGGTCTCGTTTTTTGGCGTCCTCTGCTTGCATCGTTTTCGTTCCCTAACTTCTATGTGTATTTTATGCAAAATGTGTGTGACGTGACAGTTTGTGCAACAATTGATTTTAATGCGACTTACAATGGAATCTCGCAAGCTTTTTTTACTCGCTCAGAAAAGTTTGGGCTTATTTGATAGCCAATACAGTCAAACCTTTATCTAAGGACACGCACAGGTCCCAACTTATGTTTTTTAAGCGTAGGTGGAGGCGTAATTTGTTTTGAAACCTTTGTTAAACGTGAAATTTAAAAAATACTGCCTTCTTCCCGTGGTTTCTCTGTACTTTACTACCACTTTACTACCTTAAAGGACCATTGCCGTCCCCGACAACGAGAATTTCAAATGTTTGAATTAAACTGTCCCGCGCGAATTCAAACATTTGAAATCTCGTTGTCGGGGACGGCAATGGCCCTTTAACTACACTTGCTACATCCAAATATTTTTGGCCATGGGCCTAAGATTCAATGAATTTAATTGAAAGTCGCATAGGCACACCCACAACTGAGCACAAACTAACTTAGAAAAATTCAACTGAGCAAAGAGTCATTCAACAATAAATTCAAATGAGAAACAATTGTCTTTGCAAGATTTGTTTCCAAAATAATTTTTTAGTTAATAAAGCGTTTCTAGAAACAACACTTTCCGCACTGAACAAAGTGATCAATAAAATATCTAATACAGTTGACCCTCGATATAAAATACCACCGATATAGGCCATTACTAACTGGCTGTACAACACTATGTAAACAGAACTTTAAGTAGGACTGAAATTTTTTCATTTAGATAGTCGAAATTTCACAGGTTTCCAATCCAATTACCTGAAACCCTATTTGTAAGTTTTGTTTCTGCAAAAATAGGTCGTTTGGTCAGCTGGATTTGGTCTACTGTAATATACCTTTTTTAGCTGCTATACCATGTTTTTCAACTCAGGCCGTGGCAAAAATAGACTCTATATGCATTTTATAATCAAGTATGCTTCTCGGAATCATGTCTAAGGTAAGTGCGTGCGCGCATCTCTAACTAGTTGAGATGCGCACACCCGCATACCTTAGACACAAATCACTCGAAAGTGACTCTGGATGCATGAAAAAACATGCATACCAGAGCTATTTGTGCGGTAGGCCCAGTACTCTATGTTCAACATCTTTGCTTTTTCACCGAAGAGCATTTCCCTAAGGCATTTCCCCTAACAGGGCCAAGCCAGAGACCCAGCATCCTGTTGTAGCTTGAGAGCGGATAGAGAGAGCGAGAGCGGAAATAAACGATAACTTTATTTCACGAGCACAACAATAATGATCTTATGATCCAAGAGCAACAATAGTCCTCACAACGAATCATCGCCGTGTCAGGACAATAACAGATTTGACAGGCAATACAACACCTCCCTCTCGTCAAAAGAGTCTTACAGAGGAGGTGCCTAATAATAATGCTTCTTTGTCCAGCTCATTTGAATGCGCTTCGGAGGAATTCTGTTTCTTAGCGGCCTATCTACAGCAGGAGAACCACCAACAGAATCCATAGCAGCAGGAGCAAGATTTACTTCAGCAAGCATTTGATCCACAGGCTGAGGAGCAACTGGCTTCGGCTTTGAAGGAAGGCAGAACGTGTCCAACATTACTTCCAACCAGTCATCAGCAGCATCAGAAGACGTCGAGCGGACACGCAGCTGATTGATGTGGAAACGGCTGACCTTTCCCGTTGCGAGCTTGACATTGTAGACAACACTTGAGCTGAGAAGAGCACTGTCCCAGCCACCCATTGATCATCCACATTTCTTCTGCAGAAGACAGCATCCCCATTCTCGAAGCAGCGCTTCTTGGTTCCATTTCGCCGATTGAATTGATCCTCCATTTGGAAATCCCTAGAAGGCAGAGCAGTAGACGAAGGAAGCAACAGACCTAGCTTGGTAATTGGCTTCCGACCCAGAAAAGCTTCTGCAGGAGACTTGCCATCAGGAGCTGCAGCACTTGGAGTAGTACGATAGCTGATCAGGAATTCTTCTATAGCATCTTCCGTTCTCTTCCCCTTGCACTTGAGCAGAGATCGTTTGAAGGTGTCAACGAATCTTTCAGCTTGACCATTTGACTGAGGATGATATGGAGGCGAAAACATGTGCTTGATTCCATTTGCTTCGCAGAATTGCTTGAAGACCACAGCAGTAAATTGAGTACCGTTGTCAGAGACGATCACTTCTGGCAGACCATTTTGAGAGATGAGGCGGCGCAGAATTTTGATCACAGCACCAGCAGTAATTGATGGCATTTGAAAGATTTCTGGGTACTTTGAATAGCTGTCCACAATTATCAGAAAAGAGACTCCCTTAACTGGCCCAGCAAAATCCAGATGAATTCTCTGCCAAGGCTTGGTTGATTTCGGCCAGGAAAGGAGCGGATGTTTGATAGGCATCTTAGCAGCGGCAGCACAAGCATTGCAGTTCCGGACGAGAGACTCGATAGCTTCTTCCATTCTTGGCCAGTAGACGTAGGAACGAGCTAGCTGTTTCATACGACTGATTCCAGGATGACCATGATGAAGGAGCTTCAGCACAGCAGATTGATGAGCAGCAGGCACGACCACACGAGCACCAAATAGCAAGCATTCCTTGACGACAGATAGATGAAGTTTCTGTTTGTGAAAAGCTTCCACAGTTTTGCAATATAGCTCTTTTCAGTGGCACTATGGCTCTTTTCACTGGCCTTTTGGCTCTTTTAATTGGCCGAATGGCTCTTATTCTTTTATAAGCTAACCAATCAGTAGCAACAAAATTTTTTACTTGAAGCAGAGCAGCATCCAAATTCGTAGCAGAGACCAGATCTTGGAATTTCAGCGGAAGATAGCGGACTGTCTCTTGGAGTTGAGCTTCAGCGGCTTCTTCGAAGAGTTGTAGAGAGCCGACAATGACTTCATCTTCAGCAGTAGCGGCAGACTGTTTAGCGATGAGACGAGAAAGAGCATCGGCTTGACCAAAAGCAGTTGTTCGCTGATATTCTATTTGGAAGTCATACCCCAGCATCACCACAGACCAACGTTGAAGGCGATTGGCAGCATGAAGCGGAACTCCTTTCTTGGAACCAAAAATAGCTAGCAGTGGCTGATGATCTGTTTGAAGAGTGAAGCGACGCCCATAGATCATCTTGTGGAACTTCTTGACAGCGAAGACCAGAGCTAGACCTTCTTTTCAATTTGACTGTAGTTCTTCTCAGCAGCAGATAGAGTTCGAGAAGCATGGACCACAGCTTTGAGAGAACCATTTGGCATCCGATGAAGCAGCACAGCACCAATTTCCACATTTGAGGCATCCGCAGCGACAGTAATTGGCAGGAGCGGATTGTAATGAGTAAGCAGAAGATCGGAAGCGAGCACTTCTTTGATCCTTAGGAAAGCAGACTGGCAGGCACCATCCCATTTCCAGAGCTTGTCTTGCAGCAGTAGCAGATCCAACGGCTTTCTGATGTTGACCAGATCGGAGACGTAAGGCTGGTAGAAATTGACCATCCCCAGATAAGAGCGAAGCGTCGGAACATCAGTTGGAGGTGGCATATTGACCACAGCTTCGATCTTGGCAGGATCAGGACGACGGCCATCTTTGTCGATTATTTGTCCCGGATATTTGATAGAGTTCTGGAGAACGAGCACTTTTCCATTCTGACTTTGAATCCATAGTCGGCGATTGTTTGGAATAGCAGCATCAAATGCTGAGCATGATCTTCGGCTGACTTGCTGACAACGATGATGTCATCCATATAAGCAATAGCAAAATTGAGCTTAGAGAGCATTGAGTCCATAATTCGTTGGAAGATAGCTGGAGCAGGCTTGGCACCAAACGGCAGACGATTGAAGGCGAAGATACCCAGCAGAGTATTGATAGCGCATAGCTTCTTAGATTCTTCATCAATTCCACTTGCAGATAGGCGTCGGAAAAATCAATTTGGGAGAAGGTGGTACCTTAAGCGTATTGAAGATATCCTCTGGCACCGGTAGCGGATGATGATCTGACTCCAGAGCATCATTGAGACCAGTTAATAGTCATTGCACAGACGGGAAAACCATTGGCCTTTTTGATGAGCAGAGTAGGAGCGGCCCAATTCGAAGCAGAGATAGGAGTAATCACTCCCATTGATTGAAGGCAAGCCAATTCTTTCTTGACATCCTCTTGACGAGCATAGGCCACCTGACGAGCACGACGAAGACTGGAGCAGAGCTTGACTTGACTGAGAAGGTCGCTTTAAACTTGGTACAGCACCCCGATCCGGCAGAGAAGACGTCAAGGAATTTGGCTTGCAATTCTTTGACCGCTTCATCGAGAGCAGTTGAGCTGCGAACATTGAGGACACACTGAGCACTTGATGAAGAGAGAGAAGATGATGATTTGTCAAACGGTTTTGACAGGAAACCCAAAGCGCGAAGAGCTGGAAGACTTAGCAGATTGAGACTACCAGCTTTGACCACCATAAAGCTCTGACTTGACGAGAGATGGTTGGCTTGGAATAGAGCTTGACCTTCACCAAGGAATTTGCACTTGGTTCCATTGAATAAGCGGGCTTGAACTTGTGCAGGACTGATTTCCATTTGGCCCACGGCGGAGATAGCAGACTGATTGAGCGTATTAACTTGAGCACCTGAATCAGGATGAAGTCGATGGCCGTCCATTCACCAACACAGAAGCTGATAGCAGAGGGACTTCGGAACTGACTTAATTGAGCAGAATACTTGGCAGCTGGATAAGATTAATTCTTCTGTGCGGCTGGAACCTCTTTCTGGCAGAATTTGACTTGAATTCGTGGAAACGTTTGCATTGGCGTTCCAGATGACCAACTTCTTTGCATTTGGAGCACATGTGTTTGGCATTCGGACAATCTTCGGACCAATGCATTGACCACAGCGCAAGCAGGGAGAAGGAGGAGAACGGTTCTTGGCAGCTGGCTTCTTGAAATTCTTCTTGCCATATTCCTTCTTTGTTGAAATTGCATTGATAGCTAGAGCGTTGGCACTTCTCTCCAGCTGTTTGGCTTCAGCAATTGTTGACAGGTAGCCAGCAGCTTCTTCCACCACTTGATTGAATTTGACCTCTGTTCCACCATCATTGATACGCTGGAGCAAACGAGTTTGGAGAGCAGCATCCTTGGAGACTTGAGACCCAACAGCAAGAGCAGGCAACTGAATTCCTCTTCTTTGAGCTCAGAGAATTTGAAGAGACGCAGCTGATCTTTGAGCCTGTTTACAAAATGACGAAAATCTTCCTCGTCATCCTTGGTCAATCGAAGGCATTCAAAGCGATCAACGACCAAGGAGCGGGAGCGTGAAAATAATTTTGAAAGGCTACTAACTGTTTCGTCCAGATTGAATTCGGTCACTTCCTTGGGCAGGCAGCTCTTGCAGTATTCAGAAAAGCTTCTGCGGAGAGTTTGGTCATCAGTAGCTTGACTTTGCTTTCTTCCACCATGTTTGGAGCTGTGCAGTCCAGAGAGAATTTGAAGCGCTTCATCCAATTTGGAACTTGTTAGGATCGCTATCATCTGAGCTGAATACTTCCATGTCTGGCAGTTGAGGCAATGTAGATATAGCAGGAGGGATAGCAGGCTGAGCATTGTCACCACCACCATTTCGCTGATTCTGTTGGAGAAGAGCCATCATTTGCACCATTTGAGCATCCAATATTTGTTTGAGCTGGTTCTATCCATTGCGACTGCGCCAATGTTGTAGCTTGAGAGCGGATAGAGAGAGCGAGAGCGGAAATAAACGATAACTTTATTTCACGAGCACAACAATAATGATCTTATGATCCAAGAGAAACAATAGTCCTCACAACGAATCATCGCCGTGTCAGGACAATAACAGATTTGACAGGCAATACAACACATCCAAAAATTTAGGCTAGCACTCAAAAGTGCTAAGCTTAGGTGCAAACCCGCAGGGTCCACCCCGCTGGTCGGCTTGGTCCATGAAAAGTACTCATACTTATGCCTGCACCACAAGTTTCTGGTTTGAAAGTACCTTAGACTCTTAGAGAATTAATACTCTGAGGATCCAACCATCTCAAAAAGTGGCCCCTATATTATTCCCTTCCTCTCCCAATACAGCCCGCAATCCATTTAAATTGCTTTTCTGATCCTTTTATGGCGAAATTATTGTATAAAAATGATTTTGACCATCCCTAAAAAAGTCGGTTTTAGGGGGGGGGGGGGGGGGGTATATGACAGTAGGTCCGATTTTTTTTGGGGGAGGGGGGGATGGTGTATATTAGAGTAGCGTTTTTTGGGGGGGAGGGGCGGGGGGGTATGTATATAACAGTAGCGCCAAAAAAGGTATGCTCCCAGGTGGATTCAAACCAGCAACCTCGGCGGTAGATATCCAAGTGGTCGTCCACTTGGGTCAATTTCTTTTTTCTCTTTTTCGGGTTCCAAAACAACTTTTCTGCACTAATTCGAGCATGCTGAAGATGGTTTGACTATGGCAAAATCACGTTTTATCAAGAAATTTTTGAATTATCGTAAACTCTTGATCTTGATAAATCAAGAGTTCACAATAATTCTGAAATTTTTCGATAAAACGTGATTTTACCATAGTCAAACCATCTTCAGCATGCTCAAATTGATTAGAAAAATTGTTTTGGAGCCCGAAAAGTGAAAAAAAAGTGATCCAAGTGGACGACCAGTTTGTTGTAAAACTGGATGTAATCATCACTAAAATTGCTGCGCATTGATGCTACGCATGTTTTGGTAAAATCTTTTCGTGTTTCTAAGTTCTTATTGAAAGTATTTTGTACGAAGTTAGATATATTTCGAATCGAACGTTCGATTCGAAGTTCGAATTCGAAAATTTTCGAAGGAACGTTCGGTTCGAAGTTCGGGTCGAAAAATTGTCGAACGAACGTTCGGTTCAAAGTCGAACGTTCGGAAAAATCTCGAATATTTCGAACAATGTTCGAAATCGAACGTTCGATTCGACAACCCTATATACAACCAATTATGGCTGTACACCGAAATATACGCGCCAGGGTTCGACAAATGTGCCCTTTCAGGGCACAATGTGCCCCTTTTTTTTAATTTTCACAGTTGAAAAAAATATGTGCCTCGAAAAGGCACAATGTGCCCTTTGTAGGGCACATTTTTTTCGCGCCATATTTATGTGCCCTTTTTAGGGCACAATGTGCCCTAAAAAGGGCACATTTTTTTTGGCCTTAATTTATGTGCCCTTTTTAGGGCACATCGGTCAGAAAATGTGCCCTTTTCAAGGAAAAATGTGCCCTTTCTTTTTTCAAAATTTTTGTTACTTTTTTTAACTTTTTTCAACTTTTTGTGTTTTTTACAGATTTTATTCATATTTCGGCCTATACATAGTTAAAATAACTAGCATTAAATTGTTTTGTTGATATGCAACAGTTAAGATATACAATTGTATTACAGGTCCATTAAATTTTCAGCATTATTCAATTCTTCTATTTCTGGCAACATGTTATTGAGAAATAGTGATCGCAGACATATTAGCTTTGAAATTGTTTCAGGTTTCAGTCGATTGCGCAGTTCTGTTGCGTTGAGGCGCAGTAGCGAAAAAGCTCTTTCGCTCGTCGCGATTGAAGCCTGTATGGGCAAATATTTTTTAGCAACTCGAGCTAGCATAGGAAGTCTTTTTTCGAACGTCTTCCAGAATTCCAAGGTATTTAAAGAATTACTAGCCGCTAGATTATTATAGATGGCAATTTCAGCAGCTATTTCCACAGTTACAGGTTTAGCTTCAAAGTACATGCGTGAACCACTATTTTGCTTTGAATTAGGAAACACAGCGTCTTGTAAACCATCTCCTAGCAACAAAGCTTCAGCTTGACAGCGTTTACTATCTGAAATAAATTATGAGGTTTGCTTTTATTCTGTTCTTCACCTCTTCTAAGTTCCAACGCTCAACTTTTCGGGACAAGGACGATAACTGGTTTCTTATTTGAGAGTCCACAAAAGTTGAGCAATGTGCTACTTTTTATTCATCTCGGTCATTTATTCTCAAGAGTGAATAAAGCAGCGTGAGCAATGGAGCAGAAATTAAAATACAGGGCTCGCCGACATGATTATTTTATGTGCGCCTCAAAATATCAAATTTCTGCTATTTCAGAGAAACTTCACCGTGTTTTACAACAGTGATAGCAATTTACCGGGTGGGGCAAAAAGTTCGTCCGGAAAATTATTCCATGAATATCTTATATATTATCTTATCTTTTTTATCTTACTGTGGTACTATTTTAAAGCCCTGATTCTCCTCTTTCAAACGACATATCACAATTTTATTTCACTCAACAATATGACCATCATTTGCATCAAAAATTATTAAAGCTTAAAAATTTGTGTGAAAATTGATTTCTATTTTCCGGACGAACTTTTGCCCACCGGTATTTGACATATCAACCTTTTATGCAAAGCAAAACGATAGCTTTGCAAAAGTGTTTCAAGGCGCCCATTCAAAAAATAATCTGAGTCTTCGAGCCCTGATAAAAACGTGAAAAGATGTTTTCTTAAAACAAAAATGATAGCTTGTCAGAACCAGTGTTGTAATCGATGTTTTTTGCGTTTTTTTGGCACCGGCAGCGATTTAATTTACTTGAAATCGTTACACAGATATGGATGATACATCATTTCGTAGAGAAATTTCTCCGCTACAGAATAGTGCTGATATATTTTGCATATGAGCATATTTAAGGGTATTTTAGGGTCGTTTTATGGATGAACTGCCCGGTGCCGCACGCCCGGTGCCGAACTTATGCCGATGCTTTTTTCGGCACCGGGCCCATACGCTGCACCCAGTTACGCTAAGAAGGTTGTTATATACGATTTTGTATAAGAACAGTTAGTTTACAAAGACTGTAAAAAAGTTTCTGTAATGTAATGTGTTTTTATGAGTTACTGAGCTCCGGTGCCGGAAATTTTTACTGTAACTAGGATTTCGGCACCGGAGCTCAGTAACCCATAAAAACACATTACATTACAGAAACTTTTTCACAGTCTTTGTAAACTAACTGTTCTTATACAGAATGGTATATAACAATCCTTCTTAGCGGAACTGGGTGCAGCGTATGGCGCCCGGTGCCGAAAAAAGCATCGGCACAAGTGCGGCACGGGCGTGCGGCACCGGCAGTTCATCTATAAAACGACCCTAAAATACCCTTAAATATGCTCATATGCAAAATATATATCAGCACTATTCTGTAGCGGAGAAATTTCTCTACGAAATGATGTATCATCCATATCTGTGTAACGATTTCAAGTAAATTAAATCGCTGCCGGTGCCAAAAAAACGCAAAAACATCGATTTGCAACAACTGGTCAGAACATACTTTACAGTGTTTTTTTTTGATAATTTGTTTAAATATCTGGCACTATTCAACTTTTTTCTCTCAAACAAAAAATATGGCTTTTCAGCTATATGACGGCTTTTCCAGTTTTGACCTTAATGAATCAAGTAAAGATGGCAATTTTTTCAGAAAACAATGCTCTGGTTAGAGCAAAACGTAGAGCAGGTAGAGGTGGCGGTCGTGGTAACAATGGAGGCAGTGCCTCTAGTGATGGAAACTCAAATGATCGGTGATCAGTATCTGGAGACAGTGTCAGTGAAGGCACCAAGCCTGACAGCAAGAACAAGGGAAGGCTTTCATGTCAAGTTTCATATCTGGTGGAGTATCCTCTGTTGGCACTGGTATTGCGAGTTGGGCCGTGTGGAGTGGCTTCCACAACTAAAGGCATGGCTTAACTCAAACGCAACCCTTGTTGGTTGGCTGACTTATGGCTTAGGTGGCATGATTATCCACATGGCCTTGTTAATTGCTCTATGGATGTGCATTCGCAACCGCATGCGACATGCTGCTAAGAAAAGAGCCGCTTTAAAAGCAGAGAAAATATAGATCTAGAAATGAGAATGCTCAATTTACATGCAAAACACTGATATTTACCGTGATTATTTTAAGTATTTAATATTGTAAATTATAATAAACATGTATAGGCCGAAATATGGATAAAATCTGTAAAAACACAAAAAGTTGAAAAAAGTTAAAAAAAGTAACAAAATTTTGAAAAAGAAAAGGGCACATTTTCCTTGAAAAGGGCACATTTTCTGACCGATGTGCCCTAAAAAGGGCACATAAATATGCGCGAAAAAATGTGCCCTACAAAGGGCACATTGTGCCTTTTCGAGGGCACATAATTTTTCAAAAAATACGATGTGCCCTGAAATGTGCCCTTTAAGGGCACATTTGTCGAACCCTGATACGCGCCAATTTGGTACTTGGTCGTTTTGGTAAGCGGTCGTTTTGGTACGAAATTTTTTAGTGAGAATTGTTTCGGTAAGAGATTTTTAGTAAGAAATTTTTTCGTTGCAGCACGAAAAAGGTATTTTGGTAAGAGATTTTTTAATACGCAGTTATTTCGGTTAGTATTCTATATGGTAACAGCACGAAAAATTTCGTACCAAAACGACCAAGTACCGAATTGGCGCGTATATTTCGGTGTACAGCCCCAAATTATTTACAGGGCAAAACTTTTTCTTGCCGTAAAAATACTTTTTTTGCCGCAAAAGGTTTTGCCGCAAAATACTTCTTGTTGCCGTAAAAATACTTTGTTCTGCCGAAAAAAGCTTCTTGTTGCCGCAGAAAAACTTTTTTCTGCCGCTAAAAATACTTTTTTCTGCCGCAGCGCATATTTTCTTGGGCAAACCTTTTTTTTGGCTGCTGATTTACGTCTTTTTGCAGCTGATTCACGTCTTTTTGCAGCTGATTTGGTCTTGCAGCTGATTCACGTCTTTTTGCAGCTGATTTGGTCTTGCAGCTGATTCACGTCTTTTTGCAGCTGATTTGGTCTTGCAGCTGATTCACGTCTTTTTGCAGCTGATTTACGTCTTTTGCAGCTGATTTCACCTTTTTTTCTGCAGCGGATTTATTTTTCTGTCCAAGACCAACCAAATTTTGCCATATTTTGCAAGAATTCGAATTTTTTAGTCAGGAAATAACTTG
>SADC01000166.1:0-181481 GCA_004194705.1 Ditylenchus dipsaci
ATCTGGATGTTTACATCCACCTCCGGCTGGATGGATGTCAAAAAATTGCTTATATCACTTTTAATTATAGTATGGTACAATAGCCTATTTAGACAGAGACATAAAAAAGATGCAATCACTACACATGGGCATAACAATGGCAAATATATTTTTGACGTGAATTTATTTGACGGGTGCAGGCTGTAGTTTCTGAAATTGGAAAATGCTGAGGAATAGCAAAATTGCAGTGCAAATCTACCTCAAACTCCGCAACATGCTATTAAGGCCGGTAGAAGGAGAGAAAGAGTAGGGGATGCTTCTTCTTGCAACCGGATCGTGAAGCGCCAGATTGTCCAGCATTTCAATGAAGACGTTCATTGCATCGGCGTCGGCTTCGCTGATTCGCATCGGTGTTCCATCAGCGTATCGCCAGTCGAGTTTCGAAGCACACTCATTGAATCCCGTCGAATCTCTAAGTCGGCTGAAAAATAATGAACTGAATAGAATAAATACGATCAAAAATAAAAGGCTTACCTGCATTGCAATATAATTCCAGCGTGTAGTGCCGATGGAGGATAAGCGCAAGCTTGGTCTTCTCCGCCAATTTCATTGTGCCAGGTGAGAGTGGTGGAATCGAGAAACTAAATCGAACATCTTCTGGAAAATTTCACTTTCAGAAATATTCAGCGAGGAAAATAAAATATTACCTTCTTGAACACTGACTTCGGATCCCTTCCTCTCGAATACGTTCTTCACTGAGTTCTGGAGTCGGTGAGCGGAGCACTTGATATGGCGCACCAAGTTGATTTGTGCATTAGCGTCCTCCTCCGCTTCATCATCGCTTCACTTCTTCTTTTAGTTGGCCGGCATTGTAGCAGACGACACTCTCTTCCAATTCTGCGCCTTCTTCGTCTTCGCCTATCTCGAGCTCCAGGGAAGCTGCTGAGCGAATGCGTCTTCTTGAGCAATGTTTCTAAAGGATTTTATTCATTTTTTTCGTGAGAGAAAATGGCTCACTTGACAGCAAGCATCATGTTGACCCCTGATCGGTGACGAGAAAGAGACTATGTCGGTGGAGAGTCCAACTTCTCGAGGCAGTTCCTTATGCACTGAAAGTGAAAGGATAAATGTGTAGAGGAAAGAAGGATGATAAATTTACCTTGCAATATACTCTCCGTGACCTCTCGTAGATGCATGATGTCCAGCGCGTAGGTCAGAGGGCGGCCCGCTTTGATGTCGAAGACGTGCACCATCAAAAGAGGAAAGAGAGACGATTATTTTTGTGTGTTCCTATGTCAGCAGAGATGGATAGCGCTGGCGAGTTCTTGATGAGTTGAATGAGTACCTTCAGCATTTCATCCAGCTCCTCCTTATCAACTTGTTCAGCTGGTAGCGTGATGGCACGGTGAAGTGGGAATGAGGACAGAAGCTTCTAAAAATGGTTGGCATATAAAAATGGCTGGCAAATAACAATGACTCACCTTGAAGAGATCGTTCTTTCATAAAATTCACCGGCATAGTAGAGGTTGCGACTAATTGAGTAAGGATCCTCAGCGGACGACTCTTCTTTTCGAGGACGGGGAATTTGAGAGGGTTATTCAGCTGCGTCTTGCCTTCTTTCGTCGCCTCTTCCTCCATCCATTTTGAGTGTCTCCTAGAAAAGTGACGAGCTGCGTTTGTGATAATGCACAGTCTTCGCCGCACTTGACTCCTTGTCATCCTCGTAGTGCATCGGCCATTGACAATATATTTGCAATCCTTCTAAAATCGGGGGTATTTCTAATCATCAAAATAAAGAATAAATAATCTACTCACTTGATCCCTCGCTCTTCCTCGGTCTCTTGCTCAAAGTTGTCGGCCTATTTCCTGGCACTTCCGTTTGTTGTTCTTGGGCACTGCTTGCTCTTCGACTTCCTCTTCTCCGGATGTTATTTGCACTTCGTGGCTCATGGCGACTAGCTTGACTGAAGAAAAAAGTAAATTTCGGTTAAGAATTGTCGGGAGGAAATGGACTATTGGAAATTGTAGATTGGATCGGAGATGGGACAACGATTGAGACGGAAGAAGGAAAAAAAATCTTTCTGAGTTTTGCGGGATTTAGCTTATCGGATTTTGCGTTTGGTTTTTTCGAAACAACAAAGAAGAACATTTAGAACAAGTAAAAAAGAATGTTTCGGCCACAAGCCGAAAAAATCCGCAAAAAGCAATATTGACATCCGCCATGAAAACATCCGAAAAACATCCGGACATCCGTTGACATCAGCCATGAAAACATCCGAAAAAACATCCGGACATCCGCTGACATCCGACCTAAATTTATTGACATCCACATCCGACATCCGACCCAAAAATTTCGACATCCAACATCCACATCACATCCGCCGGATGTGGATGTTTCGGATGTACACATCCACATCCAGATGAATCTTCCGGATTTTTACAGCCTGATCTGAGCTAATTACTTTTTTTTTAAATTGGTCTTGGCTATTTTAAAAAAATATTTATTAAATTTTTTTAGGAATCTATGCAATTATCGACTGGCATGTTCATGAAGACTACCAAACTGAAGCTGTCACCTTTTTCAGTCAAATGGTCAAAAGTACGCAGGTGTGCTAATGTCCTGTATGAAATTTTCAATGAGCCACTGCAAGTGTCCTGGACAGACAATCTTGTACCTTACCATACTGCTGTCATTAACGCTATTCGCCAATATGACACACCAACGTCATTTGTGGGTACCCCCACATGGAGTCAAGATGTGATGTGGCCTCCAGAACCCTATTCAAACCAAACCAACATTGCCTACACCCGCACTACTATGCTGGCACTCACATGCAGGATCTGCGCAACAAGGCCCAGACTGCTATTAACAACGGCATTGCCATCTTTGTGACTGAGTATGAACTGTGAATGCAGATGGCAACGGAGATGTCAACACCGCTTCCAGCAATGACTGGTGGACCTTCCTCGATAATAACACCATTCTTATTTGAATTGGGCCATTGAAGACAAAAATGAGGGTGCTGCATCATTTGTGCCGGAACACCTGCAACACTTGATGCAGTTAGTTCTGACGCTATTTGACTCCGTCAGGTCAAGTGGTAAAGGCTAAATTAAGTCGCAGAGTAATGGAGTCAGCTGTTAATAAGCGACTAAAATCTGTGCAGAAATAGCACAGAATAAAAAGTAAAACGATTTTTCACATATAATAAGCATATAAATTGTTGTGCTCTAGACTTGTAACAATTTATTGTGTTCTTTTCTACGTTTTTTTAAATTTTCAAGTTAAGTTTTATTTTGCGAAAAGATTTAAGAATTTACAAAATAAAGGCAGAAAACAACCAGATAATTTATTAAAGCTCCGGTCTACACCATAAACAGATGACTAGACAACATAGAGTGCAGGTGTACAATAACCCTAAAACTACTAAGTAAGGTTGTCGAGGCCTCGATGTTTTCGAGAATCAAATTGACTCGAAAATCGGACTCGAAACCGAAACTCGAATTTTTCAAGGCCTCGACTCTATCCGAAACTCAAAAATTTTCGAGTTTTCCAGTCCAGAACTCGAAATCCAGGGCTCGACTAGACAACCCTACTACTGAGGCTACCTGTATTGAAAGAGTATTTAGCTGAAAGCCTAAGAATATAATAATTATCTACCAGGTGTTTTGAAAAGTTCCCGTTTTTTTCAAAGCCGCTGTTAGGCACGGAATATATTTAAAACTTTTCCCAATGTATCATTTAGTAGTTATGAATCTCCTCTTCAAAACAGAGTACGAGATTTTAAACTTGAAATTTTTAATCATAAAAGAAAATAAAAAATCATGTGCATAGTCTCTGTGATCGGCACAAAAATTTCAACTTTCGGATGCCTTGCTCACTCCAAGCTGATTTTTTAGTTTTTCTAAAAGTTTTTAGTTTTTTCAAACATCCGAAATTCAAATTTTTGTGTCGATCACAAGTGTAGCTTTACGCATGAGTTTAGAATTCAAATATTAGGTCATTTGGAGAGTATCAAGACAAAATTTCAAATTCTTTTTTCTCGGCGTATAAGTGCCATTTTTACTTGGTCCTATTTTATTTTGAATCCTCGACATTCCTCTTTCATTTGTGAACAACTTTAGTTAACATTCAACACCATCATTCAACAAAATAAACGCCATCCGCATCAATAATCTTTCCAATTTCCGGCAGTTTCTGACAGCTACAGTCGAAACTCGATAACCGGCACCCTGTCGACACTTGATTGTCCAGGTACTCGACACTTCAAGGAAAACGACACCCGATAAAACGGCACCTCGATAAACCGGCACCCTAAGGTCGGTTCCTAGGGGTGCCGGCTTATCGAGTTTGACTGTACCGTGTTTCCTGTAATTTCCGCACCAACAACCTACCTCCCCCCCATCTGAATTTCTTTGAAGATGGCTAGAAGGATCTCAAAAGTGTGAGTTCTAAATGATTTTATTCGTAAAAATAAATTTTTTATGCACAATTATATTAAACACATTAAGTCGGGCGCCTAACATAAGAACTGACTTTCACATTATTTTGCCTGCAAAAGTAGATAAACTAGCGTGATCTTTTTTCCTGAGTAAATTTTCTTTGGGTTCATTCTGAGCAGTTCTAAAAATGACAACAAAGCTTCTCTATAAGGTTTCACAAAAAGATCATTTAATTCCGTTGGCTGTAGTATGCAAGTAGACACCAGAAAAGCGGCAAAGAAAATTGCTGAAATTAATTTTAAAATTATATATTTTTAATCAGCATCAATTTAAATTTCTGCCAATCATGACTTTTTAACTTTTGCGAAAAAAAATATTCGAAATATCAAAAAAGACTTGCACGGGAAAGGCACAAACTTGAGGTGACATCCAAAAAACTTTTAAAATTTTTTGAAAATTGTGGCCTGCTCGTAAAACTCCAAGTGCACTCCCTCCCCCAAAATATGGGTTCTCTAAGCGTATACACCAAAGAGTACGAGTTCTCTAACAAAATTTCGGATAGAGATATTTCTTTGGAGGGGGTACACTTGACCTACTGTGGTCCTTTTCGCTTCGCTGTCTGCTTGCCTACTAATGCCTTGCTTAACAGTCTTCCCTCGATCAGTGAACGTTGAGAAAATGGACTTTGAAATGCGATATTCTTTGTGTAGAATATTCGTTAGCAGAGTAATGCATGAATGCCATCTGGCCTTATTTTTGAATGTCACAGGTTCGACCCCAGTGGTGCACATTTTCAATTTTTGAATATTTTTTGTTTTTCACTGTTTGGCTCACTGGCTTTTTTTAATTTGTTACATATTGATGCCCCCCCCATATTATTTCATTTTTTATAAGAATATATTATATATGTTATCGTGAAGAGTGTGCAGTGAAGAGTATTATATTGTTGTAAGAGTGTAATATTATTGCTTCTCGTTCGATTTAATTAGTTTTTCTGTCAGTTTGTATGCTTTGATCGCCTAATAAACAGCCAGTGAGTAAAAACGATAAATTATTCAAAAATTAAAAATGTGCACCACTGGGGGTCGAACCTGCGACATTTAAAAATGACTAAAAATAAAGTTTCGATATCTTTGAGCTTTCATCTCAGTGGGGTCCAGATAATTGAAAAAAATTACTTTCAGCTGATTTCATTTTGAAGAATTGCCGAAAGAGCGTAGGCAGCATCGGACATAAATACCATAAGCATGGGCACAGAAACTATGAAAACATAAGATTTTTGTAGTTTTAGCCAAGCTCACCTGGAAATAAGAGACAAAGTCAAAGATCTCTGCATTTTATAGGTTTTCGATGAGCGCTGCACTTTCATTTTGCTTAAGCCTCTGAGAATTAGCACAACTA
This sequence comes from Ditylenchus dipsaci, assembly GCA_004194705.1. Lineage (NCBI taxonomy): Eukaryota > Metazoa > Nematoda > Chromadorea > Rhabditida > Anguinidae > Ditylenchus > Ditylenchus dipsaci. The sequence goes on from SADC01000166.1 coordinate 5,824, forward strand.
CTACAAACATCGCAATGCAGAGAGATGTTCCCATAGGAGCGACACCCAAACATATTTTACAAAAACATCCAGGTGTGTGCCATAACTGAACAAGAATGAGACAGGTAAAAGTCTAAATACTCCGGATAGTTCTGAAATCGCCTTCTTTTTTAAAATAAGAAAAAATTTCATCTAAATTTTTTACTTACGCAAGGTTTACTATTTTCGCACCTATTTAATGAGATAATATCTTTATTGAGACTCAAGCATGCTTGTGCTGGACCGAAAGGCAAAAAGTTCTGCCCGAGCTGGCCCGGGCAGATAATGTCAATTTGGTGCGTTGACGTCAGCTTTTTTCCCATTTTAGCCCAAATTTCCTTTTCTGAAAAATATCAGAAAAGCATTAAAATATTAGTCCAGTCCCAGATTGCCCGGAAAAAGTGTGTAAGACATTTACTAGTCCGTCCTAACATACGTTAGCCTACCTCTATAACACAAGTAGTTTCAAATGAAACAAAAGGTACCTAACGTCGATGCCCCTAAAATTTTGCCCAGCCTGTCTTCCTAATAGTCGACTAGTTTTCCATAGTTAACCTATTTATATATTTAACGATTCTTTTTTGTCAACGACCTCAGGAATTTGTAATATCAAATGAAAAATTGTGAGGGCGGTGCTTCTTGCCTTGGTCCCCTTTTTCATTGTGATTTTCTATAAGTAGGGCAAAGGTAGGCCAGCGTCTGTTAGGACAGACTTAAACATAAGTCTAAGATATAACACTCCTCGAAACAAAATTTTCGAACATCGAAGCTAAGCTTTTTTGCCGCGGGAATTTCGGCTGTGGAATTTAGCTCCGGAACAGGGCAAAATATGCCATTTGCCCTCTGATTGGCCTCGATGGTGAAAATTTTGTTTCGAGGCGTGTTATTTGTTTAAGTCGATCATGATATACGTTGGCCATCCTTGCTCAAGCCTAAAATATCTAAAAAGCAATAAGAGGTTCCAACGTAAAACTCTCCGACCCCATTGTGTATAGAGCTTGAAAATTTCAAACTTTTCCGTGTTTTTCACATTTTACACTGAATGAACCAAAGCTCAAACCAAATAGATCTGGCTTTACAGTTTTTCGTAAAACGTAGATTTTCGTAAGTTATGGCTATTTAAATCGTTGGCAATTCTTGAAAGGCCCTGTATGTTATCATATATGTTTGCTATTATTCTATGGTTGAAGTATCATTTACCGAATCAAGAAACAGCTAGTCAAGACCAGTGTTTCGAAAATAACCCTACACTAACACCTACACTAACCCTAACTGTTAGTTTCGTAAACTAACTCTTCAAATATCTCGTTTTTCGGTAGGAAATATGCAGAATCTGATATTTACGTCTCTATGCCAACTTTTTGCGAGGAACAAGATACACTTTTCAGATTTTTCAAAAAACTTTAAAAATATTAATAAAATTAAAATTAAAACCTAAACTAACTGTTAGTTTAGTTAAATAGTTAGTTAAACTATTTGCTTAACTAACAGTTAGTTTAAGGTTTTAATTTCGAATTTTATTAATATTTTTGAAGTTTTTTTGAAAATCTGAAAGTGCATCTTGTTCCTCGCAAAAATTTGGCATAGAGGCGTAAATATCAGATTCTGCATATTTCCTACCGAAAAACGAGATATTTGAAGAGTTAGTTTACGAAACATACAGTTAGGGTTAGTGTAGGTGTTAGTGTAGGGGTTATTTTCGAAAACACTGGTCAAGACACAATAATTTAATAAAAAAAATCAAATAGCTAATTATACGGTAAAAAAAATGAAATACCTTTTGCATATATTCTCTAGAGTCTCCTTCTGGCGGATACCAACACAAACTAACAATAATTAAAGGTGTTACAAAAAGTAGTTCTACCAAACCAGCAGCATGACAATGCTTTTGTTTCTAAAAATATCAGCTTTGCCATACACAGACGCCAGACGAAATAACACAGCATATAGAATAGATAGGGCAGACATTTGTACAAGCACAGTGTAAATGATCTAAATATCTTTATATAATGTTTTACACTACGAAAAAAACGAGCTAACATACCCAAGAAACTACTGGAGCCATGTAGCCCATAGGCCTGAAAAGCCCTACTGCACATCCTCCAAGTATAGGGTAAATTTCAATTGGTAAAAGAGTACTGTTACGAAGATGTCTAAGGCGTAGCAGCAAATCTAAACCAACTATATTTTTTAATTAAAATAATTTGGAATGTGAACTGCAAATTGCAATGCTCCGAAATGCTCTTTGAGGTTGGAAAAATTGCGATACAGTCTACTCTCGATTAACTGACAACCTGATTTGACTGGTCAGTAGTCGAAATTAGTAAATCAATAGATCAGTTATCCGACAGCCCAGTTATCTCACGCCTTGCGGTCGGTTCCGACTGAGAACAATGCTTGTTTTTCCAACAATACTGTTTTTTTCACCTAAATTCAGTCAAAAATTTCGATTTGAAATTGTTGCCAGAAGCACAGTTAGGGCTAGGATGGATATATATAGCCAATAATCTCACTCGAAAGAAAGTAACTGATTTTTTCGGCTACCAGACAATTTCTAACATTTTTGGAAAATGTCGCGCTTTAACCGAAGGCTGAAAAAAAGAACAAAAAGAAAAGATACCGAAAGTCAGACTAAGGGGGGGAGTTCAACTTTGTTCGAGGAGGCGTTGCGAACACATATAGAGCCCAATAAATAGCTATGATATCACACATGTGATAACGCTCTGCCTTTTGAGATATTACAAGCCGAAGTGGTACATAATTTAAGCAAGTACCAACCACATTTTGCTCGAATTGAAGGTGGTCAGACATAGGTAAAAATTACTTACAGGCGGACCTCGCTAAGGGACACCCCCAAAAGTTCGTTCCCCGCTGGGTCCGACACTTTTTTTAGCTCGATTTTCAAAGCTTTTTTAAATTCTGTTTCGATAGTCTGGTCCCAAATATCGCAAGGAATCCGATTTTACCGATTATTTTTCAGAATCCAAAAACATTTTTCTCTAAAAAAGCAAAAACTCGATAAAGGGACACCCATTTCAGAAATAGGGTGTCCCTTTATCGAGTTTTCGCTTTTTTAGAGAAAAAAGTTTTTGGATTCTGAAAATAATCGGTGAAATCGGATTCCTTGCGATATTTGGGACCGGACTATCAAAACAGAATTTTAAAAAAGCTTTGAAAAACGAGCTAAAAAAAGTGTCGGACCCAGCGGAGGAACGAACTTTTGGGGGTGTCCCCTTAGCGAGGTCCGACTGTATCTTCAAATGCTGTTTCATCCGTTTGAAGCCATTGTCTTTCCAAATTTTTTTTCACTTATCGTGCTCACCGGAAAATTCTGCCCAAAACGCATAGCCCGATACACACCACCTTACCCGTGTCAACAGTTAAAAGTAGTCGCATTAAAAAAAATATGTAAAACTCACAGACAGGTTCAGCAAAAACCACTTGTAGATTTTCATTGAAGAAGTGTGTAATTGAAAATCAGGAAGACCCCAAGCCGGCAACTAGTGTGTCAATCACAGCATTTAAATGCATTAAATGGATAAAAAGTTGGTAGTCAGCGTCATTCATATTAACTAAAGTAAAGTTGAAATGAGTAGAAAATCAAAGCTGTGCATATATCACTTATTTAACAGATCTTTATTAGTTTCAAACTTTTATTTGTTAAACAGGTGTATTATTGCTTAGTTCATATGTGCAACAAAATAGTGTTTCTGCGAAAGGAATTTTTATTTCAGCGAGCTTTACTCTAATTAAAACTTATTGTCAGCCGCATATGTGTTCGGTCTTTGTGAAAAGTTGAAAAAATATTGCGGTGTCTGATATTGTAAAAAAGGAAACCAGAAAAATTATTGGAGCACTTGAACCTGAGCCCCACCCCTGACCCCCCACAAAATCAGGTTGGGGGGCCAAGACAATTTTTTTTCGAAATTATTGAGTCTATTATTTCACCTTTTTTTGTATAAAAATGGTTTGAAAATGCGAAAAATAAATGTTTTTTGAGACTTTTATAGTGAAAAAGGTAAAAAATAATAAACTCAAAAAATCAGGGGGGTACAGTCTCAATTTAGCCAAATTATTTGACTGATGCAAAAAGTAGTGTAAACCTTTTTGCCGGAATTAATTTTAAAAACATTTTTCTTTCGAGTTCTTAGCTAGGTGTAAAAACATCAGTTTTATTACAAAAATGGTCGAAATAGTTTTCCTCGGTAATTTTAGCCGTTCACAGTTGATGGGATTCAGCCATTGCAGTAGAGACAGAACTGAACAACAAACCACGCTACTCGTTAATACTCCCCCTCCCCAAATAATTTTTAAGGTACCCCTAAACGGGTACATGACAATATTTCGCCGACAATATTTCGCCGACAATTATTTCGCCGACATTATTTCAATGAGACAGGTAAAAGTCTAAATACTCCGGATAGTTCTGAAATCGCCTTCTTTTTTAAAAATAAAAAAAAATTTCATCTAATTTTTTACTTACGCAAGGTTTACTATTTTTCGCACCTATTTAATGAGATAATATCTTTATTGAGACTCAAGCATGCTTGTGCTGGACCGAAAGGGCAAAAAAGTTCTGCCCGAGCTGGCCCGGGCAGATAATGTCAATTTGGTGCGTTGACGTTAGCTTTTTTCCCATTTTAGCCCAAATTTCCTTTTCTGAAAAATATCAGAAAAAGCATTAAAATATTAGTCCCAGTCCCAGATTGCCCCGGAAAAAGTGTGTAAGACATTTACTAGTCCGTCCTAACATACGTTAGCCTACCTCTATAACACAAGGTAGTTTCAAATGAAACAAAAGGTACCTAACGTCGATGCCCCTAAAATTTTGCCCAGCCTGTCTTCCTAATAGTCGACTAGTTTTCCATAGTTAACCTATTTTATATATTTAACGATTCTTTTTTGTCAACGACCTCAGGAATTTTGTAATATCAAATGAAAAATTGTGAGGGCGGTGCTTCTTGCCTTGGTCCCCCTTTTTCATTGTGATTTTCTATAAGTAGGGCAAAGGTAGGCCAGCGTCTGTTAGGACAGACTTAAACATAAGTCTAAGATATAACACTCCTCGAAACAAAATTTTCGAACATCGAAGCTAAGCTTTTTTGCCGCGGGAATTTCGGCTGTGGAATTTAGCTCCGGAACAGGGCAAAATATGCCATTTGCCCTCTGATTGGCCTCGATGGTGAAAAATTTGTTTCGAGGCGTGTTATTTGTTTAAGTCGATCATGATATACGTTGGCCATCCTTGCTCAAGCCTAAAAATATCTAAAAAAGCAATAAGAGGTTCCAACGTAAAACTCTCCGACCCCATTGTGGTATAGAGCTTGAAAATTTCAAACTTTTCCGTGTTTTTCACATTTTACACTGAATGAAACCAAAGCTCAAACCAAATAGATCTGGCTTTACAGATTTTCGTAAAACGTAGATTTTCGTAAAGTTATGGCTATTTAAAATCGTTGGCAATTCTTGAAAGGCCCTGTATGTTATCATATATGTTTGCTATTATTCTGATGGTTGAAGTATCATTTACCGAATCAAGAAAACAGCTAGTCAAGACACAATAATTTAATAAAAAAAAATCAAATAGCTAATTATACGGTAAAAAAAATGAAATACCTTTTGCATATATTCTCTAGAGTCTCCTTCTGGCGGATACCAACACAAACTAACAATAATTAAAGGTGTTACAAAAAGTAGTTCTACCAAAACCAGCAGCATGACAATGCTTTTGTTTCTAAAAATATCAGCTTTGCCATACACAGACGCCAGACGAAATAACACAGCATATAGAATAGATAGGGCAGACATTTGTACAAGCACAGTGTAAATGATCTAAATATCTTTATATAATGTTTTACACTACGAAAAAAAACGAGCTAACATACCCAAGAAACTACTGGAGCCATGTAGCCCATAGGCCTGAAAAGCCCTACTGCACATCCTCCAAGTATAGGGTAAATTTCAATTGGTAAAAAGAGTACTGTTACGAAGATGTCTAAGGCGTAGCAGCAAATCTAAACCAACTATATTTTTTAATTAAAATAATTTGGAATGTGAACTGCAAATTGCAATGCTCCGAAATGCTCTTTGAGGTTGGAAAAATTGCGAATACAGTCTACTCTCGATTAACTGACAACCTGATTTGACTGGTCAGTAGTCGAAATTAGTAAATCAATAGATCAGTTATCCGACAGCCCAGTTATCTCACGCCTTGCGGTCGGTTCCGACTGAGAACAATGCTTGTTTTTCCAACAATACTGTTTTTTTTCACCTAAATTCAGTCAAAAATTTCGATTTGAAATTGTTGCCAGAAGCACAGTTAGGGCTAGGATGGATATATATAGCCAATAATCTCACTCGAAAGAAAGTAACTGATTTTTTCGGCTACCAGACAATTTCTAACATTTTTGGAAAATGTCGCGCTTTAACCGAAGGCTGAAAAAAGAACAAAAAGAAAAGATACCGAAAGTCAGACTAAGGCGGGGAGTTCAACTTTGTTCGAGGAGGCGTTGCGAACACATATAGAGCCCAATAAATAGCTATGATATCACACATGTGATAACGCTCTGCCTTTTGAGATATTACAAGCCGAAGTGGTACATAAATTTAAGCAAGTACCAACCACATTTGCTCGAATTGAAGGTGGTCAGACATAGGTAAAAATTACTTACAGGCGGACCTCGCTAAAGGGACACCCCAAAAGTTCGTTCCCCCGCTGGGTCCGACACTTTTTTTAGCTCGATTTTCAAAGCTTTTTTAAAATTCTGTTCGATAGTCTGGTCCCAAATATCGCAAGGAATCCGATTTTACCGATTATTTTTCAGAATCCAAAAACATTTTTCTCTAAAAAAGCAAAAACTCGATAAAGGGACACCCATTTCAGAAATAGGGTGTCCCTTTATCGAGTTTTCGCTTTTTTAGAGAAAAAAGTTTTTGGATTCTGAAAAATAATCGGTGAAATCGGATTCCTTGCGATATTTGGGACCGGACTATCAAAACAGAATTTTAAAAAAGCTTTGAAAAACGAGCTAAAAAAGTGTCGGACCCAGCGGAGGAACGAACTTTTGGGGTGTCCCCTTAGCGAGGTCCGACTGTATCTTCAAATGCTGTTTCATCCGTTTGAAGCCATTGTCTTTCCAAATTTTTTTCACTTATCGTGCTCACCGGAAAATTCTGCCCAAAACGCATAGCCCGATACACACCACCTTACCCGTGTCAACAGTTAAAAGTAGTCGCATTAAAAAAAATATGTAAAACTCACAGACAGGTTCAGCAAAAACCACTTGTAGATTTTCATTGAAGAAGGTGTGTAATTGAAAATCAGGAAGACCCCAAGCCGGCAACTAGTGTGTCAATCACAGCATTTAAATGCATTAAATGGATAAAAAGTTGGTAGTCAGCGTCATTCATATTAACTAAAGTAAAGTTGAAATGAGTAGAAAAATCAAAGCTGTGCATATATCACTTATTTAACAGATCTTTATTAGTTTCAAACTTTTATTTGTTAAACAGGTGTATTATTGCTTAGTTCATATGTGCAACAAAATAGTGTTTCTGCGAAAGGAATTTTTATTTCAGCGAGCTTTACTCTAATTAAAAACTTATTTGTCAGCCGCATATGTGTTCGGTCTTTGTGAAAAAGTTGAAAAAAATATTGCGGTGTCTGATATTGTAAAAAAGGAAACCAGAAAAATTATTGGAGCACTTGAACCTGAGCCCCCACCCCTGACCCCCCACAAAATCAGGTTGGGGGGCCAAGACAATTTTTTTTCGAAATTATTGAGTCTATTATTTTCACCTTTTTTTGTATAAAAATGGTTTGAAAATGCGAAAAATAAATGTTTTTTGAGACTTTTATAGTGAAAAAGGTAAAAAATAATAAACTCAAAAATCAGGGGGGTACAGTCTCAATTTAGCCAAATTATTTGACTGATGCAAAAAGTAGTGTAAACCCTTTTTGCCGGAATTAATTTTAAAAACATTTTTCTTTCGAGTTCTTAGCTAGGTGTAAAAACATCAGTTTTATTACAAAAATGGTCGAAATAGTTTTCCTCGGTAAATTTAGCCGTTCACAGTTGATGGGATTCAGCCATTGCAGTAGAGACAGAACTGAAACAACAAACCACGCTACTCGTTAATACTCCCCTCCCCCAAATAATTTTTAAGGTACCCCTAAAACGGGTACATGACAATATTTCGCCGACAATATTTCGCCGACAATTATTTCGCCGACATTATTTCAATGAGACAGGTAAAAGTCTAAATACTCCGGATAGTTCTGAAATCGCCTTCTTTTTTAAAAATAAGAAAAAATTTCATCTAAATTTTTTACTTACGCAAGGTTTACTATTTTTCGCACCTATTTAATGAGATAATATCTTTATTGAGACTCAAGCATGCTTGTGCTGGACCGAAAAGGGCAAAAAGTTCTGCCCGAGCTGGCCCGGGCAGATAATGTCAATTTGGTGCGTTGACGTTAGCTTTTTTCCCATTTTAGCCCAAATTTCCTTTTCTGAAAAATATCAGAAAAAGCATTAAAATATTAGTCCCAGTCCCAGATTGCCCCGGAAAAAGTGTGTAAGACATTTACTAGTCCGTCCTAACATACGTTAGCCTACCTCTATAACACAAGGTAGTTTCAAATGAAACAAAAGGTACCTAACGTCGATGCCCCTAAAATTTTGCCCAGCCTGTCTTCCTAATAGTCGACTAGTTTTCCATAGTTAACCTATTTTATATATTAACGATTCTTTTTTGTCAACGACCTCAGGAATTTTGTAATATCAAATGAAAAATTGTGAGGGCGGTGCTTCTTGCCTTGGTCCCCTTTTTCATTGTGATTTTCTATAAGTAGGGCAAAGGTAGGCCAGCGTCTGTTAGGACAGACTTAAACATAAGTCTAAGATATAACACTCCTCGAAACAAAATTTTCGAACATCGAAGCTAAGCTTTTTTGCCGCGGGAATTTCGGCTGTGGAATTTAGCTCCGGAACAGGGCAAAATATGCCATTTGCCCTCTGATTGGCCTCGATGGTGAAAAATTTTGTTTCGAGGCGTGTTATTTGTTTAAGTCGATCATGATATACGTTGGCCATCCTTGCTCAAGCCTAAAAATATCTAAAAAAGCAATAAGAGGTTCCAACGTAAAACTCTCCGACCCCATTGTGGTATAGAGCTTGAAAATTTCAAACTTTTCCGTGTTTTTCACATTTTACACTGAATGAAACCAAAGCTCAAACCAAATAGATCTGGCTTTACAGATTTTCGTAAAACGTAGATTTTCGTAAAGTTATGGCTATTTAAAATCGTTGGCAATTCTTGAAAGGCCTGTATGTTATCATATATGTTTGCTATTATTCTGATGGTTGAAGTATCATTTACCGAATCAAGAAAACAGCTAGTCAAGACACAATAATTTAATAAAAAAAAATCAAATAGCTAATTATACGGTAAAAAAAATGAAATACCTTTTGCATATATTCTCTAGAGTCTCCTTCTGGCGGATACCAACACAAACTAACAATAATTAAAGGTGTTACAAAAAGTAGTTCTACCAAAACCAGCAGCATGACAATGCTTTTGTTTCTAAAAATATCAGCTTTGCCATACACAGACGCCAGACGAAATAAACACAGCATATAGAATAGATAGGGCAGACATTTGTACAGCACAGTGTAAATGATCTAATATCTTTATATAATGTTTTACACTACGAAAAAAAACGAGCTAACATACCCAAGAAACTACTGGAGCCATGTAGCCCATAGGCCTGAAAAGCCCTACTGCACATCCTCCAAGTATAGGGTAAATTTCAATTGGTAAAAAGAGTACTGTTACGAAGATGTCTAAGGCGTAGCAGCAAATCTAAACCAACTATATTTTTTAATTAAAATAATTTGGAATGTGAACTGCAAATTGCAATGCTCCGAAATGCTCTTTGAGGTTGGAAAAATTGCGAATACAGTCTACTCTCGATTAACTGACAACCTGATTTGACTGGTCAGTAGTCGAAATTAGTAAATCAATAGATCAGTTATCCGACAGCCCAGTTATCTCACGCCTTGCGGTCGGTTCCGACTGAGAACAATGCTTGTTTTTCCAACAATACTGTTTTTTTTCACCTAAATTCAGTCAAAAATTTCGATTTGAAATTGTTGCCAGAAGCACAGTTAGGGCTAGGATGGATATATATAGCCAATAATCTCACTCGAAAGAAAGTAACTGATTTTTTCGGCTACCAGACAATTTCTAACATTTTTGGAAATGTCGCGCTTTAACCGAAGGCTGAAAAAAAGAACAAAAAGAAAAGATACCGAAAGTCAGACTAAGGCGGGGAGTTCAACTTTGTTCGAGGAGGCGTTGCGAACACATATAGAGCCCAATAAATAGCTATGATATCACACATGTGATAACGCTCTGCCTTTTGAGATATTACAAGCCGAAGTGGTACATAAATTTAAGCAAGTACCAACCACATTTTGCTCGAATTGAAGGTGGTCAGACATAGGTAAAAATTACTTACAGGCGGACCTCGCTAAAGGGACACCCCCAAAGTTCGTTCCCCGCTGGGTCCGACACTTTTTTTAGCTCGATTTTCAAAGCTTTTTAAAATTCTGTTTCGATAGTCTGGTCCCAAATATCGCAAGGAATCCGATTTTACCGATTATTTTTCAGAATCCAAAAACATTTTTCTCTAAAAAAGCAAAAACTCGATAAAGGGACACCCATTTCAGAAATAGGGTGTCCCTTTATCGAGTTTTCGCTTTTTTAGAGAAAAAAGTTTTTGGATTCTGAAAAATAATCGGTGAAATCGGATTCCTTGCGATATTTGGGACCGGACTATCAAAACAGAATTTTAAAAAAGCTTTGAAAAACGAGCTAAAAAAAGTGTCGGACCCAGCGGAGGAACGAACTTTTGGGGGTGTCCCCTTAGCGAGGTCCGACTGTATCTTCAAATGCTGTTTCATCCGTTTGAAGCCATTGTCTTTCCAAATTTTTTTTCACTTATCGTGCTCACCGGAAAATTCTGCCCAAAACGCATAGCCCGATACACACCACCTTACCCGTGTCAACAGTTAAAAGTAGTCGCATTAAAAAAAATATGTAAAACTCACAGACAGGTTCAGCAAAAACCACTTGTAGATTTTCATTGAAGAAGGTGTGTAATTGAAAATCAGGAAGACCCCCAAGCCGGCAACTAGTGTGTCAATCACAGCATTTAAATGCATTAAATGGATAAAAGTTGGTAGTCAGCGTCATTCATATTAACTAAAGTAAAGTTGAAATGAGTAGAAAAATCAAAGCTGTGCATATATCACTTATTTAACAGATCTTTATTAGTTTCAAACTTTTATTTGTTAAACAGGTGTATTATTGCTTAGTTCATATGTGCAACAAAATAGTGTTTCTGCGAAAGGAATTTTTATTTCAGCGAGCTTTACTCTAATTAAAAACTTATTTGTCAGCCGCATATGTGTTCGGTCTTTGTGAAAAAGTTGAAAAAAATATTGCGGTGTCTGATATTGTAAAAAAGGAAACCAGAAAAATTATTGGAGCACTTGAACCTGAGCCCCACCCCTGACCCCCACAAAATCAGGTTGGGGGGCCAAGACAATTTTTTTTCGAAATTATTGAGTCTATTATTTTCACCTTTTTTTGTATAAAAATGGTTTGAAAATGCGAAAAATAAATGTTTTTTGAGACTTTTATAGTGAAAAAGGTAAAAATATATAAACTCAAAAAATCAGGGGGGTACAGTCTCAATTTAGCCAAATTATTTGACTGATGCAAAAAGTAGTGTAAACCCTTTTTGCCGGAATTAATTTTAAAAACATTTTTCTTTCGAGTTCTTAGCTAGGTGTAAAAACATCAGTTTTATTACAAAAATGGTCGAAATAGTTTTCCTCGGTAAATTTAGCCGTTCACAGTTGATGGGATTCAGCCATTGCAGTAGAGACAGAACTGAAACAACAAACCACGCTACTCGTTAATACTCCCCCTCCCCAAATAATTTTTAAGGTACCCCTAAAACGGGTACATGACAATATTTCGCCGACAATATTTCGCCGACAATTATTTCGCCGACATTATTTCGCCGACATTATTTCGCCAACAATTATTTCGCCAACAATTTTTTCGCGCGACATTATTTCGCGGACCATTATTTCGCCGCGACAAAATTTCGCCGCCATTATTTATTTTTACTAATTTCATTGATTACATGCAGACATTTTTCAAGTGAATCCAACTTAAAGTTTTATTGACGCAAGTCATATACCGTATTTCATCTAATTTCTCCCCCGGGGGAGTAATTAGAGGCATGCAATTTATTCAAACTTTAGGTGGCCTGAAATTTCTGTTTTCATTTACTGTTTGAGCTGTGTAAAAAGTGCCTGTTAGATTTTTAAAATCCCTCTCAGGCACTTTTTACACAGCTCAAACAGTAAATGAAAACAGAAATTTCAGACCACTTGAAGTTAGGGGGGGGGAGTAATTAGAGGGAGGGAGAAATTAGAGGAAATGCGGTAAAAACAAAGAGAAGCAAATAACAACAAAGAATTAAACATTCCTATTATTCTCCATCCAGATCCGAAATTTCTTCATCTAATAGAGACTGGTGCTCTATTAGAATAAATACGGTAAGTACCTTGAGCCATTCTGAAGTTGGAAGCGATCGCACCGAGATATTCGAAAGGAACGATGTGCTCCCAATTGTTCACTGCTTGTGTCACCAGTCTTTTTATTCGTTAGTCAGCAAGGAGGTACTTCCCTCCCTTCTTTGGAGGATTACTACCAAGGGCCATTTCATTGCAGACACCGATAATTCCTCTTTGGATCAGCTAAAAACATTTCATAGACCCTAAACTTTATCTTTATTTATTTCAAAACAATCAATGTGTCAAGATTTCTTATTGGAATACATGCCACGATTTTTTGGCACTAAAATCTTCCAAATTAGAAAATATAGCTGAAGTAAAGGTACCTTATGAGAAAATTGCGCATCTGAGTCAAAGCGGTCGAATAATTACTCTTCTTGCAGATGGTTGTAAAGATTCGCGCCGTAAAATCAGCCAGAAAAAAAGGCGCGAATTAGAAAAAAACGACACTTAGAATATCGGCGAAATTTTGTCGCGGCGAAATAATGGTACGCGAAATAATGTCGGCGAAATAATTGTCGGCGAAATATTGTCCGGTACCGCCTAAAACCATACTTTTTTTTTGAAAAATTGAAGCCTAAGGGCTGATCCTAATTGCTAAGCCTAAAAATTATTTGGCGTGGGGGGGATGTCTGGTATTCCCGAGGAGCTGTTTTTGGGAGGGTAAAACAGAGTAGCGCCCAACAAACGATGAGAGTTAAATTTATTTTTATCCACTTCGTCATTTTCTTATATATATTTATTTATTTACGCCATTTATATGTATAAAAACTTAGCTTTGAGAAAAAAGACAAGAAAAACTCGCCTTTATCAGCATTTAAATTGAAAGCCTATCCTACTTTTAAGACTAGAATAAAATTTTCCTAAATTTTTTTTTAACTCATAAATCAATAAATATGACAATGAAAGAGACGCTCATCATTATTCTTTTAATTTTTCTTGTGCCGGTAACTGAATTTCAAAAAACTGCAATATATTTGTTTTTTTAACAAATCGTTTAGCCGCTCGTAGTGCAATACATGGCCAAAGAGCGGTTTAACGGCCATGTTGTCCTTAACATTATTTTGTGCTTTTTCTGCCTGGGCTCTTTACATGCAATGTGGTAAATATTGTAGGCTTTTGTTAATAGCTTCAATTAATTTACATTATAGGTTCTGCTTCTGCCGCGAAGAACCCTACGATCTTGAATATTCTGCCTGAATGTTATTTTTACTGTTTGAATTTCTTAAGCTGTTAAATGAGTTTGTAGAAAGATTGTTGAGCCATATGCATATTTTTTTCAATATTAAATACCCTATAAACGAAGTTTCTCTAACGTCGACAGCGAATCAAAAAAAACTCTGACCAAGATTTAATTTTTTGACTTTAAAAATTAAAGCAAAACTAATATCGAAAGAGTACCCCAAATACATAAGGCTACCCCCAACTTTTCTGCCATTTTTAAAAAGTAGTAAAAGGTCGTCTATATCCGATTTGATGTGAAACAAATTAAAAAACAGGAAGATTCAAAAAGAATTGCTGGTCCCCGCAATAACTTTTTGAAACGCACTGGTATGCCCGTTTAAAAAATGCACCTTAGAACAGCGAAATATGTCCTAGAAACTGTGAAATTCGCCTCAAAATTATTTAATCCCATTTATCTCAACAAAAGTCAACAAACAAAGACCTTTCATTCCGGAACTGAAAATATAATGACTGAAATAAAAACAATTTTAGAAACACAAATCAAAAATTTATCGTTGTGAGAAACACCATAATTTTAAACTTTTAATTTTTGTCACTGTTTTGGATATACAGTCAACCCTCGATACAACAATACCCCAAGGGACCGACCTAAGGGTATCGTTATATCGAGGGTTCATTTGACTGAGTTTCAGTCAAAGCTGACTTTGTAATTTTCGAGGTTTTTTTCGAGGTTTTTTTTCAATTTCGGGGTGTCGTTATATCGAGGGTTGACGTTTGCCCAGAATTTTTTCGAGGCAAAACCGTGATTCCCAAGTACTTTTGTAATTTTCGAGGTTTTTTTGAAAATCGTTGGTGTCATTCAACAAAAAATTTAAACACGGGGCTTAAATTTTCAACCCCCTTCTTTGGGGGAGGTGGGTGCTTAAATTAGAGGGAGAGGGTTAAAATTAGAGGCGGGGGGGGGGGGTGTGGCTTAAATTAAAGTAAATACGGTAATTAATTACAACAGACGTGACAAAAATTAAAGGCTCTAAAATGTAAAATCGCACCTGCTAAATAACCCCTGATATTTCCCTCCTGCTTTCAGTCGTACATCCGACGCCAAGTAATGACCTAAATTCATAAAACTTAGCTGAACAATACGGGATTACGATTGAAAAGTATTATGATCGAAGCCATGTTTAACTTGTTATCGCTTGCTCATTGTATATCTTGAAAATAGCAAATCCTTGCAAATCCTCTTCCAGGCTACAACTTTATTATACTCAGGATTGAAAGTTTCCTAACAGAAGCAAGTAACTTAACAGAAAACATCAGAAAATTACCTTAGCTCTTCTAGATTGCTTGGTCGCTGGACTATCACTCATTGCGAACACCTTAAATACGATAAATATTGCTTGGTCAACACCAAAAATATTATACAGTAGCCCTTCTTTATAGTAGCTCGATATGGTGTGTGTTTGACGCGGTCCTCACGGGCTAAACTATATGGAGGGTTGACTAAAAATCACCACAAATTGTAATTTATGAAAGCAATGAAAGCCGATAAAAAAATTTATCGATTTTTAAAAAAATAATTCTCGTTTGAATTTTTATCGCTTTTTAATTTTTTATTGCTTTTGACATCCATGAGGCTCTGGGCTTATCCTGACTTGCAAGTTAACTGTAAGGTACACTAAGAACGAAATGCAACAATCATCCGCCAAAATGGAAATTTTCGCAAAATTCATGAGTAAAAAATGATCAGCATGGAATTTTTTAGCAAAAGCTTGGTTTAGTGCAAATTTAATTATTTAATCTCTTTTGCTTTTTACAGGAGGCAATGTGACTACCCGGCTTATGACAAGTTTGAACACATAAACTCAAAATTTAAAAAATCCTGAGCAAGTGCACAATTACCCTTTCAGGCTCCATTGAAGAAAAATGACATAATTGTGTCGTGGTAAAATAATGGCCTTTGTGTACACAAAGGCCATTATCATTGTCGTAAAAGGCTGTGGTGCGCTGTTTCGCCCATATTTAGTACTGCTATGAGTCACGAACGCTTTTTCTTCACAAAGACAAACATTTCAGAAGGGACCTTATCTATTTCTATGGATAGCAATTGCTTAAAACTGTTTATAAATTCATGTTTTAATGAGGTAATAATTTGTGGATAGCGAAAATTTTCTAAAATTTGCACTGCTTAACCTGCTTTTGGTGATTTTCGCTATAATTGTTCCACCCTTTTTAATTATAAATCCCCCTATAATAATTCTCTCTTCAGCTTAATCAAATTTTATTATCCCTCATCTAGTTATTCTTCGTTGAAAATTGTAGTTTTTTATGTGATTTTCAATTTAAATTCGTCTAATTTTCTCTATATGTCTCTCCTACTTTTAAAATAGCAGTAAGCTCAGAATAAAATGATCTTTTTCCTATGAAAAAACAGTCAAAATGCTTTTTGTAAACTTTGGTGAAATAGCGTTGCAGTCAAACCTCATATTGTGCGACTTCTTTAAGTTCGTTCCGCCTAGGGCCTGACACCTTTACCTCTATTTTTTAAAATTTTTTGCCGCATCTGATTCGTCTGTTTAACACTCAAAAGACTGTTTGTACTGATTTTAGTGTTTTGTTCAGAATTTCGTGCTGATAAAGATAGGAGAAAAAAATTCGTTGAAAAAGTTATTTTTTGCCACTAATTTTAGGGATTAATTATTGGCTACCTCACAGTTCGGAGTTTTTTAGTTATTTAATCTTATCTCTTTATTTTTTTGTAATTTTCTGTGGCTCAAGCACTTATGTGGTGCAGAATTGAACGAGCTTAAAATGCATATAAGTTTGCTTCGGTCATTGGCCGAAGTACATGCAAAAAATTAGCATCTTCAGAAATTCCAAAGAACAAAAAATTCACTTCTTTCTTACAAATGCCATTGAACTTCTTGCTGTAACCACAAAATTCTGAAGAAAACGCTAAAATTAGTACAGGCAGTCTTTTGAGTGTTGATAACAAAAATCTTACAGATTCTGATTTTACAGGTAATTTTTCTGAATGGAAACATCTTTGACTCGTTGGTTACGATTTAGTGCGACCTTTTTTGAATATGCGTCACACTGTATCGAAATCGGCAAAAATTTTGCTATTCGAAATCAGTATTTGTACCTTTTTGTAATTAGACTGGAAGATCAGATGCGGCAACATTCTTCAAGAATGGAGCTGAAAAAAGTGTTGGACCCTATGCGGGAACATAGTGACCGTGTTTATCGAAATTTGGACGGCGTCCCGTACACGTCTCAGAAGTTTTTTCGTCCAAATTTGTTTTAACGGCCGGCCGTCCAATATTTGGCCCTCTCGATAAAATTTTCGCCGGCCGTCTGCCGGCCGGTCAAAAAGAGGGCCGGTCGTGCCGGCCGTCTGACCGTCGGGACGGGGACGTAGACGGGACGGGCCCGTGAAAACTGTGTTTGCGCTTGATATATTTTATCTTGATATCAGTTTTCGATGTCACAATAAAAGTTAATTTTGGGTCAGAAAATCGAACTAGTAGAATAGGAAAAATTGTCCTTTTGGGGGTCCCAACTAAATAAGTATCGACTTTTCATTTTTATCGATTTAAAAAACCCCACTGGCAGGGCTTTGATGGCTCAGTGGGGCTTTTTGTCATAAATTTTATTAAGTTGCTCTAAAACTTTACATTCCTATCAAGACAACAAATATTCTTCTTGATAGGAGTACAAAATTTTCGAGTCAACTTATTAAAATTTATGACAAGAAGCCTCACGGAGCCTTCAAAAGCCCCACCAGTGAGGCTTTAAACATTGACAAAAATAATATGCCACGCCGTGGAGCTTTAAGACCCATCCGTTGAGCTTTTTCGTTTTCAAAAATTTGATTTTTTCTTCTTCAAAAAGCCCTACCGGGGCTTCAAAAGCTTCCCGGCCAACCCTTGCGACCTTACCAAAATTTTTATCCATTTTCCTGACTTATTTTAATGGTGATGATTGAGCATTTAGTGGAAAGTAATTTTTTGTGCTTAAAATATAAAATTCAGATAAAAAATGGGTGAGGTGAGCAACGAACAACTTATCATGATACTTCTTATTATTATTTTGCCGGTAATTTGTTGTTTTCCAATAGTTTAGATATCTTTAATTTTTTTTCCAGCCACTGGCAGTGTATTACAAAGCTCAAAGATGCAACGGTCATGTGGCCATCAATATTTGCTTAGGCTTTTTCATTTTCCCCTGGTTTTTCCATGCTATGTGGTCAGTTATTGTCAATATTTTGGTATTCAACCAAATTTTCTTAAGGTACTGTTTCTTCCGTCAGGAAAATGTGCAAACAATAAACAGCAACTGTTGAAATCTCACTTAATTTACAATTTTGATATCAATAAAGTTATTTGCAATCTATATTTTGCACATTTTCCAATTAGAAATTGGTAGTAAAGTCTAGGGTTGTTGAATTTTCCGGAAAATTTGCAGACTAATAATTCTCTATAAAAAGGTCAAACTTCTAAAACTTGTCAAACAAGCCAAAATAAGTAGCATGCCACCGGGTGGGATCGAACCTTCAACGCCTTTTCAGACCAAAAAACAAAAACGCTTCCGTACTGCGCCATGAAGGACACTTTTTGAAATTTAAGTAGCTCCCCCTTTAATGACCTATATCTCAGCTAAGAAAAAACATTTTCCAAAGCTGTTTAATGCATTTTTTACTTCCCACGAGCTCTACCGATTCCCTTTTTTTAGATTTTGTGTTTTCAGCCGAAAATTTCGAGATTGACCCCAAATTTTTCGGGTAGTTGAAAAAAACCCACCCGTGGGTCTATTAGACGAAACACGGTAAGTGTTGAGCGCTGCAAAAATATCTAAGCACTGTTTTGTCTCGCAGTTCAAAAGCTAGGAAACACACTTTACAGAATGATTTTTGAAAATTTGAATGTTTAAATATGACTTTTTGGACAGAAATTGATTCTTTATACCAGATGAGTGGGTAGGTATCCTGCCAACACGATGGAAGCGCTGATAGGCGCCTTTTGCCCCTAGTCATCGATAATCACTCGAATATATATTCTCAAAAAACACACTTTACAAGTAAAAATACTTTCAAGTGTGCTAGTAGCCTTATTTTAACGAACAAGCAGAGTTTTTTTTTGAAATTCGTGCCTTTTTGAAATTCAGTTTTTGGCGATCTTTTTTGAATTTTTAAGGTTAGGCAAGTCAGTTTGTGCAATTTTGACTGAAAAACGTGAATATTAACTTTGACCTGTGTACTTAACAACCAAAGAACAAAATTCAAAAATATTAAAATTTTCCAATCTATAAAATTGGAAAATTTTAAAGCTTAGGACAAAAATCAGTTTTCCGAAATTTCGAGTTTTTTTTCCTAATTTTTTAAACTAAATTATACATATTCACAAAAAATTCCTGGGCAAATAAATGAATCACAAAAACTATAAGATTGATGGGCAAAAATAGAAGACGGATAGTCGAATTAGCAGTAGCCTCTTCTTGGTTGGTTGTTATAGAAGGGTGGTCTGTAGGCAAGGAGCGCAGTTCAGTAGGGCATCTCTGAACTAAGCCTCAGGTGCTGGAATGTGAATGACCAAGACGCGTACAAGCTTCCCCATAAACATTTTCATTGAGGAAATAGCAGTAGGAGGCATGGAAATGTGGTAACTATCGGAACCACTTATCACACATATCCAAGTGCCATTGGCATGCTTACTGGTTAGACCATTCTGAATCAGTTTGGCACATTCTGCCGAATCCCAGCTGAAATGACTGCTTGGAACTGAGTTGAACCAAGAATTTTGCAGTTTTCAAGATTTGAGTCATTTTCAAAAAAAATCTAGAAAATTATTTGAGGCTAAAGGCTTTGAGGATTGAACAAAGCCTGTCGCCCAATTTTCTCATTTTTTCCACATTTGAAACATACGGCATACCCAGAGTGACAAACTTTCCCCGTTTTTCCGCCATTTCCCGAATAAGCCCTATTTTTGCCCGTATTTTTTTTCCAAAATCCAGGCACGATATGTAAGGCTGCCCGGACATTGCCTATAATTAACCAAAAAATAAGAACAAGTGCCTGGATTTATGAAAAAAGATCGGAAATTTAAAAATTGGGTTGATCACCCAGGCATACCTCTTTAAAGGGCCATAGCAGGACCATTTAAAGGACCATACTCTTTTGACTTGCTTCGACTGACTTAAAAGAGTAAAATGAAAGACGAAAGAGAACTGTCCCGCACGAATTCAAACATTTGAAATTCTCGTTGTCCTCGACGGCTATGGTTCTTTAAACGCATTTTTGCAGGGTAAAACAAGCCAACCTCTCATTTAGAACACTATTTGTCATGTTTTCAATGTCCGTCTTCAGAGTATCGCTGAAATTGACCACTGACTCAATGGAAACTTCCAGTTTCCGTAATTATCCAATGCATCGTCGTCGTCCAACATGCTTTTTCTAAAATATTTTAGAAAAGTCAAAGTAAATAATGTTAGAAATTTTAGGAATATCTATTTTAGGTACAAAGTTGGAGAGATTGTGAGTCGGTCACCCTTGTGGCTTGTTCACATACTTTGGGTTTTGATCTTTGTAACAATTCTTGCTTTTAGTCAAAGAGACATATATTTGAAAAAAAATTTTGTACGTGATAAATCTAATTTCTGGAAATTCAGCATGACACGTTAAAAGTATGAAGCAAGTCAGAAAATAAATTTTGTTTTCTGACTTGCTTCCTAGTTCAATGTCTTTGTCTTATCGGGTGGTCAAAAATTTCTTTAACGGATTTTCAAAGCCTTATCCTTGATCAATATTAAAGGGCATGATCGTGCTCGATGGGGAGAAAAGGCGCGAACCAGCAGTTATTTTCTTTCTCGATAAATTTTTACATTCGTTCTCGTCTAGATTTTTAAAGTTTTCTATCTAGTTTTTAAAAGCAGTATAAGGTCATCTATATCAGATTTGACGCATTACGTGTCGAAAATGGGACGATTCGAAAAAATTCGAAAAAACTGCTGGTTCGTGCCTTAACGCGCGGGCATGCCCCTTTAAAAACATAGCTATTTTCTTCCCTGCATCTCCTGCTTTTTTTGAGATATTGAACTTTGCTTAATTATTTGGGATATTTCACCATTCGGATTTCAACACTTGTGAGGTCATTATAAGAAGCTGAGAAGCGTTTTTACAAATTCAAGTGATCAAAAGTTCGGTGCTACCGGAGTATACCCAATAAGTGCCCATATGTTTTTATGCAGCTAGAGTTACTTTCGAGTGATTGGTGTCTAAGTGCCCATATGTTGGGTATGTGGGTGTGCGCATCTCAACCCCAAGCAACCAAGCCCCTGCGCCCCCAAAGGGGGTGCAGGGGGCTTGGCTGTTAGAGATGTGCACTCACTTACCTCAGAGATAATTTCGATAAAGACTCGTAGGCTCTTTTTGCCCAGCTCCAGTGACCAAAACATGCCAAAACAGGCAAATGGTCGAAATTTCAAAATGTCCAAAACTCAAATTTTTATTAACCAGAACTTAAAAATAATGTCTTTTTTGAACTCCTGAGGCAATTTCAGGTCAATATAGCGTGTTTGGGACACTTAAAAAAATTTCATTGGGGGGAGGGGGATGGGGATGGGTTGTATACTAAGTTCTATTAAATTTCAAGCGTCACCATACCGTCTTATCACCATCATATAGTGCAGTTAAAGAGTTAGAAGATCGATATCATAGTTTTTTTTGAATATCTGAGTGTTGATATATGGCTTTCTGGAAATAAAAATTTCTTGAAAAATGACCGAAATCCGAAGACCGAAATTTTCCTATTCGGTCATTTTTTTACGAATTATATTTTCCAGAGTGTCATGTGTCAACACTCAGATTTTCAAAAAAAAATCTGTAAATTTATAACAAGACAAGGTTTTGAAACTCCGTGGAAAACTTTTTGACCTCACGTTACATTTTGCAAGCATTTTTCAACATGTTTCATCGGAAACTAGATCCTATGGCTACTTGATAAATTTATCACTTTATGAAAAAGATTTTTCAAATATCTGCCTTTTTGACTGAAACCAAAAAATTTTACAAAGATCTGAACTTGAACTCGAAATTGAAATGGCCTCTAGATTGGAGATGGTGGATTTCAGCCTGGATTTTGGGTGGATTTTTGTTTTCAAACCAGATTTCGCTACTTTATAATAAAAAGCTTGGTATGTGCCCCCCCCCTTATCAGAAATTTCTGGCTACAATTCTGAAAATAGCTGAACGAGTCATTAAATAAACAAAGGAGCCACAGGCGCCTATCGGCGTGGTTTGTCGACAGTGTTTGTTAATTAAACACGGAACACACGCGAAAATAAAAAAAATATGAACAGCCTCATACTTACATGGTTTTGCGAAAAAGTAGCGAAATATGGTTTAACAAAAAAAAATCCATCCAAAATCCAGGCTGAAATCCACCATCTCCAATCTAGAGTGCAGGAAATTTTTTTAGAAGCAACTTCAATTATACATCTTTGCTATTAAAAGAAAACCGAAATGTTGTACATGAAGGTCCGGTGAATATCGGACATAGGAAGTGGCGACCCACCTACACATGCCAAATACTATATGGACATACAGACTTTTCGCCAGATTTTCTTTTTAATTTTTCAATTAACAAATGGGTTATTATTTTTGGGTCTGTACCATAGTTGCGCCAGCGCCGGCGCCAAGCACGAAAAACATTTCTTATGGCGCTGGCGGCAAAAATTTCGACTGGCGCTGGCGCCGGCGGCGAAAATTTGACTACATAGCGCCGGCGCTGGCGGCGATTTCGGCTGAGATGCAGCTATGGTCTGTACTTGCAAATCCAAAAAATAGTTTGAACATGAAGCCTATTGTGAAATCTAAAAGTAATTTAATTTCAAAAATTTTATTCAATAGTTTTGTGGCAAAAAGTTGTGAGTTCAAAATTTAAAAGGTTGTGTCATCTAATTGTTAAAAGAATTAGTAATTTGAGTTATTTTTATTGCCATCCTTCGTCACATTTATTGCACTCAAGCAACTGAGGTATGACAATTTGGAATAGGAACTACACTTTTTGTTTGCATAGGAGGCCTTTATCAGGATTGTGAAACTGACGATTGAAAGCCTAGCCCACTTTTTAGGACTGAAGAAGTGTATTACATAAACTTTTAGAAAGAATTTTTAAATTATTTTTGTGTCTTGATATAGCCTAATTAAGTGTAATCTGACTCATTTGTGTTAATTAACCTTTTTTTGTTTTTTTCGGTGATATCATTATAATGTATAAGGAGCACTTGAACCTGAGCCACCATGGGGATTTTATTTAATTGCTTCTTATACAGCTTTAGGCAGCGGCGTTCGGTTAGAACCAGAGCTAGAGCATTTCTAGACCTCAGCCAACTGAGGTCTGGAAATTATTTTAGCCGGCCCCAAAAGTCAGTCGGCCCCAAATTTTTACCCCCTCCATCAGCCTAAGCGGCTGATGGCTGAGTTTAGACTCAGCCGGCTGACTTCAGCCGCTGAGGATATCACCTTGCTTTCAGTGTTCATTGTCATTATTCGGCTTTGGCCTAAGGTATTTTCTATTCCATGTTTTCCTTATCAGCCTGTTGTTGAAAAATCTGGTTTTTACTTGTTCCTTTTCATCATTCTTGTGCTTTGGCTTCAAGTATCTCTCTTTTATATACTCCTTTTCATCCTTCAATCAAAATATGATGCCGTAATTCCTCTAATAAGCCACTAAGGTAGCTGATATTTCGATCCCTCAAAATCTGAAAACTTTCAGTTCGATCTCGAGATTTTTGTGTGCTCATAAAAAATCTAAAAAGTAGAATCGGTAGCCGAAGAAAATCTATTAAACAGCTCTGCAAAATATTTCTGTGGACTGAGATTTGGACCCCTAAAGTAGAGGGCTGGCTTTTTAGATGGAGGGGGGGGGGAAGGTGGCCTATTAGAGGAAATACGGTAGGTGAAACGAAAAGTATAAAAACTTTTTAGCATAGATAACGAAATGACAGAAAATAGCAATGAAACAATTATTATGATTCTTCTAATCATACTTTTACCGGTAACTAACTTTTTGAAATTGACAATATTTATTTGCATCACATTTTTCAGCCTCTCGCTGTGTATTATAAAGCTAAAGAATGCAATTGCCAGGTCACCCTCAACATTATTTTGTGCTTTTTCTTCCTTAGCGTCTTTCATGCCATATGGTAAAAATTTCAGGTTTTTCTTTAAAAAAATTCTAAATTTTTATTTCAGGTACTGTTTTGCCGTGATGACAGCCTTGTAAAACAGACTAGTACCGCTTAAATGTTATTTTTACTGTTTTCATACTCAATAAAGTTTATTTTTAATTATATTTAAATTAGTCAGCAGCAAAACTTACGCCATTCAAAAATTATAAAAAAATTATATTACAAATTTTGAAATCCAGTTGCAAGTATTTCAATACTGAAATTTTTTCTTTACAATTTATTTTAACGCAGAAGTCTAAAGTCAGTTTCAAAAATTTGAATTAGGTTGTTTCGGCGAGAAAACATTTAAGTTGTCTTAGAATCCCGGCTTTTATCCACATTCAGTTGCGGTCTAATTGCGATCCAAAAAGTCTTTACCGTATTTACTGTATTAAGTCCCCATGGGGAGTTATTTTTTAACCCTCTTTCGGGAGTGGGAGTTATTAGAGGGTGGGGAGTTATTTTTTAACAAAATTGTCGTTCAAACTTTTTCAGTTCTTTGATGAAACAATTTTTTTTTGCTCTTTTCTTTATTGTGTCATTTTTTTGCACCATGCTTTTGTTGGTTTCTTGCTCTAATTCCGGCTTATTTTTAGATGAGCGATTCCGAGGAACTCCAGCTTCATGAAGATGAAGGTCGTCCAGTTAGCAAGAAACGCTGCCGTAACAATGATGCGGGAAAAAAGCTAGAAGCTGTCGAATGGGCGCGCAAGAATTCAATCAAATCCGCGGCAAAAAAGTTCGGCGTTGACAGAAAGAGCATCAGAGGATGGATGAGGAAGGAACAGGAGCTGAAGCAACAAACGTAAGATTTTATTTCTGCTTCGAACAGCATTTCAAATTTATTTTCAGGAGTTACACGTCCAGAGGTCCAAAAGAAAGCGACTCGATGGTGGTGGCCGACAGGTGAGCAATCCCGACCTTGATGTGGAGCTGGCACGGTGGATTCGTGAAAAGAGAGAGAACAAGCAGCTAATGTCGCGCCGTATTATCACTAACAAGGCGAACGAACTGTTCCGAGGAAGTGATCTCAAGGTCAAGATCTGAAATCTTAATCTTGCACATGTAATTGTTCTCTTTTAGATATCGGCAGGTGTGGCGTTTGACTTTAGCCACACTAGTTTTTTAAGGAACTTCAACCTTAACCCAGAATTTAGCTAGAAGAGTTGTGGTGTGGACTTTGTTCTCGAGTTTAGGTGTATCGGGACTCGATTGTTCTTAGTCGTGGCCCTTTATTAACACACCAAATACAGCAATAAAAGCACGCAAACAAAACACAAGCAAATTAACAACTGGTTGTAGAATTGGAAGTAAAAAGAAGACTGAAAACTGGAGGTTTGAGAAGCTGGCTAAATGGTTGAAAAACTGGTAACTTGGGAATTTTTGTTTGGGAGAAAAGCCAGCCAAAAAACAGAACTGCCTGAAGAGCCCAAAAATGCCCTCTTTTAAGGACCAGGCGGTGGAAGTAGGCGAGTCCGCGGACCAGGTTGGGCGATGGTTGGTACCACTAGAAACTTTTTGTTTGTTTTGAAAAGAAGGAGCCAGCAAAAAATGTGGGTATTCATAAATTTGGAGAGAAGGCCAAGTTGCAGAGGCGATGGCCATTTTGAAAAGATTGTTTTGGAAGGGGAAGGGGGTGGTTGCCAGCAGAACTTATAATTATTCACCACCCAATGGGTATTGCAGATGGTCAACAACAAATTCAAATAGAAAGCAAGTAAAATTTAGAGAGAAAGAACCAAAGTACTTGCACAAAATATTCTTAACACTTTAATTTTCTGTGATGGTGGAACTCGCGTGAGACCTGACGCGACAGTCTCCCCCGCCCGAGGGGTTGTGCTGGGGCTGGAACATTTGTTGAAAGTGGACCATAGACAGAGAAATTGGAAAGCACACAAACGCTAGCGGCATGTTGAAAGGCATTACATCTCGGAGTGGAATGGGTGCAGGACGGTAGTTTTTCTGAAAGTTGACTGAACGGCCGACTGGCCGATTAGGTTGTTTGAAATTACCCCTTTTAATTTGAAACTTGGACCTGCTTTTTATTTTTGTTGATGTGCCGGTTTTTTCAATTTGACCATAGTGAAGTGTAGAGATGAGCAAATGAAAATAAATATGGTGTGCGATCTGAGTTGTAGAGATGAGTGGGCTGGATTTTCTCTTGATCACCACTAGGCATGAGCTCTGTAACCACAGCCATCCTCCAAAGACCTCTAGGTGTATCATCTTGACTTACCAACACTACCTCACCAACTCTAGGAATATTGCGAAACTTGGGAGAAACTTACCTTTCCTCTCGCGAAGAGACAACAGGTAATCTTTTGACCATTGGTCCCAAAACTCATCCAGAACACTTGAGAAATGCTCGTAGGTAGCTAGGAGGGTGTCTCTAGTACTATCTTGTGGTACATATTCTGGCTCAGAGCCTACTTAAATAGGAGGTATGCCTGTTTTTAGGGGGGTCAAAAAATCTGACGGACAAAGTGGTTTTGGGAAGTCATGGTTATGGGACAGAAAATTTATGGGTCTTGAGTTGAGGATTGCTTCGATTTAGGTTAACAAGGTAGCTAGTCGGTTAGTCGCCCAGGTTTTGCGGCTTAGCACTCTTCTGAGGTGAAATTTTACTTGGGCTACTAACCTCTCCCATGTACCTCCTTTCCGAGGAGCTCTCTCTGTGATAAATTTGTAGTGTATTGAGTGCTGGTGAAATAGGCAGTGACTTCACTAGAGACAAAAATTGCAGACCATTTTTCGTCCCAGATATTGTTGATGGCTTGAGATGCTAGTTTGAATTGTGAGCCGTTATCGCTCAAGATAGTTGAAGGTGTCCCCCTTCGAGCAATAAATCTTTTAAAAGCCTCCAAAAATTCATCTGCTGACAAATTAAGCACAAGCTCGAGGTGTACTGCTCGAACTGTGAGACAGGTAAAAAGTGAGACCCAAATTTTAGAGATTTTTCCATTATGTTTTACTGTCATTGGGCCAAAATAATCGACTCCGATGTGGGTAAAGGGAGGGCTAGGTGTAACCCTGGACTTAGGCAGTGCCGGCGGAGGAGGTAAACCGTAAGGGTAGCAAAATATCGGCGACAGCCAACACACTTTTTTCGGAGGACTTGGCTTATTAGCTTTCGCCCTTTTGGCACCCAAAATTGACATCTTAGATGGAACAGTGTTAGGAGGGGACCACCATGAAATGTAAGTAAGTGGGCTTCCAGAATTAGCAACTCAGTAATTGGAGATTTTTGTGGCAAATATATAGGATTCACAGCTTGCTGAGCAAATTTGCTGTTTTGTATTCTCCCTTTGGATCGTACTATGCCACCTTTATCGGTGAACAATGCCAGATCTGCATTTTCTTTTTCTGGGTGGGGTAA
This sequence comes from Ditylenchus dipsaci, assembly GCA_004194705.1. Lineage (NCBI taxonomy): Eukaryota > Metazoa > Nematoda > Chromadorea > Rhabditida > Anguinidae > Ditylenchus > Ditylenchus dipsaci. The sequence goes on from SADC01000166.1 coordinate 33,283, forward strand.
AAGGTTTGGGTTTCTCGAATGGTATGAGCTTGTGCGAATGCAATTTCAGTACATAGAATGTCTTTGCTTTTAAAATTGGGTAGCATGAAAAGCTTTTGAACGGGGTGTCTCCAAGTTAGGTCTTATATTTTCACTGCAGCGAACCAAAAATCGAAAGACGTAACTGGTACCCTTAGCAATTTTGGCCAACGATTAAATTTGAGGGGGTCTACTAGAGGAGCTACTGGCTTTGGGGTAACACTGAAACTGGCTACTAAGTTTTTCCACTGATTGTTTGGTGTTTGAGGATTTTTAGGCCATGTGTCTTGACTACTGCTCAAAAACTTTGGTCCGTTTTGCCAAGCCAAATTTTTAATTAATTCAGATGGGGTACAGCCTCGGCTGCCAATATCTGCGGGTTTTCAGCCGACGGGACATATTTTGCTACTAAAAAGGGGTTTGTTTAATTAGGTTGACTCTGTTTTTGACAAAAACGTCTTGTTTTTCACCGTCATTGTTAAGCCAACTAAGGGTAGTTCCACTATCGGACCATAAATAGGAAGTGGTTTGTGGGTTAGAGCTGTGTGCTTTCTAACAAAATTTAAGGCTCTAATAGCCACAAGTGCTGCCACTAACTCTAGCTTATGGATCTTCAGCTTTTTGATTGCCTTACGGGGGACGACTTTAATTTTAGAAAAAATTAGTTTAACATCAAAACCAGCCTGACACTTTGTAACAGCATATACGCAGGCCGCTACAGCAGTTTCTGACGCGTCAGAGAATACATGGAGAACAGTAGTTGAGGAGAAGGCCACCAAGCGAGGGATACTGATCTCGACGTTCCATGTCGCCCTTATTTTGGTTCATTCCACTACGAGATCTGGAGGCACTGGATCATCCCACTGAAGGTCAGCAACTGCCCATAGCTTCTGAAAAAATTAGTTTAGCGGGGAGTAGGGCTGGGGATACCATGCCTAGGGGTCAAAAACTGAGGCGATTGACTTTAGGACTGCTCGTTTGGTAAGTAATTCAGTCAAAATAAGTGGGGTATTACGATATGGAGGGTGTCTGTATTGGTGATCCATGGAATTCCTAGAAGTTTTTGATTTGGGCGTCTAATCTGTCTGAATCTGCCATCTGGTTCACAGCTCTAGGAAGATTAGAACAGAATTCTCTCAAGTTCATAGAAGCATCTTGAAAAATTTTCTTTGACTCCCTGCATTTGAGTTGGGCTTCAGGAATTGATTTAGCACCAAGAAACACATTATCAACATAAATGTTTTGTAGAATTTCACCACTTAAGGCCTGGATATTTGGGGCCTGGATATTTGTTTAAATGCATCTTGAGAGTCCCTGCTAGCAAAAATGGACTCGAGGTCAGACCAAAAGGTACCCTACAAAATCTCAGGACCAATAGGTTTTGACTGCTAAAGGGTAAATTAGGGTCCTTGAGCCAGAGAAACCGGAGAGCATCCCGATCTTTAGGAGCCACGCTTATTTGCAAAAATGCCTTTTCTACATCACAAGAGACTAAAATAGGGTATGTGCGAATTCGCAACAGGATACCGACAAGCTCGCTTAAAAGCAATGGGCCTTGGTGAAGGTGGTCATTTAAAGAATCACTAGTAGTGGTAATTTTTGCTGACCCATCATAAACCACCCTTAACTTATTGCCTTTATCTGCTCGAATCACAGCCTGGTGTGGAAGATAGTGAAGGGGAGAAGGCTGTCTGTTTGTTTGGGTGCCACTTCGACGATGTTTTCTTGGAGTTAGTCAGATATGTTTTTGGAGTACTTATTTAAAAGAATGGGGTCTAGCTGAAGTCTTTTCATCAGAGACCTAAGTCGGCCAAATGCAAGTGGAAAGTTGACTGGTGGTTTTGGGTTCGGGTGTAGCCATGGCAGATTTACTTGGTATCGCCCATTTTCGAAAACCAGAGAATTGGTAAAATTTTGAAACACAACCACATCACAAGACTTTTCTGTCTCTTTGTGCAATCCTATAGACTCAATATTTAGGTAGTCGTCAAAGGTATTAATGGGAACATCCACCTCTTTAGACTTTTTAATAATTGGATGACAGAAAATGATCCGGTAAGCTGAATGTTTTGAGGTGGATATTTATTAGAGGGTAGCTTTCCACGACCACCAATAAGAGGAACAACCTGGGAGGAAATTAATCGAAAACCTTGTGGAAGTTAACATATGGTTTCAAGTTCAAATTCATAATATAAGTCACTAACTATGAGTATGTCTGGTACTCCGTACTCATAGTCAAGGGTGGGTGCTAAATTAAGTGAAAAGTCAAAATATGAGCAGCTTGTTGTAATAAATGAAATGGTTGGGTAAGATGGTCTACGCAACAAAGAGCTGCCACTAAATTTCGATTTTTTAGCTTAAAACCAATAGCACACTCACCCGACTCGGTTAATCTTGGGTTGGGTCATTAAACACTCCTAATAGCATTTTCTTTCTTCCCCACACATTTAAATTCAAGAATTGGTAATATTATTAGAAGCAAAAGAGCTCTCACTTCCATCATCAAATGCCAAGAGAGCAGTGGTGGTAACCTCTGGATTTTGAGGATTATAAACCTCTACTCTTTTGCACTTAAGTACTGTCCTTAATGCCTCTTCTTTTTCTATTTCTAGGTCTTTGAGACTCTCCTTGTACACATATTTTTGGGCAAGGAGGGCATTTGTTGGAGATAAGAGGGTTTGTTTGCTCACTGGGGACGCCGATAAGTCAGCAGGCTTACTGAATAGAGGGGTGAATTGAGAAGAGACGAGATTAGTAGACACTGGTGGTTGGCTAGAGTTAGATGCGGAAAATGAGTTGCCCAGACCTCTTCCCAGATTAGTTCTGTTTGAACCAGTGGAGGGAGAGTTTTGGGCCACTAGCTGAGCTGCATTGTTGATTCGTTGGTCTGTAGTGACCCAGAGTTGAGGGCAGATAAGAGAGTGATGAGAGCCACCACAGCCAGTATTTATTTTGTTTCGACAAACAAATGAGCATTCCCTTGCTTGGTGCCCTAGTTGTAGGCATTTAAAGCACTTGCCCATTTCCTGAATCTTTTTTATTCGGGCATCCCGGTCAAGGCCACATTTATAACTGAGGTGATTCTGCGCACAGAAAAAACAGGTTAGAGTAGATTTATTTGCTGAATAAGTTGTGGAGTTGGAGTTTGGTTGGCCATTAATACTCAAAAAAGCTAGGGTAGGTTTTGTTCGTCTTCGGGGAAGGACTGACTAAATGGGGGCCAGCCCTTTTGAAATTGCTTGTAGCTTGGAATGAGGGATTAGGAGAAGCTAATTTTTCAATAGCTGACTTGGGGGGAATCAAAATTCCTTCATCTTTAGCCTGATCCAAAGTCTCAGAGGTTTTTTCTCTTCTATGAAGTATGTTTTTTTAGGACTTTTCGCAACTGCTCCGTAGTCCAATCTTTCCCGGCTTCTTCGGCTTTATTTTCTGCCTCGAAAATTTCGTCCAAAAAGTAAGGGGGAGCTTTTTTGCAATGGTTGCCCTTATATGCAGGCTATCGGTTGGCTCACCGAGCTTTTGTAATTGAATTAGAATTTTTCAAGGGTGTCCAAAAAAGTGCGGAAATTACCATTTTCGGTGTTTGTCGCAGGCAGTGTGTTGAATTTGTGGTACAGGGCTTGTTTAATCGCGTTCGGTTTGCCGAATTCTGCTTTAAGCACGCCTATAGCCTCCGCGTAGCTAGAATCTTCCACGGGAAACCCAGCCACTGCCTGTAACGCGGTACCACTTAGGCAAGAAATAAGGTGGGTAAATTTAATTACCGGGGAAGTTCAACGGGATCGACATCATGGACAAGGATGCGGAACTGATCCCAAAATCCGAACCATTCGGATATATCCCCGTCGAATTTTGGGAGAGAGACTGAAGGTAGTTTGGCGATTGATCGCCTGACTGGGGGTTGTGCAAGCTGATAAGCAGGGGGAGTTCCTGGTCTAGCTGGAATAGGGGGCGCGGTAGCCGCTATCGCATCCTCAACGCTTTGAAGCTCATCTTCTATGGCATGCCGTTCCATTCCCAATTTTCGGACATATTGCTTGAGCTCGCTAGATTTTCCGAGATAGTCACAGTTCTCAAAGAACTCTTGGAAAGCTAAATTATCCGTCTCCCTTTCACGCCCAGTCATTTTGTCACGGAGTGCTAACAAGCCGTTGTGCGCGATTTCAAATCTTTCATTAAACTGTTAGCTTCCTCTAGCTCAAAATCAAGATCTCGCAACAAGTTTCGGAAGGCTTTGTGCTTTATTTGCTCACTAAGTGGAGGGATTTGAGGAGCCGTGTTATGAAAGTTTTTCGTTTGCTAAACCACCTCGACTTCAGCCACTATGTTTTTGATAGTAGAAAAATAAGGGGAGGAGGACGACATTTTTTGGTCGGTAAGGCAGAAAAGTCTAGTGGTATGATTCTCCAAATGTGGCGTTTGACTTTAGCCACACTAGTTTTTTAAGGAACTTTAACCTTAACCCAGAATTTAGCTAGAAGAGTTGTGGTGTGGACTTTGTTCTCGAGTTTAGGTGTATCGGGACTCGATTGTTCTTAGTCGTGGCCCTTTATTAACACACCAAATACAGCAATAAAAGCACGCAAACAAAACACAAGCAAATTAACAACTGGTTGTAGAATTGGAAGTAAAAAGAAGACTGAAAACTGGAGGTTTGAGAAGCTGGCTAAATGGTTGAAAAACTGGTAACTTGGGAATTTTTGTTTGGGAGAAAAGCCAGCCAAAAAACAGAACTGCCTGAACCCCCCAAAAATGCCCTCTTTTAAGGACTAGGCGGTGGAAGTAGGCGAGTCCGCGGACCAGGTTGGGTGGTGGTTGGTACCACTAAAAACTTTTTGTTCGTTTTGAAAAGAAGGAGCCAGCAAAAAATGTGGGTATTCATAAATTTTGGAGGGAAGGCCAAGTTGCAGAGGCGATGGCCATTTTGAAAAAATTGTTTTGGGAGGGGAGGGGGTGGTTGCCAGCAGAACTTATAATTATTCACCGCCCAATGGGTATTGCAGATGGTCAACAACAAATTCAAATAGAAAGCAAGTAAAAATTTAGAAAGAAAGAACCAAAGTACTTGCACAAATATTCTTAACACTCTAATTTTCTGTGATGGTGGAACTCGCGTGAGACCTGACGCGACAGCAGGGTGGTTGTGCTCTTTTCTGATTCGTCATTCGTTTGTTTTGCGCCGAGTCACAACTACTGCTCAGATGCCGCCCGAAAACTATGCTGAAGCCGTGGCCAAGTTTGTTGTTCATCTGGAAGAGAGAAGGAAGGAGGTACAATTCACCCAAGTGTATGCCATGGATGAGACTGCAGTGTGGTTCGACTGCCCAGACAATCGCTGCATCGAGATGAAAGGTGCCCAAGACGTGAGATTTAAAATGTTATGTATTTCGATCAATTTTGTTTCTATTTCAGGTGACTGTCGTGACCACTGTACATGAGAAAATGAGGATCACAGTCTGTCTGACAGCCAGCTCAGATGGAAGAAAGATGTTGCCCTATGTTCTCGTCAACCGAAAGCGCCCTGTACCGAAAATTGTGGAGCAGTTCAAGAGCAAGCTCATCATTAACTGGAATGGCTCAGTCTGGATGAACGACTCAACAACAACGGACTATCTCAGGCAAGTGGTTAAAGGTGGCGGCGTCTTTAACAAGAAGCGACTTCTGGTGTGGGACGCATTCGCAAGTCACAAATCAGCAGCAACAGCCGAAGTCCTCAGAGAGCTCGGAGTGGATGCGGTCTATATTCCTGGGGTTGCACCAAGTTTATACAGGCTTGTATTTTTCTGTTGGTCTAAACTTTTAATGGTGTTTCTTGCTTCAGGCCCCTGACGTGAGTTGGAACAAGCCACTAAAAGAGAGAATTCGTCATTACTACACCACTTGGATGGCCAACGATGCTCAGAAGGAATTCACCAAAGGAGGCAACCAGAAAGCGCCAGCACTAGAACTTGTATTGGACTGGGTGGATAGGGCATGGCAAGAAATCAGCAAGGAAATCATCATAAAGTCGTTTAAAGGTTGGTTTCATATTTTCTTGGATTTAAATTGTGGGTTTTTTTGCTTTTCAGCCTGCGCAATCACCACAGCAATCGACGGAACTGAGGATCATCACATCACCTGCTTCACACCAACGGGATCCATCGCACAAAAGGACTGAAAATTCTGCGCAACATCAGAGCACAGAAATTGGCGAGGGATGGGTGCAATGACTATGAAGAAGATGGACTACTCGAAGAAGGCGAGCTGCAAAAAGAAAGAGAATAACAGATCAGGAATTGGAAGATTTTAACGAAGATGATATGTTTGAGTTTGTTGATCAGTTTGTTTGAATTTCGATGTATAAAAATATTAACCATAAGGAATTAAATATAAAAGTTTATTAGAGGGGTGGGGAGTTATTAGAGGGTGGGGAGTTATTTTTCAACCATCTTCGGAGGGTGGGGAGTCATTAGAGGGTGGGGAGTTAATACAGTAAATACGGTATATGCATTTTTGATTTTCGGGTTTAAATGCTTATTGTCTCGAGCGGAAATCGAAATTTTACATCAACTTTGATTAAAGCGAATCGACCATGCTGAACATGAATCCGGTGTCAGAATCGAAGGTTTGTCTAGCAAAATCAAGTTTATGCAATCTCGGGTTCTGACTACATTAATTCTGCGCATTTTGTCACGATTTCATGATGAAGTGTTGCTTCAACCTATGCAAAAATAACCATCAGATTCTGCTTTTTCTTTTCGTTGCAAAAAGTTCAGCTAGATATTTTCTTAACAGAGAGTTATGCCATGTGGAAAGTCAGAAAAGGACATTTGGCAAATCCCTAGCCAAACAAACAATCGAAAATTTATCTCGACATAGTAAATGAAAACAGGCTAAGTTAATTTTTTTTCAGAAAGCTGACCTCCTGGCGGTCATTTTAATATATTATAAGCCTATGTGTAGTATGACTATCATGGCGCACCACTGGAAAACAAATAGGTAATTAGCTGAATTTTTACAATGACCATTTGTTACCTGCTGACACATCATGATGGTGCCAAGCAAACGATTGGCACCATCGTGTTCAGCATGAAATTCTGAGTCGGGAATCTCAATTACGCCGCTTGGGAGCGGAGTGTTAAAATGTGAAAAGTCCGCAAATTTGCAAACTCCCTGATTTTTGACCCGAAGTGTTAATTAACTTTATTTCATTTATTTAAAATTCGAAAACTAGTCTAAAGATTACCTTTTACTCGGTTGCTCTAAAGTTGCTCTTTCTGTCGCTAAAAAAGGGTTTAAGTACACTATTTGAGGTAGTCCAAAAATAATTTTTCTTGAGGTCTAAGTATTTAAATGCCCTAAAAACGATAGAAACGGCAAAAAAAGTGTGGGAAGGCCATTTTTTCGAAAAAAAAAAATTCGATTGCCTTGGTCCCCCTGAGGTTTTTCGTCATTTTTCGCGTTACTCCCCCCTATAATTTTTGGTCATTTTTCGACTCAAAAAGATGGAATTTGAACATAGTTTTGTTAATTGGGCCTACCGTATAAATAAACTCTGGTATGCATGCTTTTTCATGCATCCAGAGTCACTTTCGAGTGATTGGTGTCTAAGGTATGTGGGTGTGCGCATCTCAACTCCAAGCCCCCTCCATGCATCCAGAGTCACTTTCGAGTGATTGGTGTCTAAGGTATGTGGGTGTGCGCATCTCAACTCCAAGCCCCAAGCCCCCTGTGCCCCCTCCGGGGCCGCAGGGGCTTGAGAGTTAGAGATGCGCGCACTCACTTACCTTAGACATGATTCCGAGCATAACTCACGATCAAAAATGCATTAAGAAGCTCTTTTTGCAAAGCTCCAGTGACCAAAACGGGGTAAAATACCAAAAAATGACCAAAACCATAGGAGAGACCAAGGCAATCGAAAAAAAAAATTTCGAAAAATGGCCTTCCCACACTTTTTTTGCCATTTTTATCGTTTAAACGGCCTTAAAAAATACTTAGACCTTGAAAAAACGCATTTTCGGGCTACTCCAAATAGTGTACTCTTGCCCAAAAAGGTCAAAATTACAATAAGAATTTTCGCTACAAAACTTACACTTTATTATTGTACGAACAAAAGCCTAAGACCTCTATCATAAAATGTTGAGCAAGCATTTTTCACTCGCCCACATTTTGTTTATTCTTATGAATCAGCCACACCAAAACAATTCTGTCCCTGCCTTGTGAGGAAATCAATTTTCTGAATTATTGTCTTTTGTAGCAAACAAACATCTAGCAGCGTTATATTTCTGTCTCAGAATTGAAATAAGTTCAACCAAAGATGGGGATAGCAACGAGGAAATTATTCTCATTATCTTGATTATTCTTTTTGCCGGTAAATTTTGGCAGATTATTGGTAGTTCTGGGTTTTTAGGATAAAAAAATATTTCGGGCCGGATTTATGAAATTTTACTGGATTAGGATTGCGGTGGAGTTCCGGATTTGATAATTGTAGAGATAATTGTAGAAATTTTTTAATAATATACAGTCGACGCTCAATAAGGACAATTTTTGCCCTGTTAAAGAAAAGGCCCATTTTTGCATTATCTCTCTGTTGATTTTTTGGATGTTTTTTAGGCTTAGGCTCAGGCAAGCGAAAGTCAGTGTCTCAAAAATGCTTTTGCGATGTTTTAACATACGCTGGCCTACCTTTGCCTAAGCCTAATGTCTAAAAAATCACAAAAAAAATCAACACCGGTTACTTTTTATAAGGACAGATTAAGTCAGCTTTGGTTAATCAGGCTCTCAATAAGGACGTTTTAAATAATAATGGCCCTGAGTGTCCTCATCGGGCGCCTGGACTATACGAGAAAAACAGCAGTTATATATGTTATTCCAAACTAAGGATTTAAGATTTCTAAGTCAGTTTTCGCTCCATTGAGTACTGTAGCTGTAGATTTTTTCGTGAAATATAGAATATAATGGTTGACTGTTACAAAATCTACATCAAATGCTATACCCATTTGAAGACTCTTTAATAAGGACCGCTTTATTATATATACTAGAAGGCGCGCCACCGCACATGCGGTGTCCAGCAGGTCGCTTCGCTCCCTGCTCCAAGCCCTTGTATAATTGAATTGGTCGTATTAATCTTTATGTTAAACTTTTAATACTATATAATTAGTAATAACTATTGTTTGGTGCCGCTTCGCGGCACTTTGTTTGCGCCGAACATGGCGCCACACATGTTTTAAGTGCACACTGGTGCCGCTTCGCGGCACTTCGCTGGCGCCGAATACTTCCATTTTGGCCCAGTTTGGGCGTTTTGGCCCATTTCGGTAATTTTGACCCAATTTGGGTGTTTTGGCCCTTTCCGGTGATTTGGCTCTATTTGGGCGTTCTGGCCCTTTTGGTCATTTTGGCCCTATTTGGGCGTTGTGGCCCTTTTTCGGTCATTTAGGCCCAATTTGGGCGTTGTGGCCCTTTTCGGTCATTTTGGCCCAATTTGGGCGTTTTGGCCCTTTCCGGTGATTTTGGCTCTATTTGGGCGTTCTGGCCCTTTTCGGCCATTTTGGCCCTATTTGGCCGTTGTGGCCCTTTTAGGTCATTTTAGCCCTATTTGGACGTTGTGGCCCTTTTTCGGTTTGATTCTTTTGGGCAATTTTGCCCAGTTTAGGCGTTTTGCCCCTTTTGGAAAAATTTACCCTGTTTGCCCATACGGGCTCTTTTTGGGCACTTTGTCCATCTCGGGCATTTTCAGACCTTTTTGGGCATTTTTCTCAGTTTGTCACTATCAGCTACCAGTAGGATTCGATCCTGTGACACTATAAAATATGCCTTGGTCCCCCCCTGTGGTTTTGTCAAAAAGCCACTTTTCGACTGATTTTTGAGCAAATTTTTTTTGATCAGCAAACCTGTCATTTTAGCGCCGTATTCGTGCTCAGCATGGTCGATTTACTATAGAATCCTCTCTTAAAACCAATACTTCAGGCCAAATTTTCGAATTCCTCTCGAGACCACAAAAATATTATTTCAAATTTTCGAATTTTCCGAATTTTCGGTTTTGAATACCTAACTCAAAACGGGGAGATCCCCATGTTCCGGGTCTCGTTTCTGCCCGAATTTTAGCTCATTCGACGCGCAAGGAAATTGCGCACAAAAAATTTTTTGCGACACTTTTTTCTGTTATAGTCAAAAAAAAAATTTCCTTGATGAGAAATTTTCCAAAAATTTTTTTGACCAAAAAAATTTTTTTCGCCCAACCAACCCTAAATTTTTATGAGCGCAATCGCGAGCCTTCACCCGGTTTCCTAATCAAGGACACCAACTTTGAAAATTAACGTTTTTTCAAAAAGTGACCTGAAAAGTGAGTGTTTCAGACGGACCCAAACAGCGCTATAGTAGTTTTGGATCCAGATTACGGTTTCAACCCACAAATCTGGCCCGGAATCTCTCTGTTTCATGAACAAATGCAGCTGGATTTCGGTCAATTCAATGACTTTTGATAATTGTGGAATTTCTCGTATATTATACTAGAAACTCTACAGTTATCAATTGATAGTCAATCATTATATTCTATAGTCACGAAAAAACTCACAGCTATCAGCCTAGTACTGTAGAATGTATGTGTGCAGTCATTTATAGCTTTGGAGGCAAAAACTGACTAAGGAATCATAAATCTTTAGTTTGGAATAACATCTACAGGGTGGCGCACATTTCGACGGGATTACTTCTGCTCATATCTTTTTAAATTAATCGTGTCTCGGCGAGATCTTTTGTTTGAAAGGTAAATTACATGCTATATAAAGATAACCGTACCAAGAATCGCTTTATGCAAATTATGTTACAGAATCCATATCAAATGTTATACCCTGTTGAAACTAGTGTTTTTAGCCGGTTGCTGTATGGTACAAGGAAAAGCAGTGCAATGGTCACGTGGCTATCAACCTTTGCTTGGGCTTCTTTTTTATAATCCCTTGGTACATTCATGCAATTTGGTAATTTTGTTTTTGTTATTAAGAAAGCTTTTTAATATTTTTTGTTTTTTAGGTTCTGCTTTTTCCGTGGCTGATGGTTCTAGAACTGTGAAACAAATGAATTTGTCAAATTTGTGTTTTCGAAAACAACTTAAAAATGTTTAAAGATTTTAAATTATGTCTTTGGTAGTAAGTAAAATTTGTATTTCTGTACTTTTTAATATATCCTTTACAGAAAAAATGAAAAAACCTTAACGCTCGAATTGCCGTTTAAAGCTTTGGTGCTCAGATCAATAGTTCTTAAATTGCATAAGTTTTGATGTTAAGCGAACATCAAACAGTTAAAGATTTATTTTTATTATTTTACAAAGATGGTATAACTAGGGTGGTCCAGAAAAGGTACTTCTGCTGTTTTCCCCTCTCCCCTTTCTATTTTTTCGAAAATGACCCAAAATCACTTCCCGAACTCATTTTTTGTGTTCAGAAAAATAAAAAATAAATTCTTAACACTTTCTGAATAAAAAATTTAGAAGTTTGTGAAAAATTTTGCCTCCCACCCTACATGCGTTGATGGTCACTTTAGGCTACTTCGAAGCTATTTTCGTGTGATTTATCCCATTTTTCCCTGGTATCCAAGCCTTTTCACTTTCGAGTGATAATACGCATGCATACCAGAGTATCTATATTCATTAGGATATAGAGAGTTTAAAAAAAATTTCAAAATAGATTATTTTTACCTTCATTTGTTTTTAAAAGACTAAAATTCAGTCAAAAATACCCTTAAATGACAATTTACCACTGAGGGATGGGAGTCAATTTTTATCCAAAATACAAGATTTTTAATTCAGAAAACATTTGGAAATACTTCTTTTATCTTGTTAAGCAAAAAAACTAGGTAAAGAGGTGGTTTTGGGTCATTTTCGAAAATTGGAAGAGGGGGGGGGACAGCAGAAGTACCCAGAAAATTGCTAGTTTTGTAACGGCCATAACTTTCATAGATAAGAGTTTTTGGCGCTAGTAGCGAATACCCCCCCCCCAAGCATCCGACCTTTAAAAATTGCTGTAACTACCCTTGCAAACAACAAGTTTAGGCTTAGCCCTTAGGCTTGGGGGTAGGCCAGCGTACGGAAGTTGTGACTAATGAAGAGTTTGCGCACATTTTCCGGGGTCTGGGACATAAATTTGGGTACTTTTTACTAAAGTAAAAAAAGTGAAAATCGTTGGGGGGGGGGTATTCGCTACTAGCGTCGATTTTTTAATCTCATTTTCTTGACAAAAAATCTTGTTTTATGAAATAGAAAATAAAATAGAAAAAATGGCTGGCACATGAAGTAATAACACAAAATCTAAACTAATCCACCTATTTTTTGGACAATAGACAAAATTTTAACTAAAAAGCAAAATAGAAAAACCCCAGCTTGAATTTTCCCTTCAGAGAATAAAAATTATGGTCGTTTCAAAAGCAGGGATTTCTTAGATCACCCTGTACTGAGAAGAAAAAAAGAAAAATACAACTGTATTCAACAGAAACTGTCGTTTTGCCTGAACCAGCTGATTATGGTGCCTGCTTGAAGTGCCCAACTGCTTTTTTGTGACTGAGGTGGAAAAAATTTTGGAGTCAGCAAGCCGAAGCAGGGTCATCAGGTCCTTCAGCAAAAAACCAGCACCTTAAATAAAAATGGGCTAAACTTCCTTCTACGGAGTCCTCCCAAAAGTGTGTTTTGACCACTTATTCAAGCTTTTCAGGTCGTAATTAGTCGAAAAAAACATGTTTTCAGGATTGGGAAAGACATTTTTCGAGAAAAAAAATTTGATCAAAAATCGACTTTTTTACCAAAAATTTTACTTTGGCCGCGAAGCGGCCAAATACCCTTGGTATGTCTGATTAATGATACCTTTTTAATCAGACATACCAAGGGTACTTAATAATACCTTATTAAATAAGGTACTTAAAAATTTTGGTACATTTTGGAGAAAAAATTAAAAATTTTGGTCAAAAATTTTTAATTTTTTGACCAAAATTTTTTTTTGCATATGTCTTTCCCAATCCTGAAAACATGTTTTTTCGACTAATTATGACCTGAAAAGCTCGAATAAGTGGTCAAAACACACTTTTGGGAGGACTCCGTAAAAGGAAGTCCTGCCTAAAAATGTGGTGAAGTTGTTTGAAGCCTACATTTTTACCATGCTGCGTGAAAGGGGGCAAGGCAGAAGAAACACAGGATAATGTTAACAATAGCATGGACGTCGCACTTTTCAGCCTTGTATCGCACTAAAAATGGCTGCGAATAATGCGGTTTGGAAAATAAATGTGTTGAATTTTTAAAAGTCAGTTACCGGCACGAATATAAACAGCAATATTAATAGGCAATAGTAAGGACACTTTGAATCCTCGAATCGTCTATTATTCGTCATTTCGAAGTTTTAATCCAGATTTCAAGCTAAAAATGTGATGATCGAAATACGAAATAAAACAGGTCACTACTGAAAACCAAATATAAATTTAATATAAAAAATGGCGCTACCTAAGTATATACCCACCATTTTTTTTTCAAACTTACAAAAAACGTCTTTTAATAATAATAATTTAGTAAAAAAATTGTTCGATGACAGAGGCAGTGGCTAGGCTTCTTATGAGAAACGCTTAGGAAAGTTGCTGTGCATACAAAACGCCAAAATTATCACAGTCTTTTACGTTGTTTTTTTTCGAACCAATGTCAACAAATTATTTTCTACATTATACAAGGCACAATAACTGGCACTAAGGAGACACGCATTAGTGACTCAATACTGTATGGATAAATGTTATATTTACAGGGTGCGGCAAATATTTGGCCCCACTTTTGGCCATATTTTTTTTCATTTTGCGCTATTTTGATGAGATTTTTTTGATAGCTGAGACTATGGGAAAACGAATTGTATCGAATTTGTATAGAAGTGTTTATTTGAATGTCGCTATAAATCTGCTTGATCGAAAAGTTGATTTTTCTTGTTTTAGCCATGGTTATACAGTTGAAGAAAAGGCGAAGTGCGTCGAATTGCTCACCAAGGAGGGTAAAAGCTAAAAGCAATTCAGCGTAAGATATTGAAGGGAGCACGGAAGAGGGGGCTTGGTTGGTTAGACATGTGCGCACTCACTCACCTTAGACATAATTTTGAGCAAGACTCTTGATCACAAATGCATTCAGAGGCTCTTTTTCCCAAGTCCCATGTTGAAAAAACGGTAAAACAGGTAAAAAGTCGAAATATAAAAGTGTTCAAAACTCAATTTTTTATTGACCAGAACTCAAAAATAATGTCTTTTTTGAACTTCGGAGGCGATTTTGAGTCGATATAGGTGTTTCGACTAGTTGGAGTCGGAACAAGGATTAGAGGGCTGGGTTGCCGAATGTCCCTAGGAGGACCAGAATTCAACAACTGTGAAACAAGTGTGGCGAAATATTCGCCGCACCCTGTAGATCTAAATTGATTTCTGATAACTCCTAAACTTATTTAAAGGAAAGGGTAACTCCAATTTTTAACATAGATTTAAGTGTTGAATTCGAAGCGAAAATGAAAATCCATAATAATTTGAAATAAGGCTCTATATGTGTTTATGCCGAAGCCGAAAAAATATGCCTTGGTCTCCCTGTTGTATTTTTTTCGCAAAATCTTTTCTCCTGATCGTCTCAGAAAACAAAGTTATCAGTCCGCCTGCTCACGTTTTTATGGTTGTCTATATTAACCTACAACTAAAGCAATCCTTTTCGATTAAAAAATATGATGGTTTCGGTCGTGCAACGGCCATGACCGATATAATGATATATACAATCTTAGGGTAGTCTGGTAAATGTGTATTTTAACACAAAAAATATTTTAATGACTTTTGAGACAATTAAGAAACATTTTTTTTTGAAAGAACCAGCTTGGGGACCAAGGCAAAAATTTAAATTTTTTGCAAAAAATACAATAGGGGGGACCAAGTCATTTTTTTTTCGGCGTCGGCATGAACACATATATAGTTGAACCTGATAAACGGACACCCCTCTAGACTGGGGAGAAGAGTCCGTTTATCGGGGGTACGTTTTCCAATAAATTTCGTTTACTTGACCAAATCAGGTGACCATAGGGTGTCCATTTATCCAGGTTCGACTGTAGAGCCTAAAATTCTAGTCTGTGATTTTTGAAGATTTACAAAGCAAATATTGGTACCTTTCACAACTGGACACCCCAATAAACGGACATTTCAGACAGTCACCAAGAAGAAGGTTTATCGAGTTTTAAAACATTCTTTCATTTTACTAGGTCCCTTGGTTGCAATTTTTTCTATCAGCACTTTGGCAAATAGATAAATGTTGCACTTTTAACCATAAACTCTTTTTGAATGCTTTTCTGTTAAATTAAACATTCAGTGTGCTTGCCAAACAGTTTGTTTACTCTTAAAATGTTTTGTTTGGCTGCTTATACAAGAGAAAGGCGCAGATGCACAAATGTTAAATAGTAGATTGTTTTGCATGCTAGCCTAAATTCCTGGCATATTTCTTTTGTCTTTTTCATTTTTTGTCTGTTGTAAGCAGAATATTCTGGATTTTTTACAAAAAAGAAATTGAATCAAAAGAAGATTGTGACGTGAAAAGGCTTAACGAAAAATCTAATCCAAAATACAATTCGCTTTTTTCTTAATTTTTTCTGGCTTTTTATTAAGGTTGATCATTTTTGTAGCAAAAATACTTTTTTGTGGCTAATTTACTCTTTTTTGTAATTTTATTGTTATCGGGTGTTAACATAAGTTCCAAGAACGATCGTGTGACATTTTGAGCGAAATTTAAAGATTTGATTTCTATGTTTAATAATATTTCGTATATAAATTGATGCTTCTCACCATCACAGTAAAGAAAAGCGAAGAAAAAGAGAAAAGAAAATAATATGAGTTTGGTCGAATAAAATTTTTTAGCGTTTAAAGTATGTTTGAGTGAAACCCGATAAGACAGACACATTGGTCTGAAATTAAGTTCAAAAATTTTTTAGTCGACATCCTGAGGGCGGTCCTCGAAAGTGTCGGTCTGAAAAAATTCGCAGTAGAAGACACTTCGAATTTATCTGGTCCCTTCAGCCAAATAAACTGAAATTCTCTAAAACAGTTTCAAATCCGTTTTGAAGTCGATTTAGAGATTTTCAATAAATTTGACTGGAGGCCAAATCTTGACTTGTGAAGTTTGTAACTAATATTTTTAATATATATATCAATATTTTTAACCTTCACAGGTCAACACATAAAACTTAATGACCCAGGTTGCACAAGGTTACTGCGTTATGTGACTGACTTGTGAGCAGGGTGGTATCCTCAGACCTCAGCCGGCTGAGGCTAAGGGCTGAGGTGAAAATTTGGCCTAGCTGACGGCTGAGCCTCAGTAAAATTTTAGACCTCAGCCGGCTGAAAAATTGTTGAGAATACCACCCTGTTTGTCAGTTTGTAACTTATACCTTTAAAAGAGTACAGTTATCAATGAGCATAGGATATTTTTAACCTTCCCATAAAGCTTAGCTTGCTGTTTCCATAATATGTATTGTTGTATTTCGCAATAGTTTGTATTTCATTTTGAGGTTTTCAAGAGTTGTGAAAAAATGGCATCTTTAAGGCGGCTACCAGACAATTTCTTGTATATTTACAATTTGTCGCGCGACATTTTCTAATATTTTAGATAAATTCGATTGTTTCGCCCGATTTACCAAAAAAGTACTAAAAATGTCGCGAGACAATTCCAAAAATATTAGAAATGTCTGGCAGCCGTTTCAGGCTTAACCTTTTTTGCAAAATTAGGTTGAAGTAGGGCTCTCAGATTTTTTGTGGGTCCTGTTCTGAGGATGGCCTCTGGATCGGTAAG
Organism: Ditylenchus dipsaci; assembly: GCA_004194705.1. NCBI lineage: Eukaryota > Metazoa > Nematoda > Chromadorea > Rhabditida > Anguinidae > Ditylenchus > Ditylenchus dipsaci. Next base: position 50,096 of record SADC01000166.1, read on the forward strand.
ACCAAACCACAAAAGAGACCAAGCGAAGATTGTGTTTTTGACTTTTTATACAAGAAAATTTCCCAGAAAAATGAGTCGATATACGTTTACAGAAATTCAAAATCACTGTATATTCTCTATTAATTACCCACCCTATGTCAAATCGTGTTTTTGGCATTCTGTTTTTGATCCACTCTTTGCATACCACTTTTAGGTAAGTAACTCCTTATTATATGGCTGATTTCACTGGCTACAAAATAAGTGCTAACTTGCATAAAAGCAGTCTTCAAGAAGTGGGTCAAAAACTAATGCCACAAACACGATTTTGAAGAAGGGGTGGGCAATTACTAATAAATAATATAGGGTCGTAGCCTTTTGTCGCCTTTTTTCTATTTTGGCGTTCTGCCCTATGTTCTGTTTTAGCCACTTAGGCCTTCTTTTCAAGCCATTTGCAGTTCGTAAGACATTTTTTAGTCTCGCCTATCATGTGCTGGCCTACCCTAAGCCTAAGTTAAAAAAATTAAACCTAAGTGGCTAAACAGAACATTGGGCAGGACGCCAAAAAGTGGAAAAAGATGACAAAAGTACCTACGCCAGAATATACGGTAGACATGCAGAAAAAAGCCGAAATTCTTGTTACATCAGGAAATTTCAAAAAAATCATTTGACTGCTTAGGAGAGAAGCTATTTATCCGGTGATTGTCGCTATTTTAAAGCGAAAATTCTTTTGACATAAAAATAGAGTTTCAATAATTTTTTTATTAAAAATATGCACATCAAAAATATATTCATATATGGGTTGTCAAATATTATGCAAACAAAACAACTTGAGAACATACAACAATAACACAGACAGAAAGGCACAAGTAAAGTAAAAAATACTTTTTCCAAATAAAACTGGGTCAATTTACATTCTTTAAATTAATAGAAATTTGCTTTAAAATATTATAGAATATAAAAATCATTTTCAATTGCTGGTGGGTTAGAATGGTTATTCCTGAAGGTGAGGCAAACTGATGTTTGAAACTATTTTCAGACGACTTCAGCTGTCCATTTTTGATCATCTCGAAGGTCTTTCGGAAATGGTCTTCTACTGAAAATGTATGCTTTATATAATGAACTATTTCAGGCTGTGCTTTAGAAAATTCAGATTTTTCGAATGCTTAGGAGCTAAGGGCTTCTAAAAAACTACAAATGATATAATAATAACTTTAGCAAATGTGAACACCCAGCCAGTAGATTCTGATACATCCACCCAGCATTTGGCCTACCTCCATATAAGGGGGTTTTTTCGTTTTGTTCCCCCATCACCTGTTTATTTTTTTTTTAATTTTTTAGGATTTAGGCTCACGCAAGGGTACGCCAGCGTATGTTAGGACGGACTCAAACATGCTCCCGAAATACATAGGGATGTGAAAAATATTGCTTCAGTTCGTCCTAAAATATGCTGACCTACCCTTACCTAAAGTAAAACTTACAGAGGGACCAAGGCAAAAAACCACTAATGTGGGGATAGGGCCCAGAATTTTGCCGCCTTATTTTTAAAAAAGTTGTAAATTTTTCTCGAAGTTGAATAACTGCTTTTCATTGTAGCTTCACAAATTTTTTTTGATAAAGCCGTAAAAACCGCAAAAAATGAAAATAATAATTTTTGAAAAATTGGCCAGGTGGGGTGTTATTCCCGAGGAGCTGTTTTTGGGAGGGGATGGGTTAAACCGAGTAGCGCCTTTCATTTGAATGAATTTTAAAATGCTTTTATAGATCACGATTGGATCGCACAGTTTTCGTGTGGGGTCAGTCAGTGTTGTGCTGAGCTCACTCCGAGTGAGAATCTCACTGAGAATTCTCAGTGAGAATCTCACTCACAACCTGTGAGGACAAAATTCAAACTTCTCACTCTCACTCACAGCCTGTGAGGACAAATGCCATTCTCACTCACTCTCACTCACACAAATATCATTCTCACTCAATTCTCAGTGAGAATTTTGAGAATTTCCGTTACTAGACGGCATTAATTTATATCATTCTTGAATTATTTCAGTCTTTATTATTTCAAATCATGCAACGAAATCAAGTAAGGTTGTAAAAATCAATTGTTTACAAAGATAAGGTAGATAATTAAAGTAATGAAGAGCACAAAGTAAACGTCGAGTATGTTAAGTAAATAAAAAAATTGCATAGCTGTAAATAGGTACATTAGTGTATTGAATAAAATGGATGGAATACCGTATTTCCTTTAGTAGAAGCCCCGGGGATTCTATTTTTGAATCCCTTATATTAGAGGGGGACTTTAGAGGTGAAAAGGAAATACGGCAGGTGATATTATTTAAACCTGAGAGATCGTCAACTCAACTTGCTGTTTTGCATTCTCCTTCTGTTTCATTTTTAAGCGAATTTCAGTGATTTTAACGTTGATTTCTTAAAAAATGTCAGGTTCGCTAAACTGACATGTCAGTGTCAATTTCAGTGTCACTGTCAGTGTGAATTATAAAAACACTGGTTATAAGAGAACATTTCAGGAGTGGAAATATATTGCTGAGCTGGCATTAGAAATATTAAGCACGCCGGCGACGAGCAGCCCAATCGAACGAACTTTCTCTCAATGCGGTTAGCAACGGCAAGACATAAAAGTCGAACTCAATTTACTCTTTGAATACACAATTATTTGTTTATATCAATTCCCGAAATTTTGCTTAATAAAATACAAATTGAAAATTTTCAATTCTCACTGAGATCTCAGTGAGATTCTCACTCTCAGTGAGGACAAATTTCAAAATTCTCACTCTCACTCACAGCCTGTGAGGACAAATTCAAAATTCTCACTCTCACTCACAGCCTGTGAGGGCAAATTTCATTCTCACTCACTCTCACTCACAGGCCAAAAAATCGTCCTCAGCACAACACTGGGGTCAGTTAACAATTATACTAGTCAGCCAAAATTTGATTATCAGTTATCTTTGGAATTTGTCACTAACCCTTTTTTATTTCTTAGAAAAAATATTTTTCAAAAGATCTGAATTCTTTGAGAAAGCAGATCAAAAGAATTTTTCCCCATCTCAACCCTCTAAATTCTTTAGTTTTCCAGAAAAAATATTTGATGCGCAAATGCTGGAATTCCTTCGAATTCCTTACACTGCTCCTCCATTCAGCTCTTTTTTCATCACCAAGCAGGTCTTTTTAGGCAGGAATTGAGCAGGAATTTTCCTACGCATTTCTTTAAAGATGCAGTTAAGCGAGTGCAAACAAGCGGGAAGTAAAAATATCTTTTTTTTTGATTCTGTTAAACACGAAAAGTATTTGTCCATTGTAACAGTAAAATAACCAAAAAAATAATAATATTATTACTAATAAATATACATTTTTGGCAACAACAAAAAAGTAGAAAGAATTTGCACTTTTTTTAAAAGTGCACACATACTTACGTGAAAAAGTGTTGTAGTCTTTAAGAACTAGATTTGTTTTTTGTCTACTACTTTTTTGCAATTATTCTAAAAGTTTTGCTTTATTTAAAAATTTTAGTTGCATATTTTGGAGTGATAAATTCCTGCAAAAAAGCTTAAAAGATGATTTTGAAAAGACTGCACTTTTAGTAATTGTGTCTTGGTGTATGGTAGAACTATTTTAGTAGATTGATACTAAAAAGGATAGCTAGGAATTTGGTAATATGATAGATTTAACTAAGGCGCTTTACAGGTTAATCTACAACGTAGGTTTGTGAAAACCTGAGGGGAAATTGACTTATTGAGACTTTAAAAGTTTTAAATTAAAACTCCATAAATCTCAAAATTTGGAGTGTGAATCTCTGGGTGAAAAATCTAAAGCGAAACTCTTGATAATTATGAAAATGCCTTAAAGTGGATTCTGAGCAATTGTAAATTTACTCGTGAATTCACCGGTATATTCACCGATCACTTCTTCATTTACCGAAAACCTGGTACTCGAAGGGTTAGATTAGACAAACCGGTAAATTAAAATTTATTAACATATTTTTAAATTAAAATTTATCGAATTCTTGTGTAATACATGATAGATTTTACAGTTACCAACGTAAAGTTTTGACGAGGGGTGGGAACGGTGGTGGAAACTGACTCAGAATTATAATTGTAGTTTTAAGAGTTAATATGCCCCTAATTTGCAGATGCAGTTTTTGTTTAATTTAATTTTTTTTCGACGATAAAGTTCTACAGTCTCCAACATACAGTTAACTCAAAATGAACCAACTCAGTGTGATGACTGTACGTCAATAGCAGTGTTCCGCTGGATTTGCGCATCTGATAACTGTAGAATTACTTTCATATTATACGAGAAATTCTACAGTTATTGACTTGTGGAAAACCAACTCGGTATGATAACTGTATGTCAATAACTGTAGAATTCTACAGTTATCAAAATCTTAATTTATTGGATTTCGTTGAATTGGTGCTACCAGTATATTTAAAGCCACATTTCAAGTCCCATAAGCCTTCTCATAAATCCTTACCAGGTTTAGCTCCTTCATTGATGATAATCTTGGTCTCCACTCTGTTAGCATTTGCTTTGTTAGACATTCCATTGAAACCTTTTGTGTCTTGGTTCTTATGATCAAGCATTTCCGGAGCATTAGCAACTGTTTGAAAATTAGCAGTACCAGGATTGCATATTGATCCAGACGAGGACAAGGACTTTTTCCTCCAATACAAATAAGAACTTATGCCTCCGGAGGTTTCTTCTGGACCACCTTCCAATTTTAATTGCTCAATGGCAGTCTCACCGAGTTCCATGGAGCCTTGGGCAGCTGGCAGGGTGGTATTTTGTGTCAAGCTAGTATCACTGTTTAAAATGTTGGATATGGACTGGGCTGATGACAAAGAAGCCAGAGAACTATTGTTTGTGGCATTGTTCGATATGTAGTAAGGCGAGGGGTGAGCATAGTTGGGCGTCCTGCGTGGCCATTTGCCGCTAAGAGATCGTCGAAAATGGTCTTGTACATCGGGCTCAGTGGAATTGGCTCGGTGGGACACTGAAGAAGCACTTCTTTTGATGTCGCAGGAGCTGCGTTGAGCTAAAAATTTAGTTAAGATAAGGTTTTGGTTCAAAGTTTGCTTCTAAAAAGTCGTACGCAAGACTCCATTATGGATAACAGTATTACGGAAGTCGGAGTTGCGGAGTGGAGAAGGTGTAGTGGAAGTGCAGGGTGGAGGATGCTCTCCAAATGAGCGATTCAAAGCCTTTTTCTTCTTGGAGTTGCGACGGATGGAAAGGTCCAGAGGCTTAAATACAATTTTTCATGTTTGCTTGTACCTGCTTCGTGACTTTTTTTTACTAAAATCTACTAAGATATTTGGGTAACCCAGGTTGGTACTATAGTACCCAGGTAGACATACCCAGTGCAAGCAAAAAAATTTGATTCCAGTCTTTTAATGTGAAAAATTCGGAAGTGAGAAGAATAGTTTAAAGTTTCAATTCTAACCTGTTCATCTCGTTTCTCCTCTTCTATCTGCTTTTGTTCCTCACTTTCGCTGTTCTCCTCCACATTCACATCCTCTAATTCCTCCTCTTCTGTGCTCCTACTACAATCCTCTCTTACAGCCACTCCGCTGCCCACTAATCCAGCTATCACTGCCTGTTGCAGATCCTCTTCGTCTTTTAAGCTCACCTGTCTCAGGCGTAATATATCCGGGGACTGAATTGTAGCTGCGGACGCTGCCAACATGGAATTGGACAGACTGGTGAGCAGGGCATTCTGCTGCCAATTCATCTGGTCCACCATGGCCTCAGCATAAGTTGGGGGTGGTCGGATCTGGTTTGCTGAGCCAACTGACTGTAATTAAGGCTGGGATTCAGGGTCTGAGGTAGAAAATCTGGGCTGGAATTCAGTAGGAATTGGCTAGCTGCCTGAAGTTGTTGATGTAGGGTGGAGTTATTTGAGTTAGGAAGCGTTTGCTGCATGTTGGAGGCAGGCAAGGCAATAGTAGAGGTGGTCAGCGAGGGCGAAATATTTGGGAGAACTGAGAAGAGAACACGGCATTGAGCAATGAATTTTGGCGGAAGCTCCACCGAACATGGCTTAACGGGGAATTTCTGAAAATATAGTTTTATTTGACAGTAAAACTATTTTAAATATGAATCAAAAAAAACGGCTCAAAAGCTTTGTTTTGGCCTCAGTATTTTTGTTTAAATTAAGACAGAGAAATTTCGGTAAGTTGGCTGCAAAGCCCATCTGAAAAAATGAGGTGAGAAAGCGAACAGAAATTAAAAGGGTCACACATACAGAGTGGCCCATCCATATCCGACTTTTTGAATCGGACATAACTTTTTTTCCTAAGCCGTTATTAAAATTCTGTTTTGACAGATCGATCCAGCTCGCTATAGCAATTTTTTGGTATATAATGTGAAACATACGATTTTCGCTTGGTCCTCCCTATGGTTTGGGTCCTAGTATCTGAATGGAAAAGCCCAAATAATTAGGTGAACCAAGCGAAAATCATGTTTTTCACATTATATACTAAAAAAATTGATATAGCTAGCTGAGTCGATCTGTCACAACATGCAAAAATAAAAAGTTGTGTCCAATTCAAATAGTCGTATAAGGATGGCCACTTTGTACTATATTCGATAACTGTAGAATTTTTTACATATTATACAAGAAATTCGTTAAAAAATTCAAATGATCTAAAAAAATTATAGAATAATTTTTTTTTAAGTCAGCTTTGGAGCAAGGCATCTTTATTCACTAAGGCATCTTTATTGAAAGATTTTTTATTTGTAAATCTACACAACACTTTAGCATTGACAAAATTACAGTCAAAATTTATAATTTAGTACTAGAAACGATAGGCACAGAGTAATAAAAAGGGGAGGGATATAGCTGATAGCTCTTTCACAAACGTTGGAGTTGGCGTTGGAGTTGGCGTTGGAGTTGGAGTATTTTTTTATGAACGCGTTTTTACTCCAACTCCAAGTCCGACTCCAACGCCAACTCCGACTCCAAACTCCAACCCTTTTATATAAAAAACTCCAACTCCAACGCCAACTCCGACTCCAACGCCAACTCCGACTTTAATTCTTATTATTTATATTCTTATTATTTAATCTTATTAGTTGGAGTCGGCGTTGGAGTTGGAGTTGGAGTCGGCGTTCGAGTTTTTTGTGAAAGGGTCGGAGTTGGCGTTGGAGTTGGAGTTGGAGTAAAAAGGTGTTCATAAAAAAAATTACTCCAACTCCAATTCCAACGCCAACTCCAACGCCAACTCCAACGTTTGTGAAAGAGCTATGAGGAAAAAATAAGGGGAACAGAAAGATTATATGAGAAAAATGTTCAAATCCAGTAAGTATTTAAAAATGGGAGTAGAATTATAAGATTGGGGTCCTCATGCGAAATTCTCGACCATTTTACAACAGCCATGTATTAAAAGTCGGCGTCCGACCAGACAACGAGGTAACTTAGCTGTTAAAACGTAGTATCAACTGTCTTAGTAAAAGCATTCTTAAAATAAAGTTAAACAACAAAAAGTTATGAAACAAATATAAACAAAAAGTTTAAAAATTTCAAAAAACTAAATTTCAAAACATCATAAGCATTTAAAAAAATTTGAAGTAACACATTAAAAATCCACATTCTTCTAGAAAAATATTTTTTGCTTACAAAACCCACAAAAAAGGCAAATTTTCAACAAAAAGCAAAAAACATTGTCAAAAGTGAAGCAAATACAAAAATACATAGAAAAGAATATGTAAAAATGTAAATTTTTGTTTTTTCTGCAGCAAAAAAACATTCTCATTGATTCATTTACATTCGTAGGCATGCCCTAGCCAGCGACCAAAAAGGACAATGTACAAAAAGAAAATGTATTTTTTGATCATTTCTTTCAAAACAAATCTATGAGCTAGAATAGGCAGCAAAATAATAAAAAATAGTGTCCTTCAGACAGTCAGTCGATATGGTAGACACTCACAAAAATCGATTTTTTGATGAATATTATCTTGTGATTTTCGTTGTCTGCGGTTTTGGAATAAAATATTAGTGGTTTTGTAAATTTACAAAAATTGAAAATATACACATAATATACACATTAGTTCATACTTTGACTCTATATGGATTGGCGCCCACCCCCTAAAAATATGCCTTGGTCCGCCCTGTTGAATTTTTTGAAGCTTTTTTTAAATTTTGCCTTGGTCCCTCCTGTTGTTTGAAAATTTTATTTTAATTTTTTAAGTTTTATTCATCTAATTTTTTTTTCATTCATACAGAAATTTGATGGAAAAAAGATTTTTGGTGCACTAAGTGTTAAGAAATACTATTTATTTTTTCATTTCATACGCAAGCGACTTTGTCTATCCTAGAGGAACCAATGGCTTTGCGAGCACTAAAATCGATTACTAAAATTCATTATCCTATCAGTGTCATGGAATTACACCCTGAAACACTTGGGGTATTATAATTTATAAGCAAAAAGTTAAAAAAAAAGACAAAAAAAAAGATATTTAAAAAAAACAGGAGGACCAAGGCATATTTTAAGGGGTATGCGCGAATAAAGCCAAAACTTTCATAAATTCAGCCTTACAGATTTTTACAGACACTCTTCTCAGTCGAATATTCTAGGACGAAGATGCAAAATTCAGTAACAAAAATCTAATTAATAAATACAGAGTCTACTAAAAAATTCCGTCACTGTCGAAATAGTCAACTCTTTTAAGACCATTTTTGACAGAGCTTCTGACAAATTTTTGGTGTATCCCACGACCAAATAAAAAAAATTGAAATTTTTGCAAATTTTTGTGTTCCCTCTTAAAGAGTTTGTGCATCTTGAGAGCTCGCTTTTTCTGTTAATTGTAAATAGCGCTTTGACGTCTCCTAAAAAAATTTATATGCGAAAACCAATTAAAAAATAATTAATATCCGATGTTTCCAATACTAAAAAGCCGTGTCTTCGAAAAAAAAATCGTTACAGAAATTTGACTTCTTAAGAAACGCCAGAACACTATTCACAGTTAGGCCTCCAGGTGGGTACTTGGTTGAAAAATGTTCGATTTTGCTGTATTTGTCAGAATTTAATAAAAAAATTAAAAAATGAGTTGTGAAAACAGTTTTAAGAAGACATTGTCCTCAGTAAATTGTAACTAAGAAAATTTTCTGTGCTAAAAATGAGCAGCTTAAGAAACTCTAAACTGAGAGGAATTAAAATTCCAAGAGATTATTAACATTCTTTACTTGATAACCAATCCTTAGATTAGTGACTTGAGACAACAATATTCTATCTTTTTGTAGCAATCTCATCTAGAACACACTTACGCTGGCTTGGTTGCAAAAAATTAATGAATCTTCCAAAAAAGGGTAAGCAATTTGGGAGAATTAGGAATTATTGTAGATTTTTGTAGATTAAGACTGATCGTTTCTAGCAAAAAAAAAAGGTTAAAGAAATTTAAGGTTTGGAGAGAAAGTAAGATGACAACTGAAATTCGGTATCTTACTTTGGTTACTTACTTACTTAGGTAAATACTCGGTTCTAAAGTAATCTTTTATGGTTTTTGAGCTCAACACATGAACATGGGCTCAGAGTTTTTTTTAAATTTACACTATCTGTGAGAGGGTCGGAGGTGTTGGAGTTGGTAGCAATGGCTCGTTCAAGAGCCAAGAGATCGGATTTGAAGTGAAGCGTGCAAAATAATATACAGTCGAAGCTCGGTAAGCTGACACCCCAAGGGACCGAACTCAGGGTGTCGGCTTATTGAGGTGTCGGCTTATCGGGGTGTCGTTTTCCTTGAAGTGTCGACTGCCTGGCCAAATCAAGTGTCGGCAGTGTGTCGGCTTATCGAGGATGTCGGCTTATCGAAGTTCGACTATAACCGTATATGCCCGCCATAGGTCGTCATGTGGCCATGCATGGACAGCCACAAGCAAGGCCTACCGTAACTTTTTAAAGACGACAACATAATTTACAAAGAAACGGCCAGCAAACGAAAAAAGACAGGCGCATAGAAAAAATTAGAACGAGTGGCCACCAGGCCGATGGAATTCCGTCTACTTTTTTAAAAATGTGGTCACTTTGACCATAGCGCTTCCAGAGAAAAACATTAAATTATGGGGTGGACTACTCATCACTAGCAACAAAATTTCAAGCCCGAAAAAGCTTTTTTCAAAAAACACTGAATATATATTTTTTTCCTTTTCCATTAGCCATCAGCAACTCTTAACAAAACTCTTAATAATAAAAAGAAAGTCCAATTTTTCAAGGCAACTTTTTTTACTAAATCTTATTGTCTATCAGACCATGTGGTTGGATAGCCACAAAACTGAAAACAACTTTTTCGACCATTTCTGACTTATCTATTAAGAAAAAAGAAAAGAAAAAAACGAAAAGGCGAAAATAAACTTGTTTTGTATTGGCAGAGTAGGGAACGCTTGTAGTAACAGCTTGCCAGCTTCCTGTTTCTAAAAAAAGCTCTCCGACTAGAATAATTTTTAAAATTGGCAAGACAGCCTAATTTCAACCGATTAGACCTAAGGTTAATATGGCTGGATCTGAATAATGCAATAATCCAATGGGTCTGAATAAAACTTTTGACCAGTTAAAGCACTCAATAGTTAAAACGTTTTTACAGTCAACTTCTCAAATAATTTAAACGATCTTACAGTCAACTTCTCAAATAGTTAAACGATCTTACAGTCAACTTCTCAAATAGTTAAACGATCTTACAGTCAACTTCTCAAATAGTTAAACGATCTTACAGTCAACTTCTCAAATAGTTAAACGTTTTTAAGAAAAACTGTGTTTTTAAAAAAATAATGTAAAAACAACTAAATAAAATAGACTATTTATAATGTGAATATTGGTGTGAGAAAAAGGGTGAGTAATACAAAAAATAAAGTGAATATACAAAAAACAAATGTGCGTCATCAAAGGGCACGATAAAAAGCTCAAGGCAAAATAGCTGTACTACGGTAAAACGCTTATACAAGCTGCTCAGAAACCAGCAACTAAACAACATTCAAAAGAGCAGATAAGTAGCACTAAATCATGGACTAGCCCTTTTAAAGTCGCAGGGTCATAAGCCAGTTTTTCAGCAAAGCAATTTGTAGCCATATATTTTGCAGCAAAGTGCAAATATAGATGCATACACTTAAGATTAAGAGCTGTTTTTTGGCTTTGAAAATTTATGAAATGGCTAAACTAGAATTGAATTATGGTTTAAGAAATCTAAAAGGATAATTGGGGAATAATGGGATAATCGGGAATAAAGGGATAATTTTCACATCGAAGTAAAAATCGTTACGCGATGTATACAGCAGATCAAGTCTGTGCAAAGCAAGTTTCACACTCATTTTCGGTTTCATAGCCAATAGTTGGTAATATAGCTCAGTCTATGGGATGGCTCTAAAATTTTGATTCTGTTTCAAATAGTGGTTTTTCTCCTTGGCCCATGTTTTTTTAGATTTTTTAGGCTTAGGCAAGAGTTGGCCAGCGTATGTTAGGACAGACTTGAACACATTTCACACTCATGCTTGAGCTCATCCTAACATAAGATGGCGCTGGCCCACCCTTGCCTGAGCCTAGAAACTTACAAAAAAACAACTGTTGGACCGAGTCAAAAAAAATTATTATAGAGTTGGGCTACAATTCCTTTTTTAACACGACTTATATGCGCGATAATTGAATTCTGAAAAGCGTGTTTGTAGAAGAGAAAAAAATTATTATTTTATATTATCCGCAACAAAGTCGTAGGAAATCGTAGAGCTAAATTTCTAAATCTTGAAAAAAATCATTTCGAAGATTTTCTACGAATTTAAGTTATTTTAAATGAACCTAAGCCAGTTTTTCACTGACTGACTAATATTCGGAAACGGCAGAATTACTAGGTAGGCCTTTCAATATTTAAAAAACAGATATAATTTAAGCTCTTTCATAACTATAAATCGTATAAATAAAGAATATCTGTATCTTGAATCTAAATTTGAAAACAAGTCAAAAAATTTCTAAATCACTGAGACTTCTAAAAAATGGGAAATGGGTGGAATAACAATCGATGGAATCAGTTCTTACTGCCTGAAATTGCATTCCTATCGCCGATCTACATACACACACATATATATAAATCAGAGAAAAGAGTTGCCGCTGAACATCATTTCACCCGCACACACATTTCCGCCAAATGCGGGATGTCTCCCACTCCTTTTGGAAAGAGAAAAAGTAAGGCAAGGAAGGTTGATCTGCGGGTAAGGATAGAAAGTAAAAGGCAGTAGCAAAGAGACTTTTGCATTTGTAAAAAAAACGACTTGAAATATAAAAAGGTTTTTTGGCCTATGCCTTGAAAATTAGAAGCTGAAAAATTATTGGTATCGGTGCTGGTTCCTAAATTAATCGGCTTTTCGCAGACCACTGCTTGGAAACAACGTTTTTGAGACATTGATAAAATTAAAATTTTTTAGTTCTTCAAATTTTTCGCGGTCCAAACAATTTTTTTTGAGATATTCAAAAAAATTCGAAAAAATAAGCTGACCAAAATGTATTTTTTCTTCAAAACGGCTAAAAAAATTTAAAATAAATGGTTTTCAGTATTTTTTTTTAAAAAAAGCAGCTTTGAGGACCAAGCTGTACGCTTTCAGAATGAGCGAATGCATATATCTAGGGCATTTGTTGGGTTAAGGGAGAGGGTGCGGGATCGGTTCTTGTAAAAAATCCGATTTTCTAATTACTTTATTCGCTTTTTTCAAAGTTAAGGCTTTAGGCTCAGAATAGGCCAGTATATGTTAGGCGAGACTGAGAAATGTCTTACTAATATTCACAGTTATTTCATAGTTAACAAAAATGCACCCCTAACCGAACAAGTTCCTAAAACTGGGTTTTTTTTTTGTTAAAATTGGTCAATTGTTAACTTTAATGACTTTATGAAAAGAAAAAAATTCATAATTAGTAAAATGGTCATGATTTTCCCTGTTTTGAAATTCAAATTTCAACTTAAATTTTACATTTCTGCTGACTGGCATTTGAACTGAGAATACATTTTTCACTATTTTTTGCTTAAATGCGCTCTGATAATTTTTTTCTGATAGTATATATAATTTTCTAATAGTATGTAGTGGTAATAAAATATCATTTGTACTATCTTTCCCAGAATTCCAAATTAAATTTAAGAAGAAGAGATAAGAGATGAAGCGTAAAAGACAAGGGCTGGAGCCGCTCCGACTGCGGATGTATTTGTAATAATAGAGAGTTGGGAAAAGGCTAACCCATTAACATGGATCTTCGCCAAACAGCAGTAAATCCAATACTGGTGGTGGTTGATCGACTTGATAAATGTGATATACAGGAGGAAAATAAATAAGAGACTAAATTTCAAGATAAATTAGCTGGGGGTTGAAAATGAGTGTTTGTGACCAAAAATTATACGCCACTCGCTTTTAAGACTAGTAATACAGTCAAACCTCGGTTATTCAGCATATCCTAAGCACTGGCCTCAGAGCGCCTGATAACTGGAGTATCATTTGACAGAGAATAAGCCAATGTCGTCAAAATAAAGTATATTTAAAGGGTTATGCTCGTCGCCGGTGGGATGATTTTGAAAGACGGGTACCAGCGAAATTCAAACGAGAATTAATTTGACGAAATTTTTGAAAAGTAAAGGAAAAATTATGCCTACAGTGGGAATCGAACCGACGATCGACTTCCGCCGCCTCTATCCCACTAGGCCACCGACTAAAATTTATTAAAAAATAATTCTCGTTTGAATTGACCTGGTACCCGCCTTTCGAAATATTTCCATCGGCGGCGAGCATGCCCTTTAGGATGCCGGATAATTGAGGGCGCCGAATAAATGGAGTATTGGATAACCAAGGTCAACTGTACCATCCGCACTCTTTTACTAATAATTCTGCTCGCTTTTAGGGATTGCGCGGTCAGACCCGTTTACAAATCACGAAAAATTTGTTTAGTCTGTGAAATTCGTTAACTATTTAAAACTTGCTGACTATGACAATTTCATTGAATATAAAAATTTCGTTAAAAATAGTTAAGTATGCAAAATTTGTTGGATGCCGGGTCGATTTTTTTATGTTTCTAGGCCATCCCGCGCCTGGGCGAAAAATAGTTGAAAAGAATTGAGAATTTCACACGTTCAATACGCGCGAAAACAATTTTTCACGTCAAAATTTTTCGAATACTTGACAACCTACTTTAGCACTTAAAAATATTTACAAAAAATTGCTTTTTCGTTCAACTGCCTTCTTTTAGAAAATATTTATTTTCAAATACCTTTTTTAAATCCTCTTTTGAAGAATGGTATTTTTTCTGTGATTACGCATTAGACAAAATGTTTTATAATATATGCATAATGAGCTAAGCATTTATATATATTTTACATATAAAAATGATAAAAAATTCGAAAAATGTTTTTAAAGGATTATCTGTCTGTTAGGCTAAATAGTAAATTTTTAGAAAATTAGCTCAAATGCCTTTGCGAGATGCTAAGTGATTCATAGAAAGTAGGGTTGAGCTAAAAAGGCAGAAATGTGAGAATACAAGTCAGCTCAAAACATACTACACGAATTTTTTGACTAGTTGAACTAATAACAAGTCGAAAATATAAATAGGTTTGGGCTACATATTGTTATATGCTTAGTCACCGAGAAAACAAATGTTCGGACGCTACTGTCATAACAAACTCCCGCCCCTAAATAATTTTTGGAAGGTGCCTGAAACCACCATGTTTGGGCACTTATGTACCTGGGGGACCCTTTTTGGTCAACTACGAATAGTGTTTAGACGTCTTCTAAGTAATTTTTATACGCTAAAAACGATGAAAAGGTGTTTCCCAACAATTTCCGTACTCAAAAGTTGGGGATTCAAAAAAATTTTGGCTGCCATAAGTCGACCAATTGCCTTATTCCCCAGCTAAATAAACCAAATGGGGTACCCGGATACCCTCAAAAATACCGAAAAGATGGGATTTGAACATAGTTTTGTTAGCTGGGGCCTACCGCATAAAGAAACTCTGGTATGCGTATTATTTTATGCATCCAGAGTCACTTTCGAGTGATTTGTGTCTAAGGTATGTGGGTGTGCGCATCTTAACTCCAAGCCCCCAAGCCCCCTGCGCCCCTGAAGCACCTACCTTAGACATGATTCCGAGAAGCACACTTGATCATAGATTTTTGCCCAGCTCCAGTGACCAAAACGGGGTAGAATACCTTAATACACGATATTTTACCTTGGGGGACCAAGGCAGTTAGTCAACTTATATTACCCAACTTTTTTTCGAAAAATTAACTTTTCATTGCGGAAATTGTGAGGAAAGAGCTTTTTTATCGTTTTTAGCGTGCAAAAATTACCTAAAAGACGTTTAAACACTATTTACAGTTATCAAAAAAAGGGGCACACACATCGCCCCTCCCAAACCCCCCCCCCCCAGGTAAATAAGTAACCATGTTTGAAAATAAAGTTGTACAAAAGCCCTTGTTAGTAATGTTCTGAGACTAAACCTAAGCCTAAGCCGACGGGCCTGAGCCTAAGCCTAAATATTGGGGGAGGGGTGTGTGGTCGTATATTACAGTAACGCAAAATGTGACTAGTTTTGATATAATTGGAGTTTCATGTAACTTGATATTAACCCATGCTACCAATCTATCAACCACCACAATTTCGAATTTTCTCATGGTATAGGAATAAAATAAGTTATACTCAAAATTCTAGAATTTTTCTTTCCGCGCCGAAATTATTAGTTTTTGATCATGATTTAGACCGTTGTTAAACTCACGTCTGAAGTCTTAGCAGGAGACTTGACCGAAAGTGGTCAGTGACCACTGGTCACTAAGTTGAAAAAACAATAAAATTAAAAAGAAGAAGACTTCATACTAATTTCATTGAAAAAACGGTCCTATCCCTCAATAAGGGGTGGGTTTCGCCTCGGTCCCCCTGTGGTTTTTTGTTTTTTAGGCTTTAGGTTGAGACAAAGGTAGGCTAGCGTATGTTAGCGCAGACTCAAACATATCTTAGAATCATTTATAAGTTTGTCCTTACATACGCTAGCCTACCCTGGCCAACGCTTAAGCCTTAAAAATCACTATAAAAACGACAGATGGACCAATGCAAAAATCCCCCTATTGAGAAATTGGGCCAAAAAAATCTTTCAAATCATAAATCTCCATAATTCAAAAATCTCATTTTTCTGAGATGTAAACATATCAAGAAAAAAGATTAAGAATTATTTAAGAGAAACAGCAAAATACAATTATTTTTCCAAACAAAGCAAAAGGGTTGGCTAAAGTACAATAATTCTGGTATTAGTTGCCCACTTATCGATCAGTTTCACGTTCTCTGACTCCAGAGAAAGCATTCCTTTGACATTCTCTCTCTCCAAGCCCACGCATACCAAAAAAATTCTTTAAGTTTTGCAGCAGGTTGCAGCACAAAGAAAGCCCTCCAGACATTCTCTGCTTTTTGGGCTACTGAACAAGGGTTCTAGACTTTATACAGTCTACAATTTTTTTCGCTCAGACAGAGTGAGAGAAATATAAGTAACAAAGAAGCTTTTTGTTCTTTAAAGAACGACAGTTGTTAATGACAATGAAAAGTTTAAAAATTCGAACTGAATCAGGACCATGCCCGCTTGCTTCACGATAAAATGTTTGTTTTGCTAGGTGAGACATAGACTACACCCCCCCCCTTCCCCACCCATCAGTAACTTTTAACTAAAAATTACGTAATTCTCCCCCTCACACCTACTTCTTGGGGACGGGAGTGGGGGGGGGGGTGGTATACCCAAGTAGCGCCCGATTCCTCCTGGTTTTAAATAGCGGTCGTCATAATTAAATTTTAAAACACAGCGTAGATTTTTGAAAAGTAGTATAAACAATCAAAATTACAAAAATCGTTATAGCCCTTTTAAATCAAATGGATTATAGCAAACTGTAGATCACGCTTTAATTTTCCAAAAAATCCCTATAAATTTTTGATCAGATTATTAAGAACCAAGTAGAACACAAAAAAACCTTAATAATAGTCAAAAGACGTATTTTGTTCACCAACAAACAAAAATACAGGAAATAAGAGAATAAACAAATCGGCGGCAAGATTCCAAATGAAGAGAAATGTGAGCAGCAGCAACAGCAATAGCAGTAGTAGTAGAAGAAATCAGGAATGTAGAGGGGTAGACAGCGCAGCAAAATAGCGGAAATTGTTTGTCATTTGGCGACTGACAGCAAGGAGTAGGGACATTTTCTTTCCATCTCTGGTCTTTTTTGTTGAACAAAAAGAATGACTGGTGAGGGTGTGATTCCGCGCATTCCTTTCTGTGTCTGTTTTGTTATTTTTTGGTGGTAGTAGTATCATACTATTATTGAACCGATCAATTAATAGTTTGTGATTGTTGAAAAGATGGATTTTGGACTTAATTTAAAAATTTTTTAGATTTCTCGGTCTTCAGTTTAGGGTATTAGACCGGACTGGACCAGGTGACCTGGTACGTTTAACAAAAAATTATGTACAAGCAGAGGCATAGCCGAAAATTTCTAACGGGGAGGGGGCATAAGACTAGTTTTCGGTCATTTTACCTACACTGTTTTGAAAAAAAATCTGACAGGGAAACGTGCCTCTTGCCCCCCCCCTGGCTACGCTCCTCCGTACAAGTCTTACAAGGGAACCTCACGAACTTGTTTTCACTCGCAAATTAGAATTTGGTCTCATTTGATAGCCAGTATGCGACTTTAAATCAAATCTGTCGCGATCTCGGGCCCATAGGCCAAAATTTTAGATAAGAAGGCTCGCAAAGTATTGAAAAACAACAGGGGACCAAAGCATTTTTGAATTTAAATAGGGGCTTTATACACCCTTGCCTAGGTCACAGGCTCGAATACCACTGGTTGCACACCCGTTTTTGCCAACTTTTATTTACAACATTGGTTTATAAATGATATTCAGGCTATTAGCTATCTAAAAAGTTTATTAGCAAAAGGTAAATTTTAAGAATGAAGAAAAAAATCGTGTACACCCAGTGGCATTCGAACCTGTGACCTAGGCGATACATATATAAAGCCCTTCAATACTTTACTGGCCTTCTCATCTTAAAATTTTGGTCTATGGGCCCGAGGTCTCAACAGATTTTATTTACAGTCGCATAATGGCTGTCCAATGAGGCTAAACTGTAATTTGCGAATGAAAAACAAGTTCGCGAGCTTCCCTTGTTAGTTCCACTTCCAAATTTTAGTTTTCCGGGACGGACAGACTGGATTTTTTTCCGCGACGGGATAATATGGTAAAAACTTTTCGGGACAATACGGCATTCTTGTCCGAGGCCATCTCTATAAAGCAGAATCGGTAGAGCTCTTGGAAGATGAGAAAATGGAATAAATGGGTTTGCAAAATGTTGACTCTGCTCTGAGATTCCGCATGCATGTACTTTACTTGTTTCGGCTTAATTTTAGCCGTAATTTGGGGTCTGGCGTCAAAAAAGTCGAATTATCTCTAAAATTGATCAAACAAGCAAAAAAATAGCGTGTCACCACGTGGGATCGAACATGCACACCATTTTGAGCTAAAAAAACACAAACGCTTACGCACTGGCCTTACGCACTAAATAGCTTTTGCCACTCCTTTAAACATTTATTCGGTCAGCCTGATTATTTTTCAACCATCTTCGAGGAAGCCCCATTGTTTGAGAAAATTAGAAATTTACGCCTTTTTCAAAAATTCTTATCAACCACCCACAATATCATATAAATCAATCAAAATTGCACTAGCAACAAAAACCATGAGCAAAACCATTTTTGTCAGGGAACAAAGTTCGGTTGTTCATTGCAGCAGCAGCATTTATGACTTCAAAGACAATCATCATCGTCATCGATTCAAGGTCTTTATCAGACACTTTTTTATTTTCCTTTCCACCAAAAATTGGCCTATAGTCGCTGCTGTACCAAAAAGCAGTTGGAAAAGGCCATTTCTTTGTTCTTCTCACAAACTTTGTTCAGCTTTTTCTGCTGCAGACTGAAAATAATATTGTGACTAGGGCTAACAAAACTATGATTTTCGTGTCTGCTGAAAATAAAAGATTTGTAAACCCTATTTGTGTTTAAAATTTTATCTCACATTTGATCTATTAACATGATGTGGTATTTTTTTTTATTAGTTTTTGGCTTGCTCGCTTAAAGGCAATAAAAAATGAATAAAAGATAAATAAAATTAGTTTTTTTAATGTAATCATAGGCCTACCAGGGTTGTCTGACGGGGTGAGGCTAAACAGGCTGAAAAATCCTGACGGGTGACCATAGCCGGCTAGCAACCAATCCCCCCCCGGTACGAATATGCCTAACTAGAAACACTGGATTTTCCGATTTTTAGCCTATTTTGCCTATCCAGTTGGTGTGAAATCCTGCGCTGATGATTTCGTCGGATAGCCGAGAATGCGAGGATTATTTCGACAGTGAATCATAAATAGAAAAAAAAACAAACATAGGGTGTGCACCCAGTGGCAGTCGAACATGAAGTAATCCCCCCTGTAAAGCCCTCAAGTCATAAAATAGGCAAGATTTTTTTTTTCAAATGGATGCTGAAATATTTCTTAAAGCGATTTTCAGTGTTTCAATGTTTCAAATCACAATTGAATTCATTGTTATTATTATTAAATTGAACTAATATCACAGACAGTTATCTCAATAAAATATGCAAAGCACAGCATTGCACAAAACAAATCCAGCAAACAACTCAATCCTGTAGACATGTTTTAGTAGGCAAACAAGGAATCTAGAATATTTATACTGCTGTGTTAAAACACAAAAAAAATTAAAAAAAGTTTACTGCGATTTTTAAAGCCTGGTCTAAATCGTTGATCAAATCTTGCTTGTCTTCACAGCCGACATGGAGTCTGATCAAGTTGTTGGTGATACCGAGCCTTGCCTGACATCCTCAGGCACCATAGCATGGACATGACATTGGTAGCTGAGCTATACTTTCCACACTGCCTAACGAAATTGCTAGCGAGAAAATCTGAAAACGTTAAAATAGAAAATTGTATTTGTTTTTCCAGCTTTGACTTAGCTAGCAGAAGTTTCTAATTTCACTATCAAATTTCGAAAAAATATCATTTTGAGCTGACTCCGCCAAAAAAGTGGTACAGTATACTCTCTATAACCCGGCACACTAGATAAATTAAAAAAGCCTGATTTGGGTAGCCAGAAAAAAATTAATACAAAATAACCCATGATTAACCAGCACTCTAAATAAAATGGCATCTTAATTTGGTACTTAGGGGTGCCGGTTCATCGAAAGTTGACTGTAGTACTATCAAACTTACTTTAAGATTTGAGAGAAAACTGTTGGCTTCCTCAAGACCACCTTGGATGTAGAAAGAGATCATTCCACTCATGCCTTTAGCTTGCTTTTTGTGAATATGATGTTGAGGTGGGACTCAAGCTCTGGTAAAGCACCTAAAGTCATGATAGTATGACATTTTTCTAATTTGCTGTGAAAGAACTCACCTTTGGACCCTAGGATTTGTTTCCAGAAATTTTGCGACAGCCAAGCCGTTCCTCATATGCTCTCTCATACGCAAATGCAAGGTCTTAATTCCTCGGTTGACCAGAAAAGCTTCAAAAGGTGAGGGAATTGCTCCAAGCGCTTAAATGATAAAACTGTACTGAGGCTTTAAATAGTAATTACAAACAAACCTAGTTGCATAAAGTGCAAATGGTCATCTATTTCTTTGTCATTGGTCATTACAGCTCCATCAAAATCCTAGAATATTTTTTTCTAAATTTGTTGACAAATCAGGGTAGCAACCTACCAGTGTGCCCATTTATGTATTTTGTTAGAGAATGTACAACCGCGTCAGCTCCAAGATTCAGAGGTCGCTAAATTCGGAGTTTTGAGTTCTGCTGGATTTTGTTGGAGTTGCCGTTGCCAAAATCTGTCTAGGTTTCCCAGCTGTTTTTTAAATCTTTTGATTTATGCAAGGATTAGCCAGGATATTTGAGACAGCACCGCAAGTGCACCCCTCCCCAAGATTATGAGCTATCTGAGCCTAGAGATGGTAAGAAAACTCATAATCTTCGGGGGCTTACGGTTAGAGAGAGCTCATACTCTTTGGGCTGTACGGCTAGAGAACTACTTTTTGGGGTTTACGGCTAAAGAACTCATACTCTTTGGGCTGTACGGCTAGAGAACTTCTTTTTGGGTTTACGGCTAGAGAACTCATACTCATCGGGGGAGGAGATGAACTTGGGGTTTTACGGACATTTGACGAACAGGCTCAAATATGCTACGTGCTCATGTTTGTGTCCATCCTAACATGCGCTAGCTGAAGTCTAAAAAATTACGGAAAACGACAGGGAGCGAGGCAAGTCAGATTTTGGCACCCACAACTTCAGCAGATTTTATGTACAAGTTGATAAATATGTGGCAGTAGCCAGGTGTAAAATTCCAACCTGGAATATGGAGACATAAAAGTGTTATCCAGAACCACAATAATGTCTTTGTTGTAGCTTTTTATAAGATCCGAACAGCTTGTATATCCACCACTTTTAGCAGCGGGTTAGAAGGACTTTCAAACCAGACCATCTAGAATTGTTATTTTTTCAGACATGTGTATAACGAGATAAACTACAAAAACAAGCTACTTTAGTTTGGGTTGTAGAGCTGCCTTGAGTTCTTCAGGGTCATTTAGGTCAACAAAGGTTAAAAGCATGCCGTGTCGACCGGCCGATATTCTTCGGAAATAGCGCTCTGTGCCTAAATTTCATTATTTGGCTAAAGCTCCTTATACCGTCTCCTATAAAACGGCCAAAGACATGTTTTTCAAGGTACAAGCAAGGTGCGATTCAATAAATGTACCTCCATAAATATTGTCAGAGCAAATAATGTGGTCTCCTGTATTTAATATATTTGCCAAAGACATGGTGGCACTCATGCGCTACTGAATACTCTGCCTGAAATTTTTTAACTTCTAAAGCGGTTTGAATATTTTCAAGGCATACAGTGTTTTCCATCTTCTAAAGCAGCCAAATTTTCTTCCAGAACATCGCGAGTTGGATTGCCTAGAATTTGAAAAGGCAAGATTAAGAGGTTAAGAGTTTTAGGCATTATACCTTCTCTAGCATAATCATGCACCTTAGGATGACCAGGAGACTGTTGCTATAAGTAGTACACATGGAAATTGGTGGAACTATCTAAAATATAAACAAACTTAAAAGTTGAAACTAGAATGTTAAATTTGCTGATAAATTTACTGTAAATTAGCCTTAATTGACCGAAAACCAGTAAATTGGGGTTTCTGACACCTATAGAATTTTTGACCCTAATAGCAAATCCCCCCACGATTTTCATTTTTTTACTTAAATAAAAAGTAAACAAATTTATGTCCAGACCAGAAAAAGTGCGTAAACTATTTTTAGTCACAACTTCCGTGCAAGTCTAAAGTTGTCACTTGAAAGTGTAGTTACAGCAGTTTTTAAAAGGTCAGATTCTTGGGATGGGGGGGGGTGGTTTGTTTATTTTTCATAATATACGAAAAATTCTACAATTATCGACTTATAGTTATCACCATAGAAGTATCCTCAGTCGGCTGACTTCAGCCAGCTGGAGGAAAGTTTTCGTATCAAAATTTTTGGCGTTTTTTGTTGAGTTTATAACTATTTCTCTGACAATTTTGAAGTGTTCAGTTTGTTAAAAATATTCGGTGATCAAATTTCTTCCAGGTCGTTGCTAATTGTTAAATTTGAGTCAGCCGGCTGAGCTTGAACTCAGCGGCTAAGACTAATTCAGACATCAGCCGGCTGAGGCTGATGACTGAGGTAAAATTTTGGACCTGAGTGACGGCTGAAGAAAATTTTCTCAACTCAGCCGGCTGTGGCTGATGGCTGAGGTAATCGTTGAGTATACCACCCTGGTTACCACCCGGAACAATTTTTGGCTATCGATAAGCATACTTTGATAGCTGTAAAATTTATTGTATATTACATGACAATTCTACAATTATCGCAATTTATATATAAAGTGAGAAGATTTTTTTCAATTTATTTTTTTATTATGTTCAAGAGCCCGAGGAAGGTTTGTGACAGAAGTATGGTCTGGTACGAATTATAACATTTATAACAAGATTTTTAATACTGTCGAATTTATAACATAATCAGCGCTAATTCACGGAAGACCGGTAAATTAAGATTTTTCGTATATTTCAAATCTTACAGTTATCAACGTACAGTTATCGACAAGGAAAACTAATTCAGGGTGATAACTGTAGGTCGATAAAATTCTACAGTTATCAACGCATAGTTATTGTTAATAACGTTGTTAATAACGTTAATAACTATATAATTTGATGTTTGATACACTTAAAATTCTATAATTATCGACCTACAGTTACCATCCTGAAAGTTTTCATGCATTATAACTATACGTTAATATCTATAAAATTTCTCATATATTTGTGAGTAATTCTACAGTGATCGACCTACAGTTATCATCCTGAACAGTCTTCCACCATCGATATCTAACTTGACTATAACTATACGTGGATAACTGTAGAATTTTTCGTATATCACATGAAAATTATATTGTTATCAGCAATCCCGATTTACTAGTTTTTGGATGATTTTCAATAACCGAAACTATTTTTAAACAGGCTGCAATTACCTGATTCATATCCACCGTTCAGGCTCCTGTCCTACGTGTATGGCTGCAGTGCGAACCCAGCAAACCGCTGGGTTCACATTTAAGTCGATTACATTAAATTTGGAAACGCCATTTGACTGAACTCCATTCAATTTGGAGTCACCGTTACAGCTCATTTTAGCAGTAGTAGAATACAGAACCAAATAAACTACTAAAAACAAAGAAGTAAATTGAGTGAATAACAATCTTTCAAGACCAACAACAAAGATAACAGCCAACTCTAATTATTTCTTCCAGCTGTACAAATTGGTATATGAAACTTCCGACAATGACTAAATTTGTTTTACTTGTGTAAAAGCTTGCAAATGAGTAAATAACCGAGCAAATTTTGGAGGTGTATATGTTTGCTAATTGCATCATAATGATGCTTTGTCTTAAGCAATTTTTTTATTTCGCTATATTTTACTGTTTTTGTGAAAAGAACAAAATCGATCAGTTGGTAGAGAATTGATCAAAAAGATGCTAGGGAAAGGCGGTGATAAGACACTCTTTTTTTTTCTCTATTTAAAATTGCATCAGCATGACGACAAATAAATATTAAATGTGTTAAAAATTTGTATAGTTAACACTTGACAAATGCCAATCTCTTATATAACACCACGAAGACTTGTCTGATAGGTGGTCTATTTCATGACTCACAAACATTAAAAAAAATTCGATCCAGTCTGAGGTAAACGGACCGTTAAGAACAAACAGCAAACAACGAAACTGCAGAATTTTTCCGATCAATGCTGGCTCAGATGTTTCTCACTTACTTGTGCCAAGTCCAAAAGTCAGTACTTGGCAGAAAGCTCATCTTGCTTTAGACTAATATGCAGATTACGCCTTTGTTAAGACGGACTCACACTGTGTTTTTTCGGTCTGTGCAGTGAATTACCTCGGCCCTTCGATGCAAATATGAAATGGGCATCTCCAAGTAAATAAGTAGTCTAAATTATAATTTAAAAATAGTTCTATCTTATTGCATGTATAAAACTTCTTTCTCAACGCAATCCTGCACGCAGCTCCGACTAATTCCATACTTGCTGCTTGCGCTGTGCTTTGATAAGTCCTTGGCATGCTTGACGACCTTAAGCTTGAATTCCGTCAAGCAGTACTTGAGCTCCAGCAACTCCTGACTTACTCGTTCTCGGTTTCTGATCCGCTTTCGTAGTTAGCGATGAGACTTATGACGCTGAAAAGCCGTATAAAGAAACAACCATAAGGGATTGCAAGTCAAACCAAAAATTTCACACAAAGCGGAAAGAAAAAATTGGCAAATACTTGATTGTGACCTGGGGACTTTTTGATGATTTTTTTATGCGCGTATTCTTGTAGAGCGTGCCTGAATGTGAATTTGGTCCCATGTAAATTTGGCTCCCCACCTTTAAAGCTAACAAAAGTTTAAGGAATCACCCATGGTCCAAGGTCAGCTACAAAAACCATGATACGGGTATCGAGGTGTTTTTAGAAATTTGAGTGACCTATTAACTTTGTTGTTTTCAGTTTTCAGAGTTCGTTGAGTTCAGAGACCGTTTTCAGACAAAAATATTTGAGAGCCGCTTTTTCAGAGCAGGCCTCCTTATCTTTCAACCTTCCTCTTGAGGGTCGGCTTGTTAGAGCAGGCCACTTTATTGGACCAGGCCGCCTTATTATAGGAAATACGGTAATCTAAATTATAAAAAAAATTATAATTTTTTATATTATGCATTAATTCAGCTTTTTTGGCAAATAGTGTTACTGTTCTAATATTGCTCTTCTTTATTCATGAAAAAAGCAGACAAAGAAATTCTGAAATATATCCAATTTCATTTAAACGATAAAAAACATTTTTATTTGCCTTATTTGCCTTTTAAAAACTAGGTCTCTAACAAAAGCAATCTTTAGCCATACACAAGTGAGCAAAAACAAAATTAAGTTAAGTGTTCTTGCTACTTAGTTCTTTTTGTTGCCATATAGACTTTTACTTGCAGCTTTTCGAATTATTTTCAGTGTTTTTTATTTAAAATAGTTTTGAGAGATTTTATTATTTTATAAGACTTTTGAAAATTATTGAAAATTGTATTGTTGCTAAAACTCAAGATTCGTTAAGCCTAGCAACCTTTCATCCATTTGAATTAAAACAAAAGAACTTTTTGTCTTGCTTTTTTCCACTAACAAAAGACCTTTTTCAAACAAGCAAACAAAAAGTTTTCTCACAGCAGATTGAGTGGAAAATATTTATAGTTGTTTAAATTCAGAGCAAATATTTGCGTTCTGAAATTTTCGCCAAGAAAATGCAATACTTTTTCAAAAGTCAAATAACTTTTTTATAGGGTTTTTCTGATTTGCATTTTTTGAGCCCTCAGACTACCAGTTTCAATTTTATTAAAAAATTTGTACGGTGAGGGCAGCTCAAATTTGGCTCTGATGTGATCTTGCTGTAGTGATTTATTTGTCGCTAGCACCACTTTTTTTTTAAAATTTTCATGTTTTTTCAAATCGGAATACCAGTTCATGAGTAAATGTTTTCTTTGTTATCTTCTAATTGTTAAAATTTCCTCATGAATCCGAATCGCAAAACAAATTTTCCGGCTAAACCTAAATTTAGAAAAAAGTTCTTGGTTTCGGGCCGGACCGAACGAAAGGCTCGGGACTTGTGCGGTTGAGGGCCTCAAAAATCTGACCTTTTTTTATCATTGTAAACACTCCTTTTTTGGACTTTTTAAACTAATGCCTTAGGCTTAGGGTAGACCGGCTTAGGCTTAGGCGTATGTTAGCCGGAACTTAGTCCCGGGACTTAGACTTAGAAGTGTCTAACGCACTTTTTCCAGGGTCTGGAACTAACATTTATAGCTAATACAAATAGGGGTCCCCAACTCTCCCAACCGAACAAGTTTTAAAAATTAGGCCGTGCATAGCCCTGATTGAGATACAGACCTTATAAAAGGGGCATACCAGCGTGTTACACTTATAAATTAAGGCGGGGACCACCAATTTTCAAAAATCGTTCTTTTTTACATTCGTTTCAACTGAAATCTGATATTCATGACCTCATCCTACTTTTAAAAAGTAGGCAGAAAACTTTCGTCGGATCAAAAGAGAACGCTTATAAAAGATAATCAAAAAAGTGGCTGGTCCCGCCTTAGTTGCAGTGTAACGCGTTGGTATGCCTCTTTAAGGGCTCTATTAGAAAAAATACAGTCCGATTTCTCAAAAAGTTACTTTTTGAAAATTCTGGTTAATAATTTATATTTTATTTTCTTAAAACTAGTCTTCAAAATGATTTGCAGAAAAGACGAAAACATGTGTACAAGGGTCTCTATGCATTTCCTTGAAAGATGTCGTCATCTTCCAAGCTTTGAAAAAATTTTGACTTGCTTTTTCAATCGATTTTCAACAGAGTGCGTCAAAGAAAATAAGTTTTTGTTAGTTTGTTAAGCTGGAAATTACAGTTTCTACACCCTTTCCTCTGTTTCATTTTGTTTGCCTCTAATTATTTAGCAGTTGGCCTGAAATGTGTGCACAGGGCGGTCCGAATTTTTGTGACTATTTGTTTTGCTCATAACTTTTTAAATTCGTGCTACTTTGATGAGACCTTTTTTTGTCGGAAAGAGGCGATGAGAATTTGTTTGACATCAAACAAGTCAATTTTTTGATAAAAAAAATTCGTGTTTCACCGACCCGTTAAAGATTTGGATGATTTTCAGCCGAAATGTTGAAACTTCTATTTATTCAATATTCGTTTGAACAACCTTCGACACTTGCGACAACATGTAACGAAAAATTATTTCCATACTCCTGCTTTGAACTTCTGTGCATCTGCAGAGCCTGTTTTCGTACGAATTCATGGCACGATCAACCATCTCCCACGGCAGTTTATCGAGAGTAAACTGAGTTCTTTTCCTAATCTCACGGAGGAGACACGGAGAAGGGGGGCTGATCCCGAAAAGATATTCCGCAGATGCATAGAAGGTCAACACAATAGTTTGGAGCAGGAGTGTTGTTGCCACTGTCGAAGGTAGTTCAAATGGACGTTGAATAAAAAGAGTTTTGACATTTCGGCTGAAAGTTACACGAATCTAATCTAACACGATATTTTGTATCGAAAAACATGTTTTGTGTCAAACAAATTCTCATCGCCTCCTTTTTCCGACAACAAAAAACATCTTATCGAAATAGCATGAAAAAAACAAATAGTAAGAAAATTTTGGACCACCCTATGCAATCTTTTCTTTTTAATTTCAGTTGTGATTCAGCTTTTTATTAGTTTTATTTAGAGTATCTTAAAATTTTTTATGTGTTTGTGGAACCCCAAATAAATTTAACCTTGGTCACTACACGTTTTTTTTTTCAATTTTTTTTTGCAAAAATGTTTTATTCACTTTACAAAAGCTTCTCTTATCAATTTTTCGAAAGCTCAAAATTTCAAAATTTCGAAGTTTTTTCGGCTCGTGTGTTTAGAAGTAGTGTAAACTAGAGTGGAGCAGGATGAACTTCATTATTCTTTTCTTGCCTTTTATCATACATTCAAGAAAAAATTCCATTGGGGGGGGCGGAATTGTTTTGTTCGGTTATATTGTAGTATTTTTATTCAGAAAAGCAAAATTTTTTAATTTTCAGCATTAGTCAGTCAAACTGTTCTCCCCTAAAGGCTTAAGGAAAGCCGCTAAAACCAAACTTAGGTGCCTTTCCCTGACCTCAGCAATAAGTGTCATGGGCTTCACTTCCAAACTCAGCAATGACTCCAAAGACAAATCTGCTCCCTCGTCGCCTAGACCATCTTACTCAAATGGGTCAGCCAGCAATGGATGCTCTAAGGCCCAACAGCAGCAATTATCACTGTCTATTTCATCAAGTAACCAAAGTGGATCGGGCTCATCTGGTTATGCCACTCATTCTGCATTGTCACCGAGAATCTCTAATTCCAAAAATCGGCTAAGGAAATATTCAAAATAATTGCCGATAAAAAGTTATGCGTGGTCAGGAAATTTGGGGCTGAAGCCAACACAATGGTAATCATCTTTCAAATTTTGATTAAGTTCCCATCTAACATGTCAAACTACACTCAACTCTCGATGTAATGCGAACGCTAAAACAGCGCACTATGATTTTCAAGAAGACTGGTTTACAGCAAGCGTTGACTGTATAGCTAAAGCTGATTGTATAGCGAGAGTTGACCAAAGAATATTTTTTACCACATTATAATAAAATGTGACAGTCGCACTATATCGAGGGAATTTTTTCTTTTTATTCAAAGCAGGGTTGTAAAATTTACCAGTATAAATCTTTTTCCGGTAACTTACCGGTAAATCAATAAACGGTAAAATTTTTGAGAGTCAAAAGTTCCGTGATCAAACAGTCAAGCAGTTTATATTAATATTTAATTGATTGCTACATACAACACAAAGATTTGGCAAATTTTTGCACATTCGATAGCTCTTTTAACGGTGGAGGATCTATAAAATTCAGTTTTGAAGATTACTGCGAAAAAATTCGAGTTTTTGTCCTTGCAGTTTGACAATTAGGGGTTGAAAATCTCAATCTCATAGTTATTAAATCTTTAATCTCATAGTTAACTCTGCTCGATTTTAAGTTTCTGATTTTAACGCTTTTAAATCTGGGAAAACCGTAATTTCATGTTTAACGCGTAATTTATCTAAATTCACGTTGAAAAAACTGAAAACTACGGTTTTCCACAAAAATAGATAAACCATGATTCAACCACCCACACTTTTGAACAAAAGAAGCCAAATAAAAGCAGATATATATTCATCCGTTTGAAAAATATCATCAAGACCAAAAATGTAGATGTTATAGATGACCGGCCGACAAAAAAGGAACTAGACTTATCAAATAGTTAACCAAATGGTAAAACAGCTAGCCAATTTCACCGGCTTTTTATGCATCGGTTATTCACGGTAATTCATCATTTAAAACCTTCACAACCCTTATTTCTAGTGAAGTAACCAAACCGCCAAACAAGCCGCATTATATCGAGAATTGACTGTACTCCTATTTTCTATATTTTTTCTTCAGATCACAACTATAGTAGAGGCGGTCTGTAATAAGTGTGACCCGCTGATCGAGCCAACTTATTTGCATGTCAATCAACTTTGTGCCGGTGAAATGCTAGATTGTGTTCAAAGACAAGGCCTGCCCTAATTTTTGTGAATGGGGACTGCATCGGAGGGCTTACTGAATTAAAAGCCCTGGACAAATCAGGCTTTTTAGTAGAAGCACTGAAACCACATGATTTTGACTTAATAGTCGTAGGTGGGGGCACTGGCGGAGTAGCTGCAGCTTTGGTCAGTGAATTTTATAGAAGCAACAATTTAGCAATAATTCGCAAGAATATATTACAGGAAGCAGCTGAGCTTGGCAAAAAAGTGGCATGCCTTGACTGTTCAAAACCCAATTCAATAGACTCTTCGAATGGCAGTTCTGTGAATATGGGCAGTGTTTGGAAAAATTTAATGCATCAAACAGCACGTTTAGGAGAAGCTGTTGGTGAGACTTTTGCCTTAAACATCAAAGAAAAATACTAGGTAACTAGGGTCTGCAGGCGCCTATCGGCGCCTATGTTGTTCGGGAACATTAGTGGTTCATGTACATTAGTAGTTCGGGCAGATGAATCGTTCGAGTACATCAAGGGTTAGGGTAGAGCATCCACCCTACCTGTGAACTCACCTACTCTACCTTGCCTATCCTCGCCTATCCTAGCATATCCTGGCCTATCCAGGCCTATCCTCGCCTTCCCTTGCCTATCTTCGCCTATCCTCGCATATCCTCGCCTACCCTCGCCTATCCTCGCCTGTACTCGCCGAACATCGCCTAACATTTGCCTCTTTTCGCATATCCTCGCATATCCTCGCCTACCCTCGCCTATCCTCGCCTACAAATGTGTTTCTGAATTCATTCAAAATTTTAATTTGAGAACAAAATTTTTGAAAACTATGAGATTTTCTCAAAAATAGCCTGCATACTTTTGTCAACGCCCCTCTTAAAAATGCGAATTTTTCGCCGCTCTTTTTTTTTTAAACGAAAGTTGACATCAAGGCGGATCTAATGAAATCTGCAACAAAAAATTTTAAGCCCTCTATAACCCTATTTTCGACCTTCAAAATCGAAAAACACCGAAAAAACATTAATTTTATTGGAAAACTCAAAATTTGGCCTGCATACTTTTGTTAACGCCTCTCTTAAAAACGCGAATTTCTCACCGCTCTTTTTTTTAAACGAAAGCTGACATCAAGGCGGATCTAATGAAATCTGCAACAAAAAATTTTAAGCCCTCTATAACCCTATTTTCGACCTTCAAAATCGAAAAACACCGAAAAAACATTAATTTTATTGGAAAACTCAAAATTTGGCCTGCATACTTTTGTTAACGCCTCTCTTAAAAACGCGAATTTCTCGCCGCTCTTTTTTTTAAACGAAAGCTGACATCGAGGCGGATCTAAAAAAACCTGCAACAAAATTTTTGAGCTCTCTATGACCTTATTTTTGACCTTTAAATGGAAAAATGCCAAAAAAGCATAACTTTCATTGGAAAACTCGACAATGGCCTCCATACTTTTGTTAACGCCCCTCTTAAAAATGCGAATTTCTCGCCGCTCTTTTTTTAAACGAAAGCTGACATCGAGGCGGATCTAAAAAACCTGCAACAAAAATTTTTGAGCTCTCTATGACCTCATTTTTGATAATTCATAAAAAGTGTGACCCACCGACCACCACCCGACCCAAATACTATATAGAGATATTATAGAAGATGCAAAAAATTATGGTTGGAACTGCCTGACCAATGTACGCCAAAGATCAACTGGGAAAAAATGAGAAACTTTTTTCAAGAACATGCTGTAAAGTCCAGCTCAAGCTGTAAAACAAAGCTTATAGAGAAACAAGTATACTTAAAAGAAATTTTCCTTGATAAATCTTAATTTTAGGTGACTTATATTAATTCCCATGGTGTTTTCACGGGCACACACGAAATAACTGCGACTAATCAGAAGGACAACGTGGAACAATTTACGGCGGATAGATTTGTATTGGCTGTTGGAATGGTGCCTAAGCTTTTAGAAGTGCCTGGAGCCAAGGAATGCTGCATAACTAGGTAATTTTAGTTGAGATTGTATTCTGACTTGCTCTTGGTTTTTGAACTCAGCGACATTTCCGAACATTATACTGGCAGAGAACACCTGTGTACTAAAAATACTCAAAATGTTTTTAAAATTGAGTGTGTTAGTCTGTAAGGGAAGGAGATTTGCGGCTGCAAATAATACAAAAATCGAATGAAGATTTGTCCTGTGCGGAATAGTTTTGACCGAAAACAGAGTGGGTGTGAAATTGGGAGTGGGTGAGGTCTTGACCGTCTGTGGTGTAGAGCGTGGTGATGTGGTGACCGAGTTAAAGTGTGCAACCCGTCTGCGTGAGGTGCCTGCAAGTGGACCGTGCTCTGGCCTTGGTGGTGGATCTGGCGTGCCTGCGGCTGCTAAAGTTTCGATGGATGATGGTTTTCCTGGTCGCTCTACTGATGCTGTTGCCTGGATCCCCGCAACCCGTGAAGATCCGCTGGCCTCTGGGTTGTTTGGAATTGGGTTTGAAGAATGCTCCAAGTTGTGCCTGCCGACCGAAGTGGAAGAAGTGGACCCGAAGAATGCTAAAGAAGAAGAGAAAGCCTGTGTGGCCAATGTTCCTATTTGTGGTGCTTGTTCGTGTGTGTGTCTGTGTGAAACAGTGGTAGTTAATGAAGAAGGGACTCGTGTCTGTGTGGAAGGAGCGCTTGTAAGGGCGAAAGGCATTTTCTTACTAGTCCATGAAATCACAATCTGATCTATTTCAGATAATTACAGTTTAGTGAAAATCGGTTAATTCGTCCGATCTGGCATTTTCAAGCTAATTTGAGCTCGACTAGTCGTCGGCGAGTAGTTTTGGTCGAAAGTTTTTTAGACGCAAACAACAAATAACTCGGGAAGAAATTGTTAAATGTCTTCGGAGTTAAAAGATGTCTCCTGCCAATTTAAATTAGAAAATGCCGCTGCTTTAAAAAATCATGATCCTCTAATTTTTAAAGGAATTTCAGCGATGACCTGTTTTCTTTGCCCTATAATCCAGGCACAACCCTGTGCATCGGAGGAACATCCGACTCGCTAGAGTGCGCCGGATTTTTGCAGTCCGTCGGCATAAAGTGACGGTATGAAGTTTTTAAAATAAAAAGTTGAGCAATATCGTAATAATATTATTTTGCACAGGTGCTCTCGAATACTCCTATTCTGGAAGGTTTAGACCAAGAAATGTCCGAAAAAGTAAGAAATCATATGTCTGCGAAAGGAGTGATTTTCGAAAAGTGAGAAAATGTGTTTAAAAATCAAGTAAGAATTTTATTTCAGGGGTGTGCCTCTGAAGTTTGAGCGACTAGAAGAAGCTATTCAGGACGAAGCTGGATTAGTAAGAGTCATTTTTGAAAGTTATGTGAAATCTGAAGATGGTAACCAGACAAAAAAGACATGTGAAGAAAGCTACAACACTGTAAGTCATTAACATGACAATTCACAAAATCGTAATTTTATGATGTTCAAAAAGTTAATTAAATAAGTTTCTTTCAAAATTGAAAAGCAAATTAGCAGGTGGGACTGAAGAAATTTTTTCGGAGGACCGCCGACAAATATACAGTCGAAAATTTCAAACAACAATCAATTTTACCATAAACCTAATTTTTTAGGTTATTATAGCCATCGGCAAGACAGCTCCCACACAAGACCTAGGACTTGAAAAGCTAAGCATCAGTCTTATACCAAACACTCAAAAGTTTAAATCAGCTGAAAGAGGCCAATGCCCTAGTTTACCCAACATATATTCTATTGGAAATACATCACAGCGTTTTTCTCATTGTGCTGAACTACCTGTTTTGTCCAAACAATCTGGCAAAGGGCTAATTAGGCGTTTGTATACTGGTAACATGAAAATTGTGGACCATGACTTAGACCCAGTAGTTATCCACACTCACTAGAATATGGTTATTTAGTAAAAATACTTTGATCTCTTTGAAATATAATTTAAGGCTGTTGTGGACTATCAGAAAAATCGGCTATTGCTAAATATGGCGAAGAGGCATACTTGTGTATCAAAGTTTGTTAACTCCTATAGAATTTGAGCTAACAATAGAATGGACGTTGAACATTGTTATTTTAAACTAGTCTGCCTTCAAGAACAAACCAAGTAGGTTTTTAACTAATTTTGGTCCTATTCTACAAGCCGCTTCCGAAGTATTCTTTCATACACCTGCTGTTTTTATTGAAAAATGACTTGGTCCCCTTGTTTTTTTAATTTTAAGTTAAAAAGAAACATTTTTGCGTTAATTTTTTTATACTTCCTCTATAAGTTCAAATAACAAGACATAATGATAACTGTAGAATTTTTAGCATAATATACGAAAATATACAGTGATCAACTTACAGTTATCATTCGAAGTTAGTTTTCCCCTGTCAATAACTGTACATTGATAACTGTGATCCAGTGCCATATATCAATCTTTTATTCTATCCAACCACACAAATAAGCAACACCATACACAGAGAGTGGAGAGCCAAGGTACCCCAACCTGACTGACCCCTTTTTAGTAGATTATGGGGGTTTTATATGAGAGAAAAGGGGTTGGGCTTAGGGTGAGTTAGGTGAAGCAGGATTGGGGTGTTGGTGTGGAAGCACCATGGGGCTCACACATAAGCCCCATGACAATAACTGTACAATTTCTCGTATGCAGTCGACGCACTATATAAGATACCCACGAAAGTTCGTTCCCACATAGGGTCTGACACTTTTTTTACCTCATTTCTGAAATGTTTTTCCAAATGTAATTCGTCAGTCTAGTCAGAAATATCGCACGAATTCCGACTCTGCCGATCGTTTTGAGAAATTATATAGTTTTGCCATTTTTACCCGCATCGCTCCATATAAGATACCCCGAACCCGAAAAAAGGGTATCTTATATGGAGCATTGCGGGTAAAAATGGCAACTATATAATTTTTTGAAAACGATCGGCAAAATCGTAATCCTTGCGATATATCTGACTGGAATGACGAATCACAGTTGGCAAAACATTTCAGAAATGAGGTAAAAAAAGTGTCGGAGCCTAAGTGGGAAGGAATTTCCGGGGTATTTATAGGTATTTTATAGTGCGTCGACTGTATTGTATGAGGAATTCAGCAGTTACCGAAAATCATAATTCACCGGTTTGGGTACATTAGAAAGTGTCCGATAAATAAAAGGTTAATTTGCTGTCACCCAACCTTCGTTATGACGTGTGCGGAGCAGCCACACTTCGAGTGAATTTTAAAAGAATAATATTTAAGGAAAAAGTGCTAGGAATACACATCCTGTCGCCTACAGCATCAGAAATCATCCCAGGCCTTTCTATGGCACTTAAGTTGGGCGCTACAAAGAGTGATTTTGACCAGATCATCGAGACATATCCAAGCAATGACACTGAATTAAAAAATTGTACCAACAAACAGAATGAAGATTTTCCTAGGGTTCATTTAACTTAGAAGTTGTAAGTGCGAGTCTAAGAGCAGTATAACCTACAAAACCTTAATCTTGCAACTAATGAAAAAGTGTAAATGACTCCTTAGGATACCACTTGAAACATGACTGATTTATGTTTTTACATAATGTTAAATGTTTTATTGATAAAAATGTGATTTATCTCTTAGTAATCGTTAGGAAAATAAATTTGTTCACCTTGCATTTACGACAAGAAATTGTATGTATTAACTTACTAAGCACAAGAGACAAAATTTTCTTATTTTAAAGTTAGGAAAGTTTTTCCTCCCAGCAAAGACCTTCGACCATTGACTGCACAATTCTGGGTAATTCAAAGTTCTAAAAGCACCTTAATAATCACATCATGCCATACCATTTCTGACTAAAAAAGTGTTTCGTACTCATGCTCGTTCTCGTATCTGCTCTTTTCAACTCTCGTAATCCTACTTTGAGACTTATCCAGCGGTTGATGATTATAAACCAGGCTAAAAATCTCCGCCCCCCCCCCTGAATTTTTTTTCTGGATACCGTATTTCCTGTAATAAGGCGGCACCCTCTAATAAGGCGGCACCCTCTAATAAGGCGGCACCCTGAGAGTTGAACGAAAAATAAGGCGGCACCCTCTAATAAGGCGGCACCCTAAGACCGTTTTATCATTCCAGTGCCTGCTGTTAACCTGCATACGTCAGTTTTATTTACCGTATTTCCTGTAATAAGGCGGCATGCCGCCTTATTATAAATTATTATTATAAATAAATTATTATTATAAATAACTTATTATAAATTAGGATCGGTAGAGCTCGTGGGAGTTAAGAAAACGCATCAAACAGATAACCAAAATATTCACTCTGCTTCGGATATAGACCTCGAAATTGGGGTGCGCCTATTATAGGGTGCCGCCTAATTACAGAAATACAGTATTTTTCTTCAGTTCTCGCGATGGATCAACTTTGAGCTAACTACGCATCTGAGAGCGAAGAGGAGCTAGAGCCGCAAGCAAAAAAGCTACGAAATTGAAGTCTTACACGGTGGCATTCAAATCGGAAGCAATAGATCATGCCAAGAAAGTCTCTGTCAGTTCCGCGAGCAAGAAGTTCAGCGTTAGCCGGGGTTGCATACAGAACTGGAAGAAACAAGAGAACCAGTTACGCTTACTAAGTCAGTACTTTCATTCATTCATTACAATTCCTGTTAGTTTCGGTTGAAACAATTTATTTAAGGGATTCGTCACCGGCTGGCAAGGCAAAAAAGAAGCTTCCGGGAGGAGGACGCCCGCTGACATTCAAAGAACTCGATAATGAGCTAGCAATTTGGGTCCGGGAAGGCGCGCTAACAAGCTCCGAGTCTCGAGGAGGATCATTCAGCAGCAAGGTGAGCGTATGTTCAATGCAGAAGAAGACGAAAAAAATTTCAAGGTTAGCTCTGTTGTTTTTGTATCCGTTTATACCAAGTATCGTATTGACGTGAAAATAACTTTAGGCTAGCAGAGGATGGCTCGAAAACTTCTTAAAGCGACACAGTTTCCGCTTGCGAGTGCCTACTACCGTGTGCCAGAAGCCTCCAGCCGAGTATGCTCAAAAGCTAGTTGACTTCGTGATGTTCGTTTCAAGATTGCGCCAGGAGAAGACGTTAGTTTTATGAACTTTACTTTTTAATGTTTTTTATTGTTCTCGTTTACTCATCATATTTTCAGATACGACCAAATTTCGCAGCAGACGAAACGGCAGTTTGGCTTGATCCATCGGGAGGAAAGTGCGTCGACGAACTTGGAGCAAAAGATGTGTGTTTTAGAATAACTTACTTGGAATTCTGTCAATCATCTTTTTTCTTTTTAAGGTATCAGTTCTCAGTACAGGCCATGACAAGATGCGTGTAACAGTGATGCTGACTGCTCGATCGGATGGAAAGAAGTCACTGCCGTTTGTACTCCTGCCTCGGAAGCGACCAGACCCGAGAATCGTCGAGAAGTTCAAAAACAAGTTGGTACTCAGCTGGGCCGGAAAAGTATGGATGGACGATGAACTAACAAGCAATTACCTACAGCACATATTCGGTCGTTCTCTGTTGGCAAGCGTCTGCTAGTCTGGGACTCGTTTCGTTGCCACATCAGTGAGTCTACCAAGAAAGAATTGAAAGCTCTTAATTTACACACGGCAGTAATTCCGGCGGATGTACCAAGTTTGTTCAGGTTGCCATTGCTTTTCGTCTGCTTCGGTTTATTTCTCTTCATGTTTTAGGCGCCTGACGTAGTGTGGAACGGACCCTTTAAAGCCAAACTGCAGCAACTCTACAACACCTGGATGCTGAACGGTGCTGAATGGAATGCACGGCTAATGGAAATCCTAGGCCAGCCTCAATGGGCGTCTACCTTGATTAGATCTGTGTGCGTGGGAGTCGATATCGAAGGATTCAATTGCCAAGTCATTTAAAGGTACAACTTGTTCTTACTTTTATGGTATGTTGTCAAATAATCTTTCTGCTTTAAGATTGCGGGATTACAGTGTGCCACGATGGAAGCGAAGACGATCTGATCCATTGCTTCAAGCAGCACGGTCCGGTGCCTGAAGGACGAATTATGCTGGAATTCGCGCGAGCAGGAAACCTGGAAGAAGCGACCGAATTCGTCGAATTGGATCCAGAACAAGACGAAAAAAACGGCTATATTAGTGAAGATTCCTTGGATTTTATTGTTTAATCTTACTTGTTGTCATGGAGCCCTTGTTGTGTAAGTTGTTGTGAAGGATAGCCTTTTTCAAATAAAGTAATTTTCTTCGAAGTCGGGTGAAATATAAGCCGGCACCCTGTAATAAGCGGCACCCGAGGAAAGGTTGAAAAAAAGCTGGCATGCCGCCTTATTACAGGAAATACGGTATACCTCTTGATCGTACTCTTACTTATAGTACGAGTACGTTACACTGGTTATAACGAAATTCGACTGTACATCAATGTAGTGGGGTGAAGTGAAGAAAGAAACTTTGGGCTATAAGCCGAGCCTAATTGAGCGGGTAAGGGTATTTTGTAAGTTAATTAGTCAAATTAGTTAGTCCTTTTACAGTTTTTTGCCAGATAAAGAAATAGATAAACTTATAAGCATGTGCAAATAGAGTTTTGCAGTGCAGTATTTTTCAATGACCCTAGGTGCAGTGCACTGCAAAATAACTGATAAAAATATTGTTTACTGAGCACCGTTCCATAAAAAACAGTCTTTGACCCTTTATAAATAAAAATATTTTTTTCATTACAAAATCCTAAAACAAATGTGTTGCAAAAAGTTATATTGTGTATTTAATTGTTTTTTACTATGCATTTTGTCTAGAGCCTACAAATCTCCAGTCGTGGAAACAATTTATGGACAGGTCTTAGGCAAGACAGTCCAATTAGTAATAAAATGAGCAAATTGACATGTTTCTTGGAGTTCCGTTTGCCAAGCCTCCTGTTAAAGAGCTGAGATTTGAAGTAGACCCTTTTTTGATTTCAACTTTTCTGATTATTGAAGCATTTTAAGAAACCTGTGCCACCAGACAATTGGACTCTAAAAGAAACTTTGGAGTACCAGTCAAGCTGTTTGCCTCTTATTATACCAGAGCGAAGTGCTAAATTTCTTTATTGGACTGAAAAATATGATGAGGATTGTTTGTATTTAAACATCTTCAGTCCACACAAGTCTGAGAATGACTTGGTAAGTGTTTATTTTCACGGGTTGCGACTTTAACTAAGAGCAACCCGTTTCTCGTCCACCACTCTTGAATTTTCACAGAATTCCCGATATTATTATTACTTCCATGTTTTCTCAATTTCTTGTAAAAATTAAATTGAGCTTCAAGTACACACATTACTATTTTAACATTCAACTTCTAATGTTACTTAGTATTAATTAAAAAAAATATATTTTTGTTTTTACTAGAGCTGCTAAATTGACCGATAAATTAAAAAGCAGCAAATTCGCCGGTAAATAAAAAGCTGGTCAATTTACTATCAAGTAGCTGTAATTCACCAAATCTCGGTAAATTATGATTTTTGACAGTTATTGAATCTCATATAATATACGAAAACTTTCATACTCATCGACTTACAGTTATCACCATGGCTGTTTCTTCCCGTTTATAACTGTATAATTTTTTGTATATTATATAGAATTTTCGACAGTATCAAAAATCGACCTACTAGCGAATACCCTCATCCCACGATTTTCACTTTTTAAACTTAAGCAAAAAGTGCCCAAATTTGTGCCCCACCCCAGAAAAAAGTGCTCAACACAGTTATTAGTCACGAATTCCGTACGCTGGCCTACCTCGAGCCTAAGAGCTAATTCTAAACTTGTTGTTTTGAATGGTATTCACAGCGATTTTCAAAGGTCTGAATCTTGAGGGGGTGGGGTGTGGGGTATTCGCTAGCAGCGCCCAAAAATCATAATTTACCGATCTTGGGTGAATTAGTAAGTACCCGGTCAAATACGTAATTTAAACTTACGTATATCTAGCGGTAAATTTACTGTCACCCACCCTGGTTTTTAAAGGAAGTAAGCAACTTGTACGACTAAATTTACTGTCACCCACCCTGGTTTTTAAAGGAAGTAAGCAACTTGTACGACTAAATTTTTAATTTATTGCTTAGCTAATGCGCCGTGTATGACAAAATTTTCCTCGTCTAACAACCTGACTATTTTAGAATATTGACACACCCAATTTGCCTGTTCTTGTGTTAATACATGGAGGAATATTTCTGTTTGGTTCCTCATTTGGATACTCCAATTACGTGGATATTGGACAAAAGTATGTGAACCAAGGCATTATTGTGGTCACACTACAACATAGACTAGGGGTCTTTGGTAAGTTGTTAGCCTGATCAAATTGTTCAAATTGTAAATATATTGATCAAAACAAATTTCGGTTAAGGTTTTGCCTCTAGTGGGGACTCCAATTTACCAGGCAATCTTGGCTTGTGGGATTTGACTGCAGCCTTGAAGTTTGTTAATGAAATATTGGAAACTTTGGTGGAGATCCCCAGAAAGTTACTTTGTACGGTTATAGCGCTGGGTCAGCGCTCATAGGAGCACTAAGTTTATCGCCTAATTCTGCTGGTAGTTCATTTAGGCAAATTTTAAAATGTGATAAATTTTTTGTTTAAGATTACTTTTCACAAGCTGCCCAGTTCAGTGCTACTATTTTATCTGCGCGTGGAACCGGAGCTCATGTGGTTGAGTCCACACTAGGTTTCGACTTTCTGTATTCGGAAGTTGATATGTCTAAATTTGAATTTTTCTATAAAAGAGCTAGCCAACTCAGTCAATTGCCAAAACTCAAACACTCTGAAAATGAAGGAATGTCTAAAAGCACTTTCAACAGAAAATCTTCTTTCTGCAATCAAGCAGCAGGTAGACAGTTAGAATTTTCAAAACTTTTAAGTAAAACGTTTAAAGAATATTTTGGCTAAATTGCACTATACTCCCAGAACTCGATTGCATACTTCCTATAGGATAGCACTCGACATAGCTTACTGTATATTTCTTATTAGTTTTTATTTTATTAGACCCAACATAATGCCACAAACCCATTTTTTGAATTTAGGGGGCCTTCTAATAGGAAATATACGGTAAGTGACCAAAGCTATTTTTAGCAAAAAAAATTGCATGAAACTTTTTTAAAAGTGCAAATAAAATTGTTCAAGTGAGTGTTGGGGTTGTTATACAAATCAGCCCATTTTCAAAATCGAAACAGATTCAAAGTAACATTCTGCGATTATTTAAACAATTTTTCCCTAATGTCTGTCCTGCTATGAAATTTCAAGATTCAGGCGCTGTTGACCACTCCAGAAAAGCAATTTGGCATACCCACTTTTGGTCCGCTAGTCGAGCATGACTTTTTCCAAGAAGTCGACTATCCAGACTTAATGCGGATTTATGCCAAGAATTCTAAGCCTACTATGATTGGATACAACAATTTGGAGGCGCTTTACATAGTAACTATATTTTGAAGCTTTAAAAAACTTGTTTAAACTATTTTACAGCTTTACTGACAAACAAAAACACAAGTTATTCGAATGTGGCAGTGCCTTGGGCTCATTTGAAAAGTTTTGGCTATGAAGATTTCAAAACTTTTGTGCATAACCATTTGCATAAAACTAACGGTGTTTCGGAAAGTGTGAAGGCTCAGCTGGAAAATCGAATTGTCGAATTTTATATTGGAGACAAGTCTGCAGACGAAAATGCTACTTTTTATTTGGAACAATACGCTCTGGTGATTTTTTAAAATATTTCTTCTGGATACAGTAGAATGCCGACCAAAATTTATAAAAAGAAAGCCCGATGCGGGCTCGAACCCGCGACAGCCAGATTAAGAGTCTGGTGCTCTACCGACTGAGCTAACGGGCACACAATCATTTATGTTTTTTTAAGTTGATACTGATGCTAGTAGCTGACATGTGGGTGTGCGCATTTCAACTCCAAGCACCCTCCGTGCATCCAGAGTTATTTTAAAGTGATTTGTGTCTAAGGTATGTGTGTGCGCATCTCAACCAAAGAACCAAGCCTATTGCGCAGCCGGAGGGGGCGCAGGGGTCTTGGTTGGTCAGAGATGCGCGCACAGACTTACCTGCGACATAATTGCGAGCAAGACTCCTGATTAAAAATGCATTTAGAGCAGGCGGCCAGATTATTTTTAAAAAATAAGGGCATATGCTCAAAAGAAGGACATTTCTAGGGACGGCTATCGATTACCGACTAAATTCCTGGTCTATCTACTTAAAATAACTATATATCAGCCCATAAAATTATTTTTGATCTGATCTCAACGGATTCGTATTCAGGATGAGATTTTGGAATCAGGGTCGACTTTCCAGAAACTTTTGCACTGAAAATTGACGATTTTGATCAAAAATTTCAAAAAAAAAATTCATTGACCGTCGGTAATCGATATTTTACCATTTTTAGGACTTTTCGTCAATTTTGCTATTTTATACAATGTTTATCGCTCTTTTGCTACTAAGAAATAAGATTTTGACTGAAAATTTCAAGCGAAAATAAGATTTGGAATTTCAACATAAGGACAAAGCTTATAAATAAGGACGTCTGCCAACCCTGATTCAGAGAGTCTTTTCGCAGAAAAATGTGGTAAACCACACAGAAATGATCCTAAAATATCGTAAAAGACCATCTACCCCAAGGGTTAAATGGTGATTTTTTGACAAAATTTAATATTTTTATTCAGAAAGTGTATATAAACGCCTCTTGCATGGTGTTGTGCAGCAAAATAAGTTCTAGAGATGATTTTTGGTCTCTTTTCAAAAAATCCGAGTACAGTCAAACCTCGATTTAGTGGCACCCCCAAAAGTTCGTTCCCGCCTAGGGTCCGACACTTTTTTAACCTAATTTGCAAAAACATGACAGTCTGGTCGCAAATATCGTGAGGATTCGATTTTGCCGATCGTTTTTTGAAAAGTAAACGAATTTCGGGTTAAAAAAGTGAAACCTCGATATAGTGGCACCCTTTTTTGAAAACAGGTGTCACTATATCGAGGTTTCACTTTTTTAACCCGAAATTCGTTTACTTTTCAAAAAACGATCGGCAAAATCGGAATCCTCACGATATTTGCGACCAGACTGTCATAACAGAATCGATAAAATATTTTGAAAATTGGGTTAAAAAAGTGTCGGACCCTAGGCGGGAACGAACTTTTGGGGTGCACTAAATCGAAGTTTGACTGTATGGGCAAACTGAAAAAGTACTGCTTTTTAAGGTGATGATATATTCCAGTAGCGCCGGATTTTCGATAAATTAATAACATACGAAAAATTCTACAGTTATTGACGTACAGTACAGTTATCATTCCGAACAATTTTTGCCCGTCGACAACTATACGTTGATAACTGAAAAATTTCTCTCATATTATATGAGCTATTTGACAGTTATCGAAAATTTACTGGTTTCGGGTAATTTGCCCTGGGGACCAAGGTAAATTACCTCGTATTAAGGTATTCTACCCCGTTTTGGTCACTGAAGCTGGGCAAAAAGAGACTTTATATGCATTTTTGATCAAGAGTACTTCTCGGAATCATGTCTAAGGTAAGTGAGTGCGCGCATCTCAAACTCTCAAGCCCTCTGCCGCCCCTCTGGGGCGCAGGGGCTTGGTCGCTTGGAGTTGAGATGCGCACACCACATACGTATTTCCTCTAATAACTCACCCGGGTGAGTTATTTTTCGGATCGCTGAAAATTGGAAAAATTTGAGGTCGATCTCGAGATTTTTGGGTGATAATATTAAATTTAAAAACTGGAATCGGTAAAGCTCGTGGGAATTAAGAAAACGCAATAAACAGCTTTGCAAAATATTTGTTCCGAGCTGAGATATAGGCCCTCAAAGTTGAGGGGGGTGAGTTATTAGAGCAGGGTGAGTTATTAGAGGAAATACGGTACCTTAGACACAAATCACTTGAAAGTGACTCTGGATGCATGTGAAAACATGCATACCAGAGTTATTTATGCGGTAAGCTCCAGTATTCAAAACTATGCTCAACATCTTTGATTTTTGCCGAAAAGGGTCTCCCCCTTTTTCCAACCTGTGACTACGAGCCAG
Organism: Ditylenchus dipsaci; assembly: GCA_004194705.1. Taxonomy (NCBI): domain Eukaryota; kingdom Metazoa; phylum Nematoda; class Chromadorea; order Rhabditida; family Anguinidae; genus Ditylenchus; species Ditylenchus dipsaci. The sequence goes on from SADC01000166.1 coordinate 93,778, forward strand.
AGGCTCAACCATCCAAAAATTAAACGACAACCCTCGGGATCCAGCCGGCTGATCGGTCTGATCAGGTCGAATACTTATACTTCTACGTCCACCATCAGAGACTGGGTTTATAATTGCCTTTAACGCTTAGAGAATTAATACTCTTTGCTAATTAATACTCTTTCAAAAAATCCATTTTTTGTGTGAAAAAGTGTCAGAAAATAACTTTCTTATCGTTTTAAGCATACAAAAATTACTTAGGAGTCTTTTAAACGTGATTTTTAAATAAGTGAAAAATGAGCCCCCCCCCCGGACTAAATATGCGCCAAAATTAGCCCATTTTGAAAGAGATACGTAGAATCTTCACTTTCCAAAATTTTCACTTTCCGAAAATGCTAAAAATAAAACAGTCGTAGGCATAACAAAGGTATGTTAAGGTTGTTTAAGAACTGTAAAGATTTTTATCGGTAAATGTTTTATTCTTAAAGTTAGTGTCAGACTTGCTGTACATAGTGCGATACTGTGGGAAGCTAGAATAAAGGCTGTAAATAACTGGCCCCTATATTTATATGTTATCACCTATGCAAGCAGTGATTTGCCTGAAGAAGTGCCAGTCAAAGGTGAATTTGAGGTTTATAATAAATATTGGAAATAAGTTTTTTTTTTAAGGCAGTTTTCACACCAAAGATGACGATTATTTATTTAAAACTCATTCACAAACTAAAGAATTTTCTAAATCTGACCAAAAAGTAGAAGACCAACTTGTTAATTCTTTGAGAAATTTTGTGAAATATGGGTAATTTGCCTTTTACTGGGGTTTGCTTTATGTAACTTGTTGAATTTTCAGAGATCCATCTTTTGGCTCAGTCAAATGGCCATTGACTGATGCCAAGATTTTTCGAAGAATGCGATTTGATTTGCCTAGTGCAACTGTAGAAGATAGCACTGAAGACTTTAAAAGAGTCGAATTCTGGGATAAGTTGATAAAACTCACTGGCTACAATGCAGTGCGGGACATTTTTGTGAACAAAAGTAACAAAAATGAGCTGTGAACTTTTTTGTAACTATTTTAGTTATTTCAAATTTTTGTTTAATTTTATTTGTGTAAATTATAAATAATTTTTTATCTTGTTAGCATTTTAACACTGGAAAATTTGATCCCGTATTGTCAGTCAAACATAGTAAAGCTCAACAAAAAATCCATACAGTCCAATCTCGATGAACCGGCAAGCTGGTCTCCAGGGGTGCCGGTTTATCGAGAGTGGACTGTATGGTCTCCATGATATTTAAAAGAATCAAAATCGTGGTCCTACCCGCTTACATATTTACTCTAGACACATGGACTGATTTACATATTGGTGTAATGTTGTCAATAGGGTGGTATTTTCTATAAGTGCGCCAAGATAATTGATCGCCACACAGTCTTTCACCAGGTGGAGACGAAAGGAAAACTAACAGGCATGTGCGCCACTAAAAAACTGATAAAAATATTGTTTATTAACACTGTCCTATCAATTACTTCAATTCAACCATCCAAGTGAAACTGGAAAAAAAAATTTCTTCTTTGCCAAGATCAATTTTTGACCTTTTTGTAAATCAAAAATATTCCATATTGTGTACGATAATTTGATTAAAAATATATACTTTTTCTAATTTCTGCCAGCAATGGCAAAATTTCGCCTTTCTATACCATTCATTTGCCTTTCACTTTGCATTTTGTCGAGAGCATCTGAATCTCCAGTTGTGAAAACAAATTATGGACCAGTGCGAGGCAAGACAGTTCAGATTAGCACTGAAAATGATCAAATTGACATGTTTCTTGGAGTTCCGTTTGCCAAGCCTCCTGTTAATGAACTAAGATTCGAAGTATTGGTCTGTCAAGAAATTTTAGGGTTTTAAAGTTTCAATCTGTTGTTTTCGACAATCAATTTTTTGCGTCTACAATTATTTTTTTGTTTAATGGAGGGTTGGATGATGGTAAATTTACTATTAAATTCTGCGGTAAATTCGGCGAATAAATTTACCAGTAATTCGTCGGGCACTTCCTAATTCACCTAAACCGGGGTGGTGGTGAAAACCGAGTAGCGCCTAACTTTGCATCGATAGCTCTAGGATTTCTCTTATGTTGCCGTAAATGCTCTATTGAGTACTCCCTCTCTAATAACTACTTAGCCCTTGTTTTTTTGACTAGGATTAGGAGAGTTAGAAACATTTCTGATTAGCAATTTCAAGAATTTTTAGGAGTTGAAAAATAATTACGCAGGGGTACTTAGTTGAGCAATTATGGTATACGAAATTCTACAGTTAACAAAAAAATCACTTTACCTGTCTTCGGTGAACTAGGGCTTAATTACCAGTGAATTTACAGGTAAATTTATCGATTTTCAATTTACTGGAAAATTTAAAAACACTAGCAATGCTACAAATACTCTAAAATACTTTTTTTGCTTGGTCTGCGCTGTGGCTTATGCCCTGTCCATCCGAAGACCATTCATAGACTAGCGCCCAAACTGCAGGGGTAACAAGCGAAAATTGTGTTTACACCAAAGAGTATTATTAGCGAGAAAAATCGATTAACAAAAACATAATATTTAAAAAAGATTTGAAAAATAAGGGCCATTCAAAAATATCAAAATTTCTTCACACACCCTGTTACTCTTTTTTGTTGAATTTTTTGGATCATTGAAGTAAACTTAAGAAACCAGTCCCTCCAGACCATTGGACTCTAAAAGAAACTTTGGAGTACCAGTCAAGCTGTTTGCCTCTTATTATACCAGAGCGAAGTGCTAAATTTCTTTATTGGACTGAAAAATATGATGAGGATTGTTTGTATTTGAACATCTTTAGTCCACATAAGTCTAACTATCAGTTGGTAAGCGTTTATTAATTATTTTCGGCTCTAGTGAAAGATGTACGGTTTTTTGCCTTGGTGACCCCTGTTGTTTTGTGTTTTATTTATTATTTTATATAAATTTGTAAAAGAAATATATTTTTTCTTGAATTAAACTGTAATGGCTTATTCACAATATTTAGATTTGAAGTTAAACTTCGTAGTCAGAGTTCAAATAAGGGGTCTTTACAATAACATTTCACTCCAAATACAATTGTGATTTGGAGCCTAGGAGCCCGTTTTGTTTATCTTAATCCTATTTTGCTGGAGATCAATACTTCTGAGGCTGTTCAGCCTTTTAGCTATAATTGGAGTAAGGGCTTGAGTTTACAATCTAGGGAGGAATATATAGGGAGGGAAAGGGAACAAAGGGGGCCACTAATCATAGAAGGCCCACTTACAAGAAGATGTTGAACATAGTTTTGAATACTGGGCCTACCGCATAAAGAAGCTCTGGTATGCATACTTTTCATGCATCCAGAGTCACTTTCGAGTGATTTGTGTCTAAGGTATGTGGGTGTGCGCATCTCAACCCCAAGCAACCAAGCCCTCTGCGCCCCGAAGGGGCGCAGGGGCTTGGTTGGTTAGAGATGCACGCACACACTTACCTCAGACATGATTCCGAGAAGAGACTCTTGACCATGAAATGCATATAGAGTCTCTTTTGCCACGGCCCAGTTGAAAAACATGGTGAGGCAGTCGAAGAATACATATATTTACTTTTCTATTGTTCTGCTTGAAAGTGGCCCCTTTTATTCCCTTCCCCTCCCAATACAGCCCTTAATCTCTTTAAAATTCAGAAAACGCCAATTTAAATTATTCAAATTTTGACTAAAAACCATGATACCCCCCTGTGTTTCGAATTTTTTTTCTCAGAATCAAAAAAACAGCCGGCTTTCTCATAAAATCGGGGTCGAGAAACACGAATATGATGTTATCTCCTCCATCCGATCACTCCCTATGGGGGGATTGTAAACTGCAACGGAGTAAGAGCAGAAGTTGGAGTAAAAAGTAATCACAACATCAATTTACACCATTTTCAACTTCGACTCCAACTCTGATTATTGTGAACAAGCCGATATCTAACTATTTTAGAATATTGACACACCCAAGTTGCCTGTTCTTGTGCTAATACATGGAGGAATATTTCTGTTCAGTTCCTCCTTCAGATATTCCAATTATATAGATATTGGACAGAAGTATGTGAACCAAGGCATTATTGTGGTCACATTAACACATAGGTTAGGTGTCTTCGGTAGGTTTTGATACTTGGTGTAATTTTGTAAATGCTTTTTGGGCAAAACTGAGAACTGCCTGGAGAATGTCAAAAAGAGCCAAACAGTTTTTTTGTTTTGGTCAAAAAACCATAAATCTGCCTACTTGTTGAAATTTTTTAAAACAATCAAGTAGGCCCACTATTCTTATTTCTAACAGAATTTTTCGCCACATCTTTGCAAAATATACCACGAAAAGGTCAAAATTTTAATCAAATTATTTTTCTGACTTGCTTCATACTTTCACCTATTTGTGCTATATTTTGCGAAGATGCTTCCAGAAATAATAACTCATTAGAAACTAGAATTGCATTGCTACCTAATTGTATTAAATTTTTCAAAAAGTAAGGAGATTTATCACAATTTTGCCAAAAAGACAACTAGGCACCTTTATGTATGGTCTCTACGGTTGAAATTTTTTTTTGACAAAATATTGTTAAAAGCAAATTTCTCTTAAGGTTTTGCTTCAACTGGGGACTACAATTTACCAGGCAATCTTGGCTTGTGGGATTTAACTGAAGCCTTAAAATTTGTTAATGAGAATATTGGATATTTTGGCGGTGATCCTCAGCAAGTCACTCTTTATGGTTATAGCGCTGGGTCAGCACTTATAGGAGCTTTGAGTTTATCGCCTAATTCTGCTGGTAGGCTATTAATTTAAAATGTGGCTGAAATTTTACTTAAGATTACTTCTCACAAGCCGCCCAGTTCAGCTCATCTATTTTGTCTGGGCGTGGAACTGGAGCCCACGTAGTTGAGTCTACACTAGGTTTTGATTTTTTGTATCTTGTCTAATGAAAATTTTCAAATTTTTCACAGAACTGGCTCAGTCGGTGAATTGTCAAAGTTCAGACACTCTCAAAATGAAAGCATGCCTTAAAGCACTTAAAACACAAGATCTTATTTTCGCAATTAAAGAGCAGGTACGCATCTAGAAATTAAAAAAAAGCAGACCGAATCATAATTGAAAAGCAATCTTTTCGGTATACAATGTCCAGACAAGATTTTTGCTTGGTCCCCTCTATGGTTCTCGCCTTACCCAGAGGCGTATCTAGAAAAAAATTTCAGGGGCTGAAAAATTTCAATGGGGGTTGAAACCCCCAGAGGTCATTTTACCTACATTAATTTCAACTTGTATGGTGTTTTTAAAATAAAATAAAAAATTTCAGGGGGGAAGCGGCCATAGCCCGGTTAGACCCCCTTCCGGATACTCCCTGGTCTTAGCCATCCAGAGGCCATCTACAGACCAGGACTTAATCCATAGGGAAATTAGTCGAAAATCGTGTTTTCGACTTTATATCATATAAAAAATCCATAAAATCCAGAGTCGATTGGCGTTTACAAAATGTCAAAAGTCGACAAAATTGCTAAAAAATGTTGAAACACCCTGTCCTTAAAAATTAAACTTTTAGGCGCTGTTAACTTCCTCAAAAAAGCAATTTGGCACACCCACATTTGGTCCATTGGTCGATCATGACTTTTTCCAGGGAATCGACTACACAGATTTAATGCGGATTCGTGCTAAAAATTCCAAGCCTACTATGATCGGATACAATAATTTGGATGGTTTTTTTCATAGTAAAAAATTGAAACCTCTAACAAAATTGTAAAACATTTTTTACAGCTTTACTGATGAACAAAAACTTTACTTATTTCAATCTAGCAGTGCCATATGAGCATTTGAAAAGCTTTGGCTATGAAGACTTTAAAGCTTTCGTGCATGACCATTTGCATAAAAGCAAAGTGTTTCTGATGTTATTATAAAGGCTGAATTAGAAGATCAAATTGTCGAATTTTATGTTGGACACAAATCTGCAGACAAAAATGCCACTTTTTATTTGGAACAATATACTTTGGTAAATTTTTTTAAGACTTCATGAGATGAACCGTATTATCTAAGATTGAGTGATGGTTTTTTAAGCCGGTTAATAAACTGGGTTTTTAATTAGTCTTTCTTTTTTTCTTTTCTTTTTATTTCATACTTATTAACCTACACGTGCATTTTGGTTAAAATGTTTTAATTTCGGGACTGACTCTGATTATACAGTTAACTCTCGCTATACAGTCAACTCTCGCTATACAGTCAACTCTCGCTATACAGTCAACTTTCGCTATACAGTCAACTCTTGCTATACAGTCACTCTTGCTATACAGTTAACTCTTGCTATACAGTTAACTCTCGCTATACAGTCAACTCTCGCTATACAGTCAACTCTCGCTATACAGTCAACTTTCGCTATACAGTCAACTCTCGCTATACAGTCAACTCTCGCTATACAGTCAACTTTCGCTATACAGTCAACTCTTGTATGCAGTCAACTCTTGCTATACAGTTAAAGGACCATACTTGTTGATGCTAATGAAAATTTGACAAATTTAAATGCGCGCGGACGATTCTCTTTTGTCTCGCACTCTACTCTTGGAGTTATTTCGAGCGACTCGAGAGAGTAGAGTGAGCGACCGCTCGCATTTGAATTTGTCAAACTTTCATGTGGTCCTTTAACTCTCGCTGTATATTTGACTCTTGCTTTTTTTTAAAGTAAATTGTAGAGCTAGCCGGATTTATTTATTATTTATATAATCCACTAATGAAAAAATATCAGTCAATCTATTAATGAAATGTCTGAAAAATGGTATGAGGCCTGTACTAAACCGTGACTCTAAAATCCAGACCCAGAGAAAATTCTAATAACTAATAAAAGCAACTAAAATTTTTTAAAGTTCTACGAAAAGTATAAGGAATTACACTAGTTACCGTATTTTCTCTAATAGCTCACCCGACTTACAAGGGAACCTCGCGAACTTGTTTTTCACTCGTAAATTAGAGTTTGGTCTTATTGGATAGCCAGTATGCGACTTTCAATCGAATTCACTGAGATCTCGTGCCCATAAGCCAAAAAGTTAGGATGAGAAGGCTCGTAAAGTAGCCTAGTGAGTGGCTAGTAAAATATTGAAAAACACAAGGGGGACCAAGGCATTTTTAAATTTTGAAAAGGGCTTTCTGGGTCACAGGTTCAAATACTATTAAGTGCACACCTTGTTCTATTTTACTTCAATTTTTAAATTTTTCCTGTTCTAATAATTTTTTTTAGATAGCTAGGAGACTGAGGATCATTTCGACAACCAAACTTCTGAATAAAATGGGTAAAAATAGATGTGCACCCAGTAGTATTCGAACCTGTGACCTAGTTATAAAGACACCTGTAGTTTTTCAATACTTTACTGGCTTCTCATCCCAACTTTTCGGCCTATGGGCACGAGATCTCAACGAATCTGATTGAAAGTCGAATAATGGCTATCCAATAAGACCAAACTCTTATTTACGAGTGAAAAACAAGTTCGCGAGCTTCCATTGTAAGTTATTTTTCAACCTCACTGTAGTAAAGTGAGTTATTAGAAAGGGGTTAGTAATTAGAAAGGCGCTAGTTATTTGAGCTTGTTGTCTTAGGAACTTGCGGGTTATTGAATTTTTTTTGTATTTCAAATATAGTAAGCAAAAAAAAGTTGGTATATTTTTTTTTACAAATTCTTAACTTTAAGTTGGTGTCAGACTTGCTGTTCACAGTGCCCATACTGTGGGAAGCTAGAGTAAAAGCTGTCAATAATTGGCCACTATATTTATATGTAATCACCTATGCAAGCAGTGATTTGCCTGAAGAAGTGCCAGTTAAGGTTGGGGTTTTTTTTATATTTATTACTTAAACCAGCTTTTATTTTAAGGCAGTTATCACACCAAAGATGACGATTATTTGTTTAAAACTTTGACACAAACAAAAGAGTTCTCAAAATCTGACCAAAAACTGGAAGAGCAACTTGTTAACTCCTTGAGAAATTTTGTGAAACACGGGTAATTTTAGTTTTGTTTAACTGAATTTGGCGCTGCTTTTTTATGCGAGCTTCCGTCAAAAGAGTGTTGTTCCCCTGCTGTTTTTTTACTCAAATTTTTTGAAAAGTGCTTGGTACCTCCTGTTGTTTTTTGGCCATTGTTCAAGTTTTTCGTTTTGAATTTGTGTTTATTTATTTTTCCTCGCTTTCTCTAGTCCATCATTTTATTTCACAAAAATAAAAAGAGCATGAGAAACCAAGCACTTTTTCAAGAATTTGATCAGAAAAAAAACAAGGAGACAAAGCATTTTTTTGCCATGGACCCCTATAGAGTAGTAGCGCCCTGAATTTTCTATATTTTTTCAGAGATCCATCTTTTGGTTCAGTCAAATGGCCCTTGGCTGATGCTAAGACTTTCAGAAGGATGAGATTTGATTTGCCTAATGCGGTGATAGAAGATAGCACTGAAGACTTCAGAAGAGTTGAATTTTGGGATGGACTGATTAAACTCACTGACTACAATTTAGTACGGGACATTTTTGTAAACAAAAGCAACAAAAATGAGCTGTGATTTTTTTGTGTAATTTTAAAAGAATTAACTTCATTTGCCATAAATTTTTCTTTTGTCTTGTCACCTTTACACTTTTTAATATTTTTTTACGAAGTAATAATGCCATTGTATAGCCCTGCTATTCTAGTTTCTAACCGGATAACCTATCTGAAAATAGCCATTCGACCATTTATTTTTGGCCAGCCTTCTCAATCAGCAATCATTCTACTGGGGGAAAACCAGCAAAAGAAGGGGCAAGGGCAGGTCAGATAGCTTATCTTAACACCAGGGGAGTTGGACTGGTTAGCCGAAGACCTCCAACCAGTCACTGCCACTAATAAGCGTACGCTAGTGGCCGCTGGTTGGGAAGTTTCTGAAAACCACCACCACCGAGCAACTACTCCACCGCTACGGCCGCTACCGCCGCCGGCGGCGATCCAACTATGGTCTAGGGACAATGCGATCACTTGATATCTATCTTGCAAGTCGGTGCTCTAACCAGTCGAGCCAACGGGCCGCCGAGGCCTATTTCTTATTCTGCCTCCTTTAAATTTTCACCGTAGAAATTTGACAAGAACTAATTATCAGCTTTTTTTGTTAGGCTTTATTAACAACTATATGATGTGGTAAGGTAAATTTTTCGCTAGCTGAAGGGGGCATCCTATAGTATAGCCAAAATGGTAACACTATAGAATGACCCCCCCAGCTAGCGAAAAATTTACTTTTCCTGAAGCGGAAAGGACCCGTCTCATTTTGATTCTCGTGCTCTGAATAGGCACGGAAACACTTTGGTTTCCGAAAAACCGAAAAAAAATTTTCGATTTGCCTTGGTCCCCCAAGGTAAAAAATTTAAGAAAATCAAAAAAAATATTTTTTTTGAATTCCGCCAAAACATTTTTAAAGAAATTTAGGGCTGTATTGGGAGGGAAGGGAATAAAAGGGCCACCTTCATGGCAAAATTATAAAAAAGTGAATTCTGGACTACTTCGGATGTCCTGCCATGTTTTTCAACTGGGTCGTGGCAAAAAGAGACTCTATATGCATTTTATGGTCAAGAGTACTTTTCGGAATCATGTCTAAGGTAATTGAGTGCGCGCATCTCTAACTCTCAAGCCCCTGCGCCCGCTTCGGGGCGCAGGGGGCTCGAGAGGGGGTGAGTCCCGAGGTGGTTGTGCCTGAGTCAGGACCCTGTGGAGGTGAAGGCTGAATTTTTGGATGGCTGAGCCTCTGGCTCGTAGCCAAATGCCGGAAAAGGGAGGAGACCTTTTTCGGCCGAAAAATTGAAGATGTTGAACATAGTTTTGAGTACTGGGGCCTACCGCATAAATAACTCTGGTATGCATTCTTTTTCATGCATCCAGAGTCACTTTCGAGTGATTTGTGTCTAAGGTATGTGTGTGTGCGCATCTCAACTCCAAGCAACTCCATGCATCCAGAGTCACTTTCGAGTGATTTGTGTCTAAGGTATGTGTGTGTGCGCATCTCAACTCCAAGCCCCCAAGCCCTCTGCGCCTCCGAAGGGGGCAGGGGGGCTTGAGCGTTAGAGATGCGCGCACGCACTAACCTTAGACATGATTCCGAGGAGTACACTTGATCATAAAATGCATATAGAGTCTATTTTTGCCACGGCCCGAGTTGAAAAACATGGTAAAGCAGCCAAAAAAGTGGCCCCTGTGTTATTCCCTTCCCTCCCTATACAGCCCTTGAACCTATTCAAATGACTTTTCTGGTCTTTTTATGGCAAAATTATTACATAAAATGTTTTTTGAGTGCATATAAAAAAGTTGATTTGGGGGGGGGGTACAATGGAATAGGTCTTTATTTTGGGGGGGGGGGGGACGTTACAATGGAATAGGTCTTTATTTGGGGGGGGGGCTGGTGGATGTTACACTGGAATAGCTTTTTGGGGGGGGGGGTGGTTACAATGGAATAGGTCTTAATTTTGGGGGGGGGGGGGGGGTACAATGGAATAGGTCTTTATTTTGGGGGGGGGGGGGTTACAATGGAATAGGTCTTTATTTGGGGGGGGGGGCTGGTGGATGTTACACTGGAATAGCTTTTTGGGGGGGGGGCTGGTGGATGTTACACTGGAATAGCTTTTTTTGGGGGGGGGGGGGGGTGGTTACAATGGAATAGCGGTAATAATCTCTTACATGAAATTTATACAAAATTACTCTTCGAGTATACCATTCGCCTGAAAATACGTCTTGTTGTCGTCTTATCAAATTAAATATTTTATACCATTCCCTTTTTCGAATTTTATCAGCAGGTGCTCCTTCCAATAGTTTGACAAAGCCGATCTCGTTGAAGTCGGCAAAGAACTTGGAATGTAAATGTAATGCCAACCGATTTGACCACGCATGACTCCATCTTGAGCATTATTCGCATTATTCCAGAGATACCGCAATAGATTATCGAAAATTTAGTTTTCCTTGCAGTGGACCTGGCAATTATTAAGTAAGCAGTCCCATGTGTCCCATTCCATGCAAAATAAGGTTTATTCCCGCCTATTAGTAACGCCACCTGTTACGCCACATTAGTAACGCCAATTCATTTACAGTAAATTCATCTACAGTAAATTCGTCTACAGTAAATTGAATTGCGTACTACAACCTGAGCACCACCAAATTGTCATTACTATCTGGTCGCACTATTTCAGTACGTCTCTCCTCGGACATAATTGACATCCTGGAATTTTTTCATAAATAAAAATCTGTTAAAACTGAAATGGACCCAATACAACAATAGGACGCTTTTTTGACTTGGTCCCCCTGTTGTTTTCTTTTGCATTTTTTTTACTTTATTTTCAACAATCTTTCAGTCGTTTCCTCAATTAATCTTCGAACCATAATTGCTTTAAAAAATTGATTGTAAAAGACGCAACGAAAAAGCAGTAAATAAAATGACTAGTCAAAACTGAAATGTGCAAAAAAACAACAGGCGAACCAAGGCAAACAAAAGCGTCCTATTATCGCATAGGGCATAAAACCCTAAAACCCTTAATACTACAAACTTTAAGTTGATATCAGACATGATGCACACAGTGCCAATCTTATGGGAATCTAGAATAAAGGCTGTCAATAATTGGTCCCTATATTTATATGTTATCGCTTATGCAAGCAGTGATTTGCCTGAAGAACTTCCAGTCAAAGGTAGATTTTTTATTTCTTACTAAACCCCAATTTTAATCTTAAGGCAGTTTTCACACCAAAGACGACGATTATCTGTTCCATGGTCTTTCACACGCAAAGGAATTCTCTAAATCTGACCAGGAAGTGGAAGAGCAACTTGTTAATTCTTTAAGAAACTTTGTGAAACACGGGTAATTTTTAGTTTCCCTTGAAAGAATTTATGCAGTTTTTCAGAGATCCATCTTTTGATTCGGTAAAATGGCCATTGACAGATGCCAAAACTTTCCAAAGAATCTGATTTGATTTGCTAGTGCGGTAATAGAAGATAGCAATGAAGACTTAAGAAGAGTTGAATTTTGGGATGGATTAATCAAACTCACTGACTACAATTTAGTGCGGACATTTTTGTAACAAAAGCGACAAAAATGAGCTGTGAACTAAATTTTGAACTTTATGTAATTACTCTGATTTTTCAGTTCTATTGTGTAAATGATGAGAAAAAAGTTGTTAATTTTTTGTTGTTATGAAAAGTTTGGCGCTAGTAGCGTGTAACACCACCGCGCCCTCCCAAAAATCAGACCTTTTTAAAATCGCTGTAACAACCCTTTGAAACAACATGTTCGAGCTTAGCCTTAGCCTTGGAGGTGGGCCAGTGTACAGAAGCTGTGACTAATAATTGTGTTAGGAACTTTTTTTGGGTCTGGGACATAAATTTAGGTACTTTTTAATCAAGTTGAAAAAGTGAGAATCGTTGAAGGGGGGGGGGTGGATATTCGCTAGTAAGGTCAAGAGTTTTTATTGTAAAATAAAGAATTAATTACAATTATAGGGTGCGCTAAAATGTCCTAACACGGATCTAAAAATCTTCATTAAAACATAAAAATATAAAAAGCACCATGAGAAAGCCCAAACAATTCAATGTCAGGCGAGCAATTTCACATCTTATTAATGGGTATTTTGCAAATTCACATTTTTCACTTCTGAATGAAGAAAGTTGTGTGTTAATTCCTACAACATCCGGTATTGTTGTACGTACCGTAATCCTCTAATAAGCCGCCCCCCCCTAAATTCAAAAAACGGGTTTCTGGCATTGTGTTTTTGACCTATGTTTTGAAAACCACTGTTAGGCAAGTCACCATCTATTTTGTAGCTCATCTCACTGGCTACAAATTGAGGGGTAACTTGCCAAAGAGGAGTCTTCAAAAAATGGGTCAAAAACACAATGCCAAGAACACGATTTTGAACCAGAGGGGGGGGGGCGGCTTATTAGAGGAATTACGGTATTTTACAAGGCCACCTTGATTTCGGCTTCGGACTTTCTGGATTGCTTTATGAAAGGGGTAAGCAATAGCAGGATTGAACATGTTTTAATTTTTTCAAAGTCCCAAAAATCGTTACAGTTAGTCAAAAGCTGATTTATTTACGAATAATATTAGTATCTTCATGAAAACACATTAAATTTTACAAGTCTAATTTTTTCAGTAAATCTGCTGTGAATTTGATTATGGTTAAATTATATTTTTTATTTTCCAAAAATATAATTTTTCAGTCAGAAATTTCACTGCTCTACCATAGAATGGTGCTCTCTGTTCCTCACTGTCGGTGGAATCACAACTTTAGAAGTTAGACGAAACTTGGGTGCCATAGCTATGAATTCTTCAGGTGTTTGTCCTTCCAAAAAAGTAATTCTGACAGATTTCTAAATTTCTTTTAAAATTTTCTTAAATTTCTAAGCAAAATTACCCCTTTAAATTTTTATATCAAAGGAGGCTAAGCGAAAATTCAAAGGATGCCCTTAAGATTGTCACTTTCAAAAATGAGGGAATAGCTAGTACTGGGGCCAAGTTGTTGACTATATTCCTCAATAGTTCTCAATAGGCATTGGTCAAAAAGGGGCGGACCTAACAGCCTCCTATACCTATGGGCTTGTCTTTGAAAGTGCCCCATAGGTATGGCACAAAGGCGGCATCCTTTGATATACAAAACTTGGCCCAGTACTACTGGCGATGGACATTTGTAGACATAAGTGTTAGGACCTACTTTCTGACCCTCAGATTCAACTTTTTGGCCCAAAGATAATGCCATTAGAGTGGATAATATGGCGATGAATAAGCAGGTTTTTCCAGTCTTCATATTTAATGCTTGAAAAATACAAGATAAATAAAAGATTAAAACAATGTACAAAAAAATTCGAATACCGTATTTCCTGTAATAAGGCGGCATGCCGCCTTATTTTTCAAACCCTGAAAATCCGAAAAATTTGAATTCAAACTCGAGATTTCGGGTGCTCAACCAAAATCTAAAAATTAGAATCGGTAGAGCTCCTGGGAGTTAAGAAAACGCATCAAACAGATAACCAAAATTTACTCTGCTTCGAGATATAGACCCTCGAAGTTGGGGGTGCCGTCTTATTAGAGGGTGCCGCTTTATTACAGGAAATACGGTATTTAGGATCAGTTCACTACTAGAGATTATTTTGCTATACCTTTTTTGTCAATTTTTGTAATTGCTCGTTTAATAACCCGGAGTTAAGAGTCATATTTTGAGTAAGGGGTGTTTATGATGCAAAATAGGGATGTTGAATTCTCAGGTGAATCAACTCTTATTCACCTAAGACCAGTTAATCAAGTTTTTGACCCTAGCAGCGAATAACACCCCTCCAAAGAGTATTTTTCTCTAAGCGTACTATTTCGGGTTCCCTTGGTTTTTTAAAGTTTTCTTTTTTGCAATCGCTAATTTAGGCTGGGGCGTCTTTTCAGTTTTTTTATCTTATGAGATAATTGAGATGTGTAGCTACATAATGTGAAAAAGTAAAAAATACAACAAAAAGGCGAGGAGTTTCATATCCATGAAAATAATTTCTTCGGCTTTCAATAATCTAATACTCACTAAGAAATTTTTCGTTCACAAATATTATAAAAACTTGTATTTTTATCAGCTGTCTTTATTTGTAAATAACCTTAGTTTAACAATCGTTCAATTCTTTCACTTTAAACTCAACTGTCTAAAATAGCAAAACCACAAGATTAATAGCTATTTTTGTCAATCAAGTGAAAATTTTGTGCGCACTAAAATAAGAAATAATTTCTTGGAAACAAAACATTAGTTTTGTTTTATTTCATTTTTAAAATCAAGTATGAATACTATTTTTTTCATTTCGTCCCTGTTTCTTATTATTGTCCTTGCCCAGAACTGCTTATTAGCAGAAAAAATGGATCCTAACACACCTATTATGGCCAACAATATGAAGGACATGCAGGGTCAATTCCCGAAGTATCGACTGACTTCCACTTTAATTCATGGTCCAGTCACTCACCATAAAAGTCATTATGATATGCAGACGGGTAAATGGATAGATACAACCACGCAAGAATAATAATTAAAGAGTAAAATAATTAAAGACTATTTCTAAGAATTCGTAAGTCAATTTTTACTGCATAAAAAGTTTAAAAGTCTGTTCTTCTGTCGATTCCGAGCATGAGCTGTTCTGGGCTATTTTGATTCTGAGCTATTTTCAAATAAAAAAGCAAAAAATAATCGACGCTGCTTGGTTTGACAACCCCCTCAATAATTTTTAGGCTTCATAATTAGGCTTAGGCTTAGGGACAACTCGTACTAATTTAAGCCTTTTCAAAAAAAGTATGGTTTAGGTGCCACCAAAAAATTATTGAGGGGTGGGGGTGTCAAATAATGCTTGTAATAAGATCGTAGTGAAAACTATTAGTTTTCGAAAATTCTAAAGACCAATTTTTAAAAGAAAAAAAATTAGACATAAATTCATGAGTCGGAATTTCGGCATTGTTTTAAAGGACCATACTTGTTGATGACAATGGGAATTTGGAAAATTCAAACGCACTTTTTTTATTCCGAAATTGTTTTTTTAATCATTTATATGTATTAAGATTAATGATCAGAATAACAGACACGGGAATCGAACCTGAGACCAATATTCACCTCACTAAGTTGCTATACCACTGAGCTACCTGGGTCACTTATGTAATTGAGTTTTTTATTATTATATTCCAACAACACATAATTCAAAAAACATTTTTGAGTAAAAAAGTGTCCCGCGCGCATTTGAATTTCCCAAATTCCATTGTCATCAACAAGTATGGTCCTTTAAAAGACTAAGCTAAAAAACAACCCTTTGCACTGCTTATATATTTTGTTATTAAATTGTACTCCTGAATTTAATTTTGTATAAATTGCAAATAAATTTTTTTATTTCTTGGTTAATTGACTGATTTATGATCGATGTATTTGGACATTTGCTTAGTATTCGACATTCACATCAACTGATGAGCTGCTCTTATCGAAAGGCCAAGAATTTTTGTTTTGATTTTTCAGATTTTTGTGCTTGCAAGGCTTGATGGTGCTCTTGACTGAGTTTTACTTCGCAGCCTCCACATAGAGCTTTGCATTTTTCGTTAGGAATGTGAGTGACTTCAGGCTGGCAATGGTTTTCAGTTTGAGTGCAACTGAAACACAAATCGATAAAATTATCGATCGATAACTTCTCTTTGAATCATTTCAGTAGCAAAGCATTTATATGCATGTGTGGGTGGTTGGATTTCGCTACTTTTGTGAGCTTTTGAGAGGGTTACGTAGGAGGAGATTATCCAGAAAAAAGGTAGCCAGGAGGAGCGTAGCCAAGAGGAGCGCAGCCAGGATGGGGGAGGGGAGTACCCAGTAGAAGGGTGGCCAGAAGGAGGGTAGCCAGGAAAAAGGTAGCCAGGAGGAGCGCAGCCAGGATGGGGAGGGGTACGCAGGAAGAGGGTGGCCAGGACGAGGGCAGGGGGAGTAAGGAGCAAGGGGTACCCATGAGGACGGTAGCCGGGAAGAGGTTAGGATGAGGTACTCAGGTCTGTGATGAATCTGTGTGATGAATTAATATTTATGTGATTTGCAAAATACAATAGTGGCGCCGATAGTCGCCTGTTGCCCCTAGTCTGAAAATGGTCACATATCAAATTGCTCAAAATTTGCTTCAAATTTTTCTTTAAAAAATTAATCCCACATTAGCAGCCACAAAATAATGTGGTAAAACGTTTCCTTCTTACGCAATCATTGCCTTATATTGCTCCAATTTTTGAGCTATTGATCGATTGAGCCAGAAATAATTCTCGAAGATTTCCTCTACTGGAAGATTTCTAGGTCTGTCGGATGTCTAGGACAGACCTCGCAGAACCCTCGGCTAGTTTTTTTCCTGTCTCTCTGACTTTGATGAGCATTTGCCTGGGAGAAGAAGAAATTTGTCGTGGTGCAATCGCTAAGAAGTAGCCTCAATTCGGAGGGTTAATTAAGACACTCCACTATAATATTACTTAGTGCTTGTAGTAGTACGCAAGTAATGATCCCAAGGCAAAGTAGATATAATTTCTCTAACATTGGTAGCGTAAACAAAAGCTGAGATAAATGAAGGGTCGTATTATGAGAAATCTGGTAGAACCTTGAGTGTCAATCTAATTAGGGACGTATCCAGGGGAAGGGGGTTTAACCGGGCTTCAGACCGAGCCGTAGACAAACCACCCCACCCTCCCCGAATTTTTTTTCATTATAAAGACACCATAAAAGTTGAAAAAGGTGTAGGTAAAATGATTTTTGGGAGGCTTTATCCCAACCCCAGCGCCACTACCCCCTTTCCACGCGCGAAATTTTTTTCTGGATAAAGGGCTTTGAGAAGTGATAAAAATCAAAACTCACGTTTTCTCTTCATTAAAGCACTCATCCGAACAAAATCCACAAGTTTGTTCGCAATAATAAGCCAGTCTAGTCTTGTGAGTCTCGCAGTATCCATACAATCTGTAATTCTCACATATTGCTTTAGGATATTTATTGTAGCATTTTTCATTGATAGATTCTTTCTTTTTAATTATTTGTTTGACATCTTTATTCTCATTTGTGGCTATCACAGATTTAGCAACTGCTTCAGGAGCGGGAGTTGTCAGCTCTTCTGTTTTCATTTTTAAAATATTTTCAGTGCTTACAGACTTATTGTTTTCAGTGGTAGTATCTGCAGTATTGTTCATAATATTTTCAATTGTAGTTTCCATTGAGCTTTGCATTGGTGCATACTCGGGTCTTGTGAAAACCATTTCAGGAATTCAGTCTCCGTTTTAAACGCTGGAGCATCTGATCCATTTAGAACTCTCAAAACTTCTGTATTAAAATTCTCAGAATTTCGAGATTTTGGTGGAGTAACTGGGGAAGACCAGCTTCCAAACCAATCTCCGAAAAGAAAACCATTGATCAATGGTAGGATTAGAAAAAGCTGGACAATAGTTTTTATTAAGAAAGCCATTTTTAGTTAGCATAAATGTTTTAAGAATATGTTGAGGACTGAGTGAGGGTTTGTCATGTAAGCTAATTTTTTTGGAGAGCTAGATTTTTTGCGTGGGATGAGAAATAAGGTTGGTGCAAGAGTGATGTAGTGGCACAGAGAAAAATTGATTTTGCTTGTTTGTACATAAATTGTTCGTGTTATTGATTCAGCAAGTCATGAGTTGAAGAGAGACTTTTCTAGAAGCTCTGCAGGTGGAAATAAAAAAATTTAGTAAAACATGTAAAAATGACGTTTGGCTAATTTTAACTTGAAGCAATAAAAGAGGACTTTTGCAAAATGCTGAAATCCAAAAAATTAGTTCTTTTGAAACGTCGTATTTTCTCTATCAAACGGACCGGCTCGTTTATTTTTCAACTCCTCGAAAATTGCGATCCTGAAATTCGAAAAAAAGCCCATCTCTCAAATTTTTAGGTACTTGACCAAAATGTTAAAACTGGAATCGGTAGATCTCATGGGAGTTAAGAAAATACAAATAAACAAATTTGGAAGATATTTACTCTAGTCTGAGATTTGGGTCCGAAAAGTTGAGAAGGGCCGTTTATTAGAGAGGGCGCGTTAAATAGAGAAAATACGGTATTGATAGCCGGAGAAATAAAGTCAGTATGTTATTAACCAACAAATGATTTAAAAAGAGGCAAAAACTTTTTTCAATTTCGATATTCTTATTAATCGCATACATTAAACAACAATAATGTAACAATATTATTATAAAAGTTAAAAATGTTTTAATCAGTTTATACTTCTTATCTAATTGTTCTATTAGAGTCAATTATAATTTTTAAAAGACAATCCACCAAGTACATGACCAATGACAAATAAACAATTATTTTGTTGCAAAAAAACAAGTCAGTCAATAGAGTGTTATGCAACGACTTGAAATCTAGCCAGCTGCTAAATGTGAACAAAACAACATCCTTTATAGAAAAAAGCAACAAAAAAAACATAGCAACATCTGCTATTTTTAAAATCAAAACACGAGTTTTTATTTCTTTTATTTCTTGTTTTCATGCAACCATGCCATTGAAGTTGAATATATTTCACGTATTGAAATGTTTGAGTCTATGTTTCGCGACTTTTATTCATTCTTTATCCCGATGGCTAAAATAGTTGTGTTATGCCCTACTCGAGTGCTTGTTGATCCTCTATTGTACTATGACATGGAATCACGCATTGGGAATGTTACTGATTATAGTGGTCAAAGGTAAATATTCAACAGGCCTTGTGCATTTATTTTGTGAAAGTTTTATTTAAAAAAACGGAGCACTTGAACCTGAGACCGCCTGACGCATGCATTTTTGTGTTAGTAAATAAAAAAATTAACCATTAACACCGCATAAGACACAGTCATTTAAAAATTTGCTGAAAAAGGTTATTTCCAGACTCCAAAATGCCACTTTAGAAGAACTTGACAAAATGGCCCATGCTATTATTACAAAAATAAATAGTGTTTATTCCAACTCTGCAAACTTTTTGAACTCAATGGATCTGCAGCACAGTTCCAGCTAGATTCGGTAGAAATCAAGGTGAGAATATTTTGATCAGCGATTTACTAAAAATCAATTTTTTAAAGAAAAATTTTAAAGACTGTAATGATCTGAAATTGGCTGTGAATCAAGCAGCTCTTATGAGTTTTTGTTCCAAGCGAGTGATCTAGGCGAGCCTGACAATCAAGCCTTCTGTCAAAATATTGTCATTTCTAGCAGGTCGTTTTCCGATGAAAATCCTTCTGGCAACATACAGAGCATAGAAGCTATGGTAGAGCTGCTCAAGCATTGCAAGAATCAGGTGGAAACTGTACGTTTTATGTAGCTAGTTAAAAAAAGAAAATATTAAAAAAAAATACCAAACTTAAAGGTTACACAGAACTATAAGTTGAGCTTAAAAAAATAAAATAAAAAAATTGTACAAGAATGATTACAAAGCTCACTGCCTAAATTTTTTCCAACATTTATGTATTTCGTGGCAAGACTAACTTAGGACAACGGTTTTTACGATAGTGATGATACTAGGACTGTAACAAGGAACCCGTCCGAATCAGTGATGCGAAATCTCGGAACATCTCCACGGGCACCTGCACCGGCACCGGTTCCAAAAATTTTCTGCGTCGGCACGAGCACGGCAGCGGCTTCCGAAAATTTCCGCACCGCCACCCGCACCGGCACCGACACCTGGGATTTTCCGCACCGGCACCAACCCTGGGATTTTCCGCACCGGCACCAACCCTCGGATTTTCCGCACCGGCACCAACCCCTGGGATTTTCAGCACCGGTACCGCACCGACACCGACCACTGGAATTTTTTCACCGGCACTCACATCGGCACCGACCCCTGGAATTTTCAGCACCGGCACCTGCACCGACCGGTGCCGGTGCAGGTGCCGGTGCCGCACCGGTGCCGGTTCCGCACCAGCTGGTGGCGCACCTAATTTTTATCATTCTCATGAAAACCGCAAACTTTCAGTGTGTTTTATTCGTTAGCAATATGCAGCGCGGAACAAACACAAATGTAATCAGAAAATGTATCGTTGGTGGAGTTTAGCAAAACTTTACTTGTGAGCAGTTTGAACACAGAACTCTTTTTGTGGCTGCTCGTTGCAAGATTTAACCGAGAGAACATCCTTTCAACACCATGTAGGAATGGGGAATGGCTAAGATATTTGGTGCCAGTGTCTTCAGGATTAGGTACGTCTCTGCATTGCCGCCGTGCCAAAACTCATCCCCTTGAAGGCTTGTTTACTGACTACTGCCAAGAAGGCTTGATATACTCAAATTTGAAGACATAAACTGCTAGCAAAAGATCAAAAAAGCGAAGAGATTACTTAGCAGTTGTTAAAATGGCAAAATGATTTTTAAAAAAGTGGTCGCTTTACTAGGTTAATGAAAAATCACATATAAATTTAATCTTGCCGGTGCCGGTGCGGACCGGAAAGACCGGCACCCGCACCGGCACCAACTTCCGCGAATTCTCGCATGGCACCTGCACCGGCACCAACCCTCTCAAATTCCCGCACAGGCATCTGCACCGGCACCAGGCGGTGCCGGTACGGGTCGGTGCTGAACCGGTGCCGCACCGGTGCCGGTGCGGCACGCGGTGCCGTTACATCACTGGTCCGAACTGTAAAAAGTAAACCCTTCAAATTCTTATATCTGCTCTTAGAATTTGTTAATCCTATCTCTTAACTCTAAAAGTAACGGGTTTATGCGAGTGCTTAGATTAGGTTATACAAAGAAACACCAAAAATTTCAAAATAATAGAAGACAAAAAAGGAAGTTTAGAACATCATTGGTTTTGAGTAGGGCTGATGGTCGGTCATATGACCGATTATTTTCCGGTTATAGGACCAGGGGTGGTCATTTTTTTTTCTTATTTTCGGTCATTCTCTATTCTTCTCTATATTTTTTAGACATAGTAATGACGAAAGATTCAAATTTGCCATTTTTGGTGATGGGGTTTCTTTGATCGAAAGACCGAAAAAAAAGAAAACATAGAAAACATTGTGGATATTTTTTTGTTTAAAAAAGGTAGCAAATTAAAAGAGCGTGAAAAGTTACCCCTAGTACAGTCAAGCGACAGTACAGTTAGCCCCTAGTACAATTAAGTAACAGTACAGTTAGGCCCCAGTACAGTTAAGTAACAGTAAAGTTAGGCCCCAGTACAGTTAAGTAACAGTACAGTTAGGCCCCAGTACAGTTGACTCTCCACCACAGTTAACTTTCTAGTACAATTAATACAATGAAAATGATCAAATATGGCCGAATATGACCGGTCATTTGACCGTATTTGATAAGGTCCACCTCGTCCACCGAAATCCAAAACAGGTGTTAATGGGAGTTTTTGCTTTTTAAATGTCAAAATCATTGTTTTCTGCAAAAATGATCGGCAAAATCGGAATCCTTGCGATATTTGCGACCAGACTATTAAAACAGAAATGGAAAAAATTTGAAAAAATGGGGCTAAAAAAAGTGTCGGACCCTAGGTGGGAACGAACTTTTGGGGTATGTTATTGGGAGCGTCGACTGTAAGGTCAAAATACTTTAATATAAGGTAGTTTTTACCTTGGTGAACCAAGGCGAAAGGTCAAATTTTTTATAAGCAATTCAATTTTTTTGATGAAGACATGCCTTTTTATCAAATTATATTTTAAAAATGTATTTCAGACAGTCGAGGAATTTGTGACCCTAGAAAGCATGGAGTAAGCACATGGAAAATACATACAAATGTAGCATTTCTTTCCTTCAACGGAAAAGACCCAGAAATAGAGCTTGGCAGCAGAGAATAGGGTTATATGGTGCCCATGAAATAGCTCACTCATTGTCATCACCGGTAAATAACATTTTTTAAAATCACACGAAATTATTTGATTGAGCACTTGCGCATACGCCACGCACTCGATTGCACCCTACGCCATCCAGAAATTTGCCTTGGTCCCTCAAAGTTGATTTTTTATGAAATTTTTCATTTCATTACTTTTTTATATTTTATTAATTTTATTTGCATTTTTTCATTATTAAAATTAATAAATTTTACCGTGAAATGCTTAAAAAATTTGAAAAAGTAATGAAATAAAATATAACATGAAAAAATCCCTTGGGGGACCAAGGCGAATTTCTGGGTGGCATATACAGTCAACCTCTATACAATGGCCCTCCTAGCGACCGGCCTTAGCGCCGTTATATAGAAGGGCCGTTATATAGCAAGTATGTTACTAACGTTTTGAAAGGGGCCAAGAGGTTCTGCAAAACGAGCTCATTATTGAAGTGGCAGACTCAGAAGCTACCATTTATTCAAACATTAGCAATAACAACTACATTCAAACAACGCGCAATTAATAGTTGAGTGAGAGGAAATGGGTCAATGTGCTTTGCTTTTGTTTCTACCTGCGCTACTCATTCAGAAACTCATCGAGACCATCGCTGAGACGAATCATGGCCGGATTGCATCGGGACGACTGTAGAATCCACATACTGTTGGACAATTCGAAAGGCCCGTTGAACATCCAATATAGAAATCGGTGGCTCCTCAATTTCGACTTCCTCCGCTTCATCGACATCTCTAAGCTAGTCGCAATTATTCGCCGTGACATTTTTCACAATCTCAGTGAGAGTGAAGACCCCATCCACAACAAAGGCAATGTACAAATGTGTCCCTCAATGCCACAAGAATGAACCAAAAAAATTAGTGCAACCTGTCAAAACTCCTATGTCTACTTTCAAGTAATCAACCATAGCAAGGCCACCTTGAATTTCGTCGCGCAATCCCAACTTAGTCCATGCTTCAAGAAGCCCGTCAAGTGAGCGTGCTGCTTTGTTCTCCTCTTCTTGCAAAATGCCAACTGGAAAAAGGTCGTGTTTGGGTTAGGTGCCATTATATAGAGGGTTCTTTCATTGCTAGAGATCGGCCGTCATATAGAGGGGGCCGTTATATAGAGGGTCTAACTCTTTTTGTTTTAGTCAAATACAACCAAACTGGTCCCAGAGGGACGTTATTTAGAGGGGCCGTTAAATAGAAAGGGCCGTTATATAGACGTTCGATTGTAGTGCAATTTAGCCTATTTGATTCATTCAGCATGAGGAGACTTATCCAGACAGCATAAATGCTGAATACAATTGTACCACGGGATCTTCTTTAATGCAACATGAGCCCAAGCGGATTTCTGAGCAAATGAGTGAATGCACCAAGAATGCAATAAGCGAATTTTTAAATTTTGCTATTAATACATATACAAATTGCCTTAAAATTGTACGTGAAGTAATATTTTGTAAAACAAATTGCGTAATTGGTTTTAATCCTACATAACCACTTTGCCGCAGACACTTTGCCGCATGACACTTTGCCGCATGACACTTTGCCGCAAGACTCTGTCTGCGGCAAGACACTTTGCCGCAGACAGTGTCTTGCCTCAAAGTTCATGCGGCAAAGTGTCATGCGGCAAAGTGTCTTGTGGCAAAGTGTGACATCTATCATTTAAAGACCTTAGGTTTCACAACTATGTTTTAAACATTATAACTTACTTTGTTTTAAAAATGTATAACGATAAAAAAATCAGGGCGTTACGGTAATAAAATATGAAAAATAATGCGAGATTTATGATTTTTGACATAAAACATTTATATTTATAAGAACAGTCTTCTTGCTGCGACAGAAGTGATCATGTGTGGTATAGTACGCTAAATACGGATGTCAGGTCTGTACAAGCGTCTATAGAATGTTGTTTTGAGCAGTTTTAAAAATGAAAAATTGGAGTTAAAATTTAAAGTTAATTAAAAATCGCATATTAGCCATCCCATAAGACCAAACTTTCTGAAACGACTAAAAAAGCTCATTAGATTCCCTTGCTAGATCGAATTTTTCGACTAGTAAGTTTTCGATTTTTTATGACTGGTGGTAAGCTTTCAAGATACTTCTTACCTTTTAAAAAAAACGATTTTACTGCATTTATTATCAATAGACTACAAAAAAAATATTATTTCTAAATACTTTTGACAGGAACTAATGTATTTGTATGAATTTTCTTCGGTTCAATAAAACAACTTTTAAGAAACCGCGCTGCATCTCTGCGGATTGTGGAGTTGAATGTAAGATAGATGACTGGTGGTAAGCCTGGAACTACCAAATTTACTTAAAATATCATCAAAACTTTTTTACCGTGTATATGAAACCAACAAAAGTATTGCAAATGTATAAAAAAACGTTGGGCACAAAATACATCATAGATACAGAGATGGATGTGGCCACAAAATTTAACATGCTTATTGTGAACACTTGTACGATCATCTAAAACTTGTTTAGTACTAAAAAATAGTACTGCATAAGGCGAAATTTTAGAAAAAGTCCTCATCTTCAAAAAAGCTTCTATTTTGACTGAATTCTTAGTGAGATTCTCACTCCTACAAGGTCATTAGCGTACAAGTCAGGAGCGGCTCCGAAGGCAAAAACGAGGAGGGCAAAGCACCACGAAAGCAAAAGTCTTACTATGCAGAATTCAAACTGAAGGTCGTCAACTTTGCGAAGGACAACGACAAAGCGAGAGCCGTTGTCAAGTTTGGAGTTGATCGAAAGCAAGTGGCTCCACACTTCAAGAAACGCGGGCTATGTGTGTTAGATTTGACTGGAAGTGTTCGTTCATATTTCAGACCTACTTCTAACTGCAGGTGGAAGAGTTTTAAAAAGCGGCCATTTTCATGATAATTTTTTTTCGAAATAAAATAAATTCAAGCTTTAATCTCTATTAAATGTAAAAATACCATTTTCTGCTTATAAGAAATACGCTTGGTTCCTTTAAGTTTGTAGAACTTGGTGAAAAAAAGTATTGAAAAGACAATATACAAAGTAGGAACAATTATACAAGTAGCTCCATCCCAGATTAAATGCGTCTGTGCCACATACTGAAAATCGAAAGTTTTTATTTTATGTCAAAAAATAGAAATTGACTTACATTTCCAGCCTGCTCGTCTCTATACCCCACGAAAGGATTAACGAACCAATTAAAATAGAGCCCAGTAAAGGTGACTGGCATAATATGAAAAATGCAATAGCTACCCCAGCTAACAAACATTGTATACCAAACGTAGATTCGCCATCCTAAATTTCGATTATTTAAAATATATATTTTTTAATTTTCTTCTAACAAAAAAAGAATGCTGACTGTGTCCTAGAGTTATTTTCATAAAAGTTCTTTTTTGCATGTTCTTGTAAAGGGTGCCTTATTTTTTATTCAGCGAAAAATAAAAACATTTTTACGGTTGTTTAACTCTAAAATGGCTAACCCGGGTACTGTACCAAGTTAGCTTTTATGCATTAAGGTCACTTGTTTGTTTCTGAGGAAATATAATTTCACTAGTCTCTATAAATAAAAAGCCAAAAAGGTTCATATTTATGGTTTGAAAAATACAATTACCTCCAAAAATCAAATCTTCAACTTCCGCTGAGAATATTGCCACACATCTATTGACAACTAAAGTCATTTGGCCAAAACTTTCACACATCCAACAACCTTTAATTCATTTTTATTATTTTTTTTAATATTAATTTGATTGGAGTACCCCATGTGTAACATCCCAAAATATACATTAAATTTGGAAATGAACAAAACACTGCTCCAGTTATAGCAAAATAGCCATGCACGAAGTCTATATTCCACAATATACAGCAGTCTACAATGCTTAAATAAAACAATAGTTTGTAGCAGGCATTGTTTTTCATGTGGCGATAAATAGATATAATGCAAGGAATATACAAAATCTTAATTGCCAATTTTAGTGAGCATTTTTTATTTGAAGTGTTGAAAAAATAGTTTCAAGCGTTTTAATCACTTTTAGCGATCAAATATTTTCGTGAACTTAAGCGTCATGATAAAATCTGATCACTATCACCTAGGTGCGAATGCGGATTCTTTGTGAACTTAGTGTTACATTCAACACAGTATCTTGATTGACCGTGAGACAGTTGACATTTCACTCAGGTTTTAAAAATTAATGCAACTTTTTGATTTGAAAACAGTGAAATAAGTTGAAAGTTAAAAATATGATTCCTAAGGTTTTCATCCAAAGGGATATGATAACTTGTAATTTACGATTTCAGATATTTAAATTTATAGTCAGGCGTGAGCTGTTCAAGATATTAAAGACAAGCGTTTGCTTTTTTGAAAAAAGCAATGTTTTTGTAATTTAAATTTTAATACAGTCTGACCTCGATAAAAGAACACACGAAAAAGTTAGGTTCTAGTCGATTATCGGAGCACCTTTTTAAATTGCTTTTTTAACTCTAATTTATTTAATGGCATGGAAGATTTTAAAAAAGGTGGTCCCGATAACCGACTAGAAGCAAAGTTAGTTCCCGAACTGGGTCCTACACTTTTTCAGCCCGATTTTTTTTTTGATTTTTTTGTCAATTCTCTATCGACAGTCTGGTCTTGACTATCGCAAAGATAACAATTTTCCCGACCGTTTTGCAAAATTCAACATTTTTCTCTTCTAAAAAGGCAAAACCTCGATAAACGGAGACCCTATTTTCGAAACAAGTGTCCGTTTTTCGAGTTTTCCCTCTTTAAGAAGGAAAGGTTCTAGGATTTTGAAAAACAATCAGCTAGATCAATATCTTCGCGATAGTCAGCACCGGACTGTCGATAAAGTATTGACAAAATATTAATAAATAGGGCTAAAAAGTGTTGTTTCCAGCTGGGGACCGTTTATCGTGGTTCGACTGTACATGTTAACATTTTAAACCCACGTAATAGATGGTAGTCAATACCAAAACAATACTGCCTTCCACAATATGTTGTCGTTTTTCCAGTGGCACTTCATCTACTGAAATATTGAAGCAAGAATACAACCTTTTGTGTTCTTCTGGATGGAAAATATACAATTCCATGGCTGTTTTATTTTTTTGAGCAAAACTTGTTATAGTATTCAAAAATATATAATGGTAGCCTTTGCGAATTCTCAAATTTCACAAAGTAAAGAAAATCATTTAAAAGCGTCTGGCAATTAGATTTTAAGCAGGTGCTTCAAACTAATAATTTGTTTAATAAAAAGGAAGTTGAGCTTTTTTAGAAAAAAAAGCCAGACTGAACAAGAAATGCCATTCAAACCACGCTTTTGAGGTGATTTAAAAAGCTTATCCTTTAAAGGCCAAACAAAAATAGTACAAAAATCTTTTTAAGTGCAAAAATATTTTCGAAAGAGTTTAATAGCAACTTTAATGCTAAAAGTACTTTTTAATACATTTCGATTTTCAGCAGCATATTTGGTGAGTGTGAAATTCTAAACAAAGTTTTGAAGATAAAGAAAAATAGAAAATAAATTTTAAGGGAGGAATTTTTCGTTGTCGGCTAAATTTAATTTTTGCTTAATTGTTGCATTTTTCATAATGCTAGTCTCGAACAAAGCAAAATATTTTTCAAGACTACGATCTCCATCCCTGATTTTAAGTCATTGTTTTGGGTAACGATTGGTGACGTTAAGTATTACAGTTGAGTCAGCTAAAGAAACTTCTAGGAAGCCTAAAATTGCTCTGAACTACTTATTAGGTTGGCTAATATTTTTCGGACTAGTATGAAAATTCAATGGGGTTCAAGTCTTCAAGACCTTTTTTGGATTTAAAAATTTCGTTTTGCCCCCGTATTTTATTTTTCCCTGGTGGAGAGGTTTGTTTGATGCTAATTGGGGTTTGGGTAATTACATCCCTATTAACCAACCTCTTACCCAAATTGCGGCTCTGACCAGAACTCTGTTAATAAAAACAGCTAATGGGTAGCTGTAAAGTTAAAGTTATAAATAAAAAATTGGACACTTGAACACAATCGAATATTTGGACGAATCCAAGAAGTTAAAAAAGAGGTTGTCGTAAACTTCAAATTTGAAGAAAAAATTTTTTGACCAATAATTTGAGCTTACGCTTCGAGGAACCGATGTATTTTTAATTTCACTAGACTAAAATTTTCAACGGAAGACTAGTAACGCTACTAAAATTTAAGTCAGCTGCTATTGGCCGAGCCCATTTCCAGTTATATATTGAAAATTAGTCACCAAAATTTCGTGTTTTGTGCTTATATATAGCTTAATGTTTACTCAGAAAAGTTAAATATCTCGTTTAACTAAAGTTAGTAAAAACTTAATGTATTCATAAGTGAATTATAATTCAGAAATGTTCAGTAATATAATTAAAATTAGGTGATTCACCTTTCAACTTAATTATTAATTCGACTTAATTCTTAATTCGACATTAGCCTAAAAAAATCTTTGAAAGATCTATTTGCTTTAGTTAAGCGCAATGAATTTAATAAACAAACTAAATTGAAAAATCAATTAAAATTATAGAAAACCAACAATTTTCTAAAAATTTCTTCGTAATTTTTATAGGTCACCTCGAATATATTTAATATATTGGTATTGTATGGCTTTTTAAAGCTAATTTTAAAAATGTTTGGGAAGAAATTAATAAATTAATTAATAAATTTATTAATGAAAAAAAATTCTGTAAAAAAGTATCATATATAACTTTAAATTGCAGATGACCGGCGCAAAGTTTTTCAAATTTCTTCTCTGTAAGTGTCTCTTTCAGGTGAACTTCTCCTTTTTCCTTCCCGAAAAGTTCCGTAAATTTTGAAAAATTTAGAAAATGGATCTAGAAAAAGATCTAAATCCCAGAGTCTTTCTAATATGCATTTGTATGCCATAGCCATTGATTCTTCACAGTCAGATAGTTCTGGATACACACCCTCGGGGTTGGATTCATGGGATATCTAAAAAAATTTTATTTTATTTTTAAACTAAGAAAACAATACTTTTTATTGCGTGGTTCCAGTATAAACTCGTAATTCATCAATCTCTTCCCAGGTGAAAAGACAGCCCTCGAGTCGATTAAGTTTAAAAAAACACATGTATTTTCTAAATTTTTCAAAATTTGAAGAATTTTTCGGAAACACCATACCAAACTCCCAGTTTTTTTTTATTGCACTAGTTGAATCGCTGTCTGAAATCTTCACAAATGCTATCTTGGTGTGGCCTCTGAACGTCTTTGTTCTTTTGTGAGCGGTCAGACGGTTAGATTCTATAAATCATAGAAAAATTACGTGAACAAAGTTCTCAAAAATTATTGGTTATAATTGGGTTTGGTACAAGTAAATTTACCGGTAAATTGATTGTAAATTTGCGTAAGTTCATCGGGTGGGATTTACAATCACTAATTTCTAATTTATCCGGAAACGGTAAATTTGGATTTTCGGTTGGTCTATTGTCGATTTTTTTGAATAACAATCAACAAAAAATTCTACAGTTATTTAAGTGTAGTTAACACTTAATAATTAATTTTACAAATACGGGAAACCAATGCAGGTTGATAACTGTACGTCGGTGACTGTAGAATTTTAAGTGTATCAAACAACAAATTCTATAGTTATTAAAGTACAGTTATCGACTAGGGTGAAACCAATGCAGGTTGATAACTGTACGT
The DNA here is from genome assembly GCA_004194705.1 of Ditylenchus dipsaci. Classification (NCBI taxonomy): domain Eukaryota; kingdom Metazoa; phylum Nematoda; class Chromadorea; order Rhabditida; family Anguinidae; genus Ditylenchus; species Ditylenchus dipsaci. The sequence continues at coordinate 123,722 of SADC01000166.1, forward strand.
TGATGACTGTAGAATTTTAAGTGTATCAAACAACAAATTCTATAGTTATTAAAGTACAGTTATCGACTAGGGTGAAACCAATGCAGGTTGATAACTGTACGTCGGTGACTGTAGAACTTCTAGCGTCTTAAATAACAAATTCTATAGTTATTAACGTACAGTTATCGACTAGGGTGAAACCAATGCAGGTTGATAACTGTACGTTGATGACTGTAGAATTTTAAGTGTATCAAACAACAAATTCTATAGTTATTAACGTACAGTTATCGACTAGGGTGAAACCAATGCAGGTTGATAACTGTACGTTGATGACTGTAGAATTTTAAGTGTATCAAACAACAAATTCTATAGTTATTAACGTACAGTTATCGACTAGGGTGAAACCAATGCAGGTTGATAACTGTACGTCGGTGACTGTAGAATTTTAAGTGTATCAAACAACAAATTCTATAGTTATTAACGTACAGTTATCGACTAGGCTGAAACCAATGCAGGTTGATAACTGTACGTTGATGACTGTAGAATTTTAAGTGTATCAAACAACAAATTCTATAGTTATTAAAGTACAGTTATCGACTAGGGTGAAACCAATGCAGGTTGATAACTGTACGTTGATGACTGTAGAATTTTAAGTGTATCAAACAACAAATTCTATAGTTATTAACGTACAGTTATCGACTAGGGTGAAACCAATGCAGGTTGATAACTGTACGTTGATGACTGTAGAATTTTAAGTGTAACAAACAACAAATCTATAGTTATTAACGTACAGTTATCGACTAGGGTGAAACCAATGCAGGTTGATAACTGTACAGCGGTGACTGTAATATTTTGTTAATATTTTTGTTAATCAATTAAGGCTGTATGTGAATTTCCCCACCAAAAGTGTGAAATTCCTCACCAAATTACTGAATTTCCCCCACCATTTTAAAACGACCATATCTCAGTGTTTTCTTATCATTTTTTTATTTTTTTCAGACCAGCATGTAGCCCTACTCTTCTAGTTTCTAATGAGTCATCAAACAAATTGTTAAATTTTAAAAACATTGAGAAAAGTTGGTTTTTATAAAACAACTTCTTGTTTTATATAAACTATTTTTTCTCAATGTTTTTCAAATTATAACAGTTTGGTTGATGGCTCATTAGAAACTAGAAGAGTAAGGCTACATGCTGGTCTAAAAAAATAAAAAAATGATAAGAAAATACTGAGATATGGTCGTTTTAAAAATTTGGTGGGGAAATTCAGTAATTTGGTGGGGAATTTCACACTTTTGGTGGGGAATTCAATTTGATCCATTAATTAATAAAAATTACTAATTTATTGGTATTAGTGAATTAGAAGAGGAAGGGAATAATAAGATAAATTTTATGTTTACAAGTAGACTAATTGATCGGTTAATAAAGCAGTGTATGAAACAACTTTACTTATAACTTGTTAAAGTGATTTAAAATCTCCAAGTCATTATTTTTCATAAAATATTTAAAAAAACCTTGCACTGAATTCGATACGTCATCGAGATATAAGCCTGAAAAAAATCCCAACCCTCGCTTTTTTGTGATATTTTACTAGTTAAGTTTGTGCTTTAAATCGCAAAAGTTTATATTCCGTGCTGTAATCAATAACTTTGAAAACTAAAGTTGCTTTTCAGTTTGACTACTCGTCGACTTTTATTATTTTTTGTTGAAACATGGGTCAAAGCCTCGGCAAATCACAGTCCTGCACTAAGAACCTTACTACAGCTATGGATTGCCGCCAAGAAAAAAAACAGTTCCGAAATGGTACTAATTTTTCATTGCTAAATTTATGGCTAAAATTTTTAGAACTTAATTTTTTCTCAGAATATGGTAATCATTTTACGAAGGAGTACTGGGGTCGAAATAGAAATGGACACGCCAGTGGTCGTAGAGCAGATAAGGATAGCACCGAATTTCGGATGGTGGAATCGGAAAAGCAGTACAGAGAAGAAGTTATCCAGAAAAATTGTGAGCTTATGATTTAAAAAAATTGCAAATCAAATTAAAATCGAAAACATTAGGAGGTTTTGCTTTAGTGTAGGATTTGTCTTAACCACATATTTTTTATTTCACTATATTCAGCAAATTTTCTTTACTTGTCGAGTGGACTTAACAAATGCTTAAAGGACGTTAACGTCTATGAAAACGGTTGCCTTCCGCCAATTCAAACAAATTTCCTAACTATGGAATTCTGTACGGAATTTTTAATTTGGTTTCTAACACAACTGAACCTAAACTTATATTCTAGGTCATGTTTTGTTAGAAACCAAGCTGAAAAATCCGTACAGAAGTTCAATAATTGGGCGAAAATTTTCCAATTGGCAGGTGACAATCCAGAACGCGTGACCATGGTCTTTTAAAACGTTTCCTTTATTTCGACGTCAATTTAAAAAAGTCGGCGCTACCGGAGTATACCAAATTACCCCTAGAACTGCTCAAATAAGCAAAAAAATATGGTGCCACCACGAGGGATCGAACCTTCACACCATTTTGGGCCAACAGAAACATAACCGCTCACCCACTCCGCCATGGAAACCTCTTTTTCAAACCTAACAAGTAAGTGACTTCCCTCCTTTCTCACCTTTAATTAAATATGAGCTTTTTCTCTAAATTATTTCGGTTTCAGAAAGAATCTTTGACAGTTAGGAAAATTCAATTTAAATATATTTAAATTGGTGAAACAATTGTTTGTAAGCGTCAATTCTTGTGAAGCTTTCATTTAACACGATGTCTGATGGTGTTTTAAAGAAACAATCAAAGAAAAAGACAATCAGAGATTCCGATAAATTAGAAGTGGAGCTCAAGCAACGAAAACCTGCAGTAAAGAAGACGAAAAGTAAGGATTTTAAAAATACTGTATATCTTCTAATAAACCGACACTTTGAGAGTCTTTATCTCTGACCGGAGAAAAATTCAACATCGCTATTCATCACGTTTTCTTAGCTCCCACGAGCTCTACTGATTCTGCTTTTTCGATTTTAAATTTTTACTCAAAAATCTCGAGATCGACCCAAAATTTCCTGATTTTTGAGGGTTGACATGTCGCTTTATTAGAAGATTTACGGTCTTACCATCTTTTCTGGTGACCGCCTTCGTCTCTTCTTTCTTTCTTTCTTGGTCATTAATTTAGCATCGGCATTTCTAAAATTCTGGTCTTAATAATTAAAAGACCCCCAATATGGTGGCCCCTATCAAAGACTACCGATTTTTAAGAGAAAAAATTAAAATTTTTTGAAAAAGCGGTAGGCAAAATCAGAATCTTTTTGATATTTGAGGCTAGATTAGCTAATCACATTGGCAGCACGGGAACGAACATGAGGGGTACCAGCTTAGTAAGGGTTAACTGTGCAGTTAAAGTAATTGAAATTAATTTTAGCCTCGAACCTCGATATAGGGGCCACCTTAGTTCTAAAAGTTTAAAAAAATCCGACCCTAGTAGCAAATACCCCCCCCCCCCCCACCCAACGATTTTCACTTTTTCAACTCAAGTAAAAAGTACCCAAATTTATGTTCCAGACCCAGAAAAAATGCGTAATACAGTTATTAGTCAAACTTCCGTACGTTGGTCTACTTCTGAGCCTAGGGCTAAGCTTACACCAGATGTTTAGGAGTAGTTACAGCAGCTTTAAAATAAATAATTTTTTTGGGGGGGGGGGGCGGAGGGTGTGATTATTTGCTACTAGCGCCTCAAATCCAATATAGTCGGCCTTTAATATAGTGGCACCCTACTCCTGTTTCCTAGAGGCCACTTTATCGAAGTTGACTGTAATGCTAGCCAAAAGAGTGTTGTTCCTTGCAAATTCTAAATTTGGAAATTCAAGTGCGGCTAAAAACTATTGTGTTAAAAATATATAACTGAAATTATTTAATTAATAAATAATACAATAATAAAGTAACTGAAATTAATCTTCAATCTGCTGTCCAATTTTTCAGAAAACAAGTCTGTAAGTCTAAGCACTGAAGTTCTATGCGATGTATTTGTTCTGCTCAACCGAACCAAACTAAACCAACTCATCCGGGTCAATTGCCAGTTCTTTTATGCCATCACCCGAAACCTATCCTTCAACTGCCTTCTAGTCAAGCATAGTCTTTCTTGGCACTTTTTCCAGTGCACCGACAAATGCTATATCCACAGCTGGTACGCTCACAACTCAGTTAAATCCAGAGTACCAGTGTTAGAGCAAAATATGTGCGCTTTGAATCTAGCGAACTGTATCTTAGTGGACCTAAAAATTCTGCCCTGGCACATCTGAGACGGCTACTGCCCCTGAAACACGTATGGCATGGTCAGACTCTCAAAATCACTTTGAAAAGAGGATGGACTCAGACTTCTATGACCAAATGCTGCAAATATTGGTGACTCCTACCAGTGGACCTCTAACACTGCATATGAGAAGACGAGATGTCAAAAGAGCTTCACCGCCATTGCCATTATTTCCAGCATTGGCTGTTTGTCAAAATGTGGACACTCCATAAGATCTCCTGCACCCTACAGAAATTGGAGTTTTTGCATTGTGGTGGCGGACCACGACTGCTTTATGTGTACATGGACTAGTGTTGGAGTGAGGATGAAGCTAATCTGCTGGTTTACTTGATTAAGGAGGTAAGTTGGCTCTGGTACACAACCTCTTGCTTTTTTCGCCTCGGCCTCTCCAGTTATTTTTGTCCACTTTTTAGCTATGCATAGGCAAGAGTCAAATATCGATTAGCGACAATTTTTGAACAAACTTTTGAAACTTTGATCAAAAACCACCATTTAACAGTAAAAGTTTTCGGAAAGTAATTCTATCACTACAATTTTTTCTTGTAATTGATTCCGTTGAGATCTGATCAAAATAATTCTCATGAGCTAAGATATCCGCTAAAGTTAGGTACTTAAAATATCAATATCTCAGCTCATGAAAATTATTTTGATCAGATCTCAACGGATTCAGATTCAGTAAGAGATTTAAATGTTAGGGCTGACTTTCCGAAAACTTTTATAGTCGAAATTGTGAATTTATGATCCAAAGTTTGAAAAGTTTGTTCAAAAAGTGTCGCTAATCATATTCGCCCCTTTAAAGCATGTTTGAGACCGTCCTAACGTTCACTTTGGCTAATACTTAATACAGTATTTCTTCTAATAATGCAGCCCCTTGCGTTCAAAATCGTGAAAATATCAGGCAAGTTATCACCCATTGGCAGCCAGTGAGATGAGCTACTAAATGATTGGTATCTTGCATAACAGAAGGTTTCGAAAAAACATGGGCTGAAAACATAATGCGAATTTAGGAGGGGAAAAGATTAGTTTTAGGGCCGCCCGGTCATTTCGAAATTTTGGAATAAATGGGAATTCAGTATTGGCAAACAGCACATAGTCGATCGACTATAAAGCATAGTCTATTTTCGATATACTTGGAGTAAGACCAAAAAATTAGATCTGTAGTGTGAATCCGTTTTAAGCTATTTGTCCCCTTCACTCTCTTATACCCAAATTTATGAAAAGTGTCCCAAACTTTTTTTTTGCTTTTTTACGATATAAGAAAGTATAAACATTTCTAATTCTTGACAGAACCCATAGGGCGCAGGGGCAAGGAGATGCGTACTCACACATATCTGAGACACAAATCACTCGGAAGTGACTCTGAATGCAAAAATCAGCATACATACCAAAGTTTATTTATGCGGTAGGTCTAGTTAACAAAACTATGTTCAAATTTCATCTTTTAAGGTATAATGCAGGTGACCAAGTCTTAATATAACAAAACACCATGGAAGACCAATGACAAAAATGACCAAAAACCAGAGGGGGCCAAGACAAATGATTTTTTTTAAACGTACTTCCACACCTAAAAACGTGTTTTCTACATGTCCGGTTTTTTTTAAAATTTTTTAAATTTTTAAATTTAAATTTTTTTAAAAGGTCTATTGCGGTGACGAGCACTCGAAGTAAGGTGCCGGTGACGGTAAAAAAAAGCGCCTGGCGCGGGCCATACAGCCGAATTTTTCTTAACTCCAGTCAGGTATGGTCCCTGAGTAGATTTTTCTGCCTGTTCACCAAAAGTATTAAAATCCACTAAGGCCATTTTATTAAGGCAATTTTTTTTAATTTCAAGTCTATTTCAAACAGAGGGCTGAAAAAAAAACAAAAGAGAGAAGATACCTAAGGCCAGATCGACTATAATCTACAAGTTAAAATAGTCACAATTTTTCAACTGGTTCTTACAGTTACAGAGGTTTGCTTGTAATACACATACTTTCAGAAATTTGAGGCTGCCAGATTGCCACACCTATTTGTGCTGGATATATATCCATTCGAAGAAATGAAGACGAGGATGATGACTTCGAAAAAATGGATAACTTACAGACTAACGAAAGTTTGCTAATTGTTCGTGCTGGAGCAAGACTTGTTATTCAAAGAACAGATCTAGTAGTGAGCAAGAACTGGAAGCGAAAAATGCCATTGGCTTTTTCACCGGCGAGGAATTGAAAAAATTGGCAGTACTTGTTGTAACCAAGTGTTATGTCACTTTTAGCTAGGAAAAATGTTATAATAAACTCAAAAAATGTTGCTGTAAAAAACTGTGCTGCCGTTTTATGCCACAACTAACATATACCCATGGGCGTATCCAGAAAATGAAAACTAAAATCCGGCGGGGGAGCTTTTAGGCCATTTTACCTACACCGTCTTTCAATTTTGACAGGGAAAATATCTAACGGGGGGTGGTCGGTCAGGTGCCTCTCTCTGCTCCACCAAAATCTTGGCTTAATAAGTTGGAGTTGCAGGCTAGTAAGCTTTTGAAGGGTTTCAGTGGACTGTATTGAGAAGTTGACCGAAACGGAAGCTGGTGAGGTGTTGACCAAGTGTGGAGTGGACTATCAAGATGTGGTCAGTAAGATGATCTGTGTGTCAAACCGTCTGTGTGATGTGGCTGCAACTGCACCGTGCGCTACCTTGGTGATGCTCCTGCACTGTCGTGCCTGCTGTCGTACCTTTTCCATCTGAGCACTCTTCGTGTCGGTGCATACTATACGGCAACCGATTCCTCAGAGCCAGATGTTCTTTCGGTGTTTCTTGACTGAAATTTTAAATAAAATATGAAAAGTGACAAGTTTTAAACATTTCTCACTTTCTAAAGTAAACTGCATTAATAAGATGCTTAAAAAAATTCCCCATTTTTCAAAACTAACTACCGTATTTACTCTAATAGTAGTACCCCCCCCCTTCTTATAGTAGCCCCCAATAGAAGGGGGCTGAAAAATAGTAGCCCTCCTGAAAATCGGACTAAATAGGCCGATTTTTCTCCCTATAATTGTAACCCCCCGCTCTAATAATAGCCCCTCCCCTAGGAGCACCGAGGCCACTGTTAGAGTAAATACGGTAATTCAAATCAATTCTTTAAATCAACTTTTGAACACCAGTCATGTTTATCCACTACGGTTTTTTTTATAGAAAATAGCATTCATAGTGTTTTTAAGACCTATTAGCTGGAGATTGAAAAATTCGAAAATCGGCGGCGCAAGGTTACGTACACCATTTTTTAAAGATGCGGGAGTTTTTCGAAGCACCCCAGTTCTGTTGGGCTTATAACCCTATTTGACTTGCTCCTCCTGTTGTGTATTTTAGGCTAAGGCTTAGGCAAGGTAGGTCAGCGTGTGTTAGGACGGACTGTTCGCATTAGTTCTTGAACGGGTTTATTACCACACAGGTCAATTCAAAACAATCACTAAAATCATGGCTCTAATTGTTCGCCATTTTTATCTAATAATAGACATTCAGGGAAAGTGCACAATAGTGAGTCCATAGTATCATTAGGCCGAGCTTTTTTGATAGCCCTATCCAGCATCTGACATTCAGGGAAAGTGCAGAAAGTGCTAATAGGCAGTGATGAGCTGGGTTATCGAAAGGCTTTTCACTCGGAGGGGATTCTTTTTTGTTTTGATTTTTTTCAGCTTTCAAGGCTTGCTGGTGCTCCTGGCTACGTTTTGCTTCGCAGCCACCGCATAGGGCTTTGCATTTTTCGTTGGGAATGTGAGTGACTTCAGGCTGGCAATGGTTTTCAGTTTGAGTGCAACTGAAACACAAATGATCAAACTAGTGATGGTCTTGAATCTTTAACATATTTGAAAGTTATTCTAGTACCAAAATGTCCTAAATTATTTATGTATCAAATTATTCAAAAATTATATCCGGATTTTCACTTAACAAATTTAACAACAAGAAAACACTTGTGTGAATAGTAACCTTCAAAGTACAGCATTGTCTTTTTTAATCCTCCGAAAATTAAGAAAATTTTAGGTCGATTTCGAGTTTTCGGGTGCTCAACAAAAATCCAAAGACCGGAATATCTAGAGCTCGTGTGAGTTAAGAAAATGCAAAAACCAGCTCTGCAAAATATTTGCTCTATCCTGAGATACAAACTTTTTTTCCACTATACAAACTTGAAATTCTGACACCGGAATCGTGTTCAGCATGGTCGATTTGCATGAAAGCTGTTCTTAAAATTAAAGATTATTTGCTGGAGTTTAAATTCCGCTTAAGACAACAAATATTTAAATATGGAATTTTTCGCCAAATCAAATATTTGTTGTCTCGAATGAAATTCACAATTCGGCAAGACATTTCAACTTTTAAGAGCAGTTTAACATGCAAAACGGCCTACAATAGCATTAATCGGTGTACTTAATTGATGGTTCTCAGGCAAACCACGAACAATCTTGTGTAACCAGTGTTCTCAATAGTCAGAGGCAGAATGGAAGTCAGAATGAAAATTCAAAAATTCTGACAGTCAGAAAGCGCGAAAAATTATTCTGACTGTCACAAATGAGAGTCAGAAAGGCAAATCGATCAGATCACACTGTTTTTTCCCTGTCTGGATCTCATTTCTGACAGTCAGAATAATTTCCCGCGCTTTCTGACTGTCAGATTTTTTGAATTTTCATTCTGACTTTTATTCTGCCTCTGAATATTGAGAACACTGTGTGTAACCCAAGTGAACAAGTGCTAACCTGTTATCACCGATAATCATAGTTCAAACAATTGTCCTTCAAAACTCACGTTTTCTCTTCATTAAAGCACTCATCTGAACAAAATCCACAAGTTTGTTCGCAATAATAAGCCATTCTAGTCTTATGAGTCTCGCAGTATCCATACAATCTGTAATTCTCACATATTGCTTTAGGATATTTATTGTAGCATTTTTCATTGATAGATTCTTTCTTTTAATTATTTGTTTGGCATCTTTATTCTCATTTGTGGCTACTACAGATTTAGCAACTACTTCAGGTGCAGGAGTTGTCAGCTCCTCTATTTGTATTTTTAAAGTTTTTTCAGTGCTTACAGACTTATTGTTTTCAGTGGTAGTACCTGCAGTATTATTCATAATATTTTAATATTCGTGGTTTCCATCGAGCTTTGCATTGGAGGATATTCAAGTCTTGTGAAAACTATTTCAGGATTTCAGTCTCTGTTTTAAACGCTGGAGCATCTGATCCAATTAGCACTCTCAAAACTTCCGTATTAAAATACTGGGAATCTTGAGATTTAGGTGGTATAACTGGAGAAGACCAGCCTCCAAACAAGTTTCCGAAAAGGAAACAATTAACTGAAGGCAAGATCAAGAAATTTAAAAATAGTTTTATTCAAATAAGTCATTTTTAGCTAGCTGAAATCTTTTAAGAATATGTTAATGACTTAGTGAGGTTTTCGATTTGTTATGTCAGTTGATTTTTTGGGGGAGCTGTACATTTTTGCGTGACAAGAAAAATAAGGTTGGTGCAAGAGGGGGTAGTGGCACAGAGAAAAATTGATTTTGCTTGTTTGTACATAAATTGTCCATTTTATTGATTCACCGGTGCTTACATAGGCAAGTCGAGGTCGAGCTCGTGTTTTCTCAACTTTTTTGGTGATCAGAGAGAAATTTTTCTGTATTTTTTCCATACTCTATATACCAAACGAAAGCTTAGATTCCGAGCTATCTTCTACATGAAAAATTATTTAATTATCGTGACAAAAGTAAATGTGATGACTAGGCTGGTCGAGGTCCAGGTCGAGGTACCTCGACCTGACCTCGACCAGACTCCAACTTTGTGCTGTTACATAAGTTTTTGTTACATCAATGAAATAATTTTTTATATAAGATAGCTTGGAGTCTAAGCTTTCATTTGGTATGTAAATAATGGCAAAAACTATAAAAAAAAATCTCTCTGATCACCAAAAAGGTTGAGAAAGCCTATGTAAGCACCGGTCAGGCAGTCATGAGTTGAAAAGAGATTTTTCATAAATTAGAATTTCAGGTATGAATGATGTTTAGCTGATTTTCAGTTGAACAAGTAAAAGTAGGTACCTTTGCAAGGTTTAGTTCTTAGGTCCTAAAAGCAACCTTGAAATGATATTGAAAAGTGAAAGCACCAAATAAAGTCATTTATGTTATTAAAGGGGGTAAGACTTTAGGGGGGGGGGTGTGGTATTGTTTAAATTTGACACAAAGTGCCCAACTTCACGAGTCTCTAAAATTTTTATTTTTTTCTTTCTTAAATATTTCCTTTTACAAACTTGCTCTATGCAAGTTTGTTCCCCGCGGTTAAGAATTATTTCAGGACTTTATAAAAAAAAATTTTTTTAATTTTTGCGCACCATGATACCGGTATCATGGTTTTTCCTATTTTATCAAGATTTCACCCAGAATCACCAACCCGACGCATAAATTTATTGACATAAGCAACAACACCAAAAAAATGAAACACCAATAATAAAACAACAGCTCTATTCTTCCATGGCTTCATCCTCGAAGCTCGCTTTTTCTTCATCATTGTCTAATGCTGATGATGCACTGAGGCAACTGGTGGACGAAGTGGAACAACGCCTGGCCTGCCTTACGCTATTCGACGATGATGAAGAAGAAGCGAGCTTCGAGGATGAAGCCATGGAAGAATAGAGTTGTTGTTATATTATTGTATTTCATTTGTTTGGTGTTGTTGCTTATGTCAATGAAGTTATGCGCGGGAATCCTAATTTTATAGTCCAAAATGACTTGGATCGCTAAAAATCCCTCCCACAGTGGCCAGAAGCCCTGAAAGTTCGTTTTTTGAGGGTTTACTATAGGGGGAGCAAACTTTTTGCGAAAATTTGAATGCGCGGATCAGAATTCCGGTCCGATCGGCTAAATCGCTCAGAATTCCAGGTTTATGGTAGTTTTGAGTGATTTAGGGTGGAATTCTGAGCGATTCAGCAGATCGGACCGGAATTCTGATCGACTCAATCGAATTTTCGGAAAGTTTACTCCCCCTTTCGTAAACCCCCAAAAAACGAACTTTCAAGGGTTCTGGCCACTTCGTGGTAGGATTTTGAGCAATCTAAGTCATTTTGGACTTTAAAATTATTATTCCCGCAAAATTTACTGCAGTTTACGGCAAATTTAGACTATTTGCGGTAAAATTCCGACTATTTGCGGCAAAATTCCGACTTTTTGCGACGAATTCCTATTTGCCCCAATTTCCGCCAATTTTTGTAAACTTATGACGAATATCTTTTCGGGACCATGAAATTCATTATTTTAGCTATCTTTTAAGCACAAAACCTGGAAATTAAGTAAGCTCCGAAAAAAGTTTTAAAGTCTCTCCAAATCGGAGATGGTGGATTTTAGCCTGGATTTTAGGTGGATTTCGTGTTCAAGTTGATTTTCTGACAATTTTCGTAAATTTATGCCGGATATCTTTCCGGAACCCTGAGATTCAATATCTTAGCTATCTTCCAAGCACAAGACCCGGAAATTGAGTAGGCTCTAGTAAAAGTATTTATGTCCCTCCAAATTAGAAAGGTGGATTTAGCCTATTTTGGTGGATTTTAATGCTCGAGCAGGGAAGGGGTATCTAGGAAGAGGGTGGCAAGGAGGGTGCTACTCAGTAGGTGGGAAACAGGAGAGAGATACACAGGAGGAGGGTAGGCAGGAGGGGATGCCCAAAAGAGGGTAGCCAGTAGGAAGGTGGCCAAGAGGACGGTAACCAGAGGGAGGCTAGGCAGCTGAGCACCAAGAAGGACGGCAGCCAGAAGGAGGGTGATCAAGAGTAGGGTAGCCAGAGAGTGTACTCATAAGGAGATGGCTAAGAGAATGGTATATAGGGAAAAGTTACCCAGGAGGGTGCTACCCAGTAGGAGGAAAGCCAGGAGGGAGTTATCCAGGAGGAGGTGCTACCAGTAGGAGGAAAGCCAGGAGGGAGTTATCCAGGAGGAGGGTAGCCATGCGGTTAACCAGAAAAAGGTTAGCCAGGTAAGGGTATGTGATCGATTATTATTTATGTAATTTCTAAAATATGATAGTGGCGCCGATAGGCGTTTGTTGCCCCTAGTGTAAAATATGTTGACTATGTAGAATATGTTGACTATGGAAAATTGGTTGACTATGTGAAATTTGTGAACTATGTAAAATATGTTGACTATGTAGAATATGTTGACTATGGAAAATTAGTTGACTATGTGAAATTTGTGAACTATGTAAAATATGTTGACTATGTAGAATATGTTGACTATGGAAAATTAGTTGACTATGTGAAATTTGTGAACTATGTAAAATATGTTGACTATGTAGAATATGTTGACTATGGAAAATTAGTTGACTATGTGAAATTTGTGAACTATGTAAAATGTTGACTATGTAGAATATGTTGACTATGGAAAATTGGTTGACTATGTGAAATTTGTTAACTATGTAAAATATGTTGACTATGTAGAATATGTTGACTATGGAAAATTGGTTGACTATGTGAAATTTGTGAACTATGTAAAATATGTTGACTATGTAGAATATGTTGACTATGGAAAATTAGTTGACTATGTGAAATTTGTGAACTATGTAAATATGTTGACTATGTAGAATATGTTGACTATGGAAAATTAGTTGACTATGTGAAATTTGTGAACTATGTAAAATATGTTGACTATGTAGAATATGTTGACTATGGAAAATTGGTTGACTATGTGAAATTTGTTAACTATGTAAAATATGTTGACTATGTAGCATTTGTTACGGCCGGCCCAGGCATGTTTCGCCAAATTTAAGGAATATTTTACAATTTTCAAGGCATTTTTACTGTTGCAGGATATATTACAGTCGACTCTCTACATAACGTCTTTAAAGGACCGGCCAAACGGGACGTTATGAGGAGAGGACGTTATATAGAGAGTCGTTATGTAGAGAGGCACTCGCCTATATATCACTCAGCAGACGTTATGTAGAGAGTTTTTCAAAAAAATGTTTATTTCTACAATAAATAGCACCCGAACAAACAATCATTGGATGGGCATAAATAAGTATAAATACTCTTCTGCATCAGTTTCTTTACGCGTTCTTTGGCAAGCACATCATTCACTTCATTGCACAGCAGCTCAACTTCACGGATGTTGAAGAATCTTCAAAGCTTCAACTGCTTCTCGAGTATTGTCTGGTGGTTCTGGCATTTGGTCAATCTCTATCAATAACAGTATCACTTAAAGAAAAATCCATTAAAGAACCTAGCAAAACAAAATAATTTCCTTTCCGTCTCCGGCTCTTCCACTTCCGTTTAGACAAACGTTGCATTACGGCCAGAGTGAGCGTCTCATCAGTAGGGAGTTGTGATACAACGATAAACAGTCGTCCAATGTGCTTTTCACCAAATCCAGCGGCTGCAATTCCGCCGAAGTGTGCTTTATCAATTACTGGCGTTTTCGAGATCCACCTTATCGCCAGCGCCTTCCTCATCCATCGATGTATCCTCTTCATTGTCAGTGCCTTCTTTGAAAAACGGAAATTTGTTTTTGTAAAAAATACAAGATTTACTTCTGACGCTTAATGAATCCGGCTTTTCGGAAGCAATTGGCGATAGTTTCCGGTTTAACATCCGACCAGGAACGATGAAGAAAGCGCGGTGCCTTGTAGAGATTAATTTTCTACTCGGTTATCTAGATAGAAGTAGGTAGCCGTGGTAGTGCAACATTAAATTTTGAAAGCTGCCCAAAACTGAACATATTAGAAGCAAAAAATGAGTTATTTTCTTGTTGAGACGCTTTCAATTTTAATTTTTTTTTCTCGAAAAGACGTTATATGGAGAGGCGTCTTTGAAGCAGTGTCCAACCGAATTGGGATTTTATGTAGAGAGGACGTTATGTAGAGAGTCGCTATATGGAGAGGCAGTTGTTTGAGTATTTAGTTTAGACCAACCAAACCAGTTTTACTGGGACGTTATGAGGAGAGGGACGTTACATAGAGAGTCGTTATGTAGAGAGTCGACTGTAGTATGAACACATATAAATCTGCTCCTTATTGATGTTGTTCTTTTTTGTTTTTGGCTTGTTTTAGGATGAGAATTCTTTAGGCGATCTAAGTATTATTAAGGTAGATCTCCTTGACGTAGTAAAAATGCAATTCGGGTAGTCGGAAAGCAGTCCAGCTAGGATTCAGATGATTTGGGTATAATCATGTGGTCAGCGCAAAAACAGCAAAACAGCTCCATATTACTATATAGAGATTTTTAAAAAAAGAAGCACTTGAACAAAACTCAAAAATACAAAACTTAGGAGACATATTGCCAGGTAAAAATGATTAACACTCCCGAGATCAATCGGCCGGTCGCTATAATCATGCGCAAATGCAACTGAGAACACGAACATCACTTTTTCAGCAAAAATTCAAAGCATTTTCTGGTGCAGTTTTTCTCGCTCTGTCAAATAGTTCATGCCTTATCACACTTACGAGGGAAGTGCCCGAGGTGTAATTTTAAAGACGGGAGCTGACTCATTTTCTTATCGTTTATTCTTGTTAAGCATCGTAAAAATGCTTATAAAATGCTTGCTAGATCCTAGCGTTCATTTTGAGCAGTAAATGTCTACAACTTGGAATATAAATTCTGTGAAACAAAAACACAAATTAAAAAAAAAACAAAAAAAACCCCATGATTCACGCATCATTGATAAATACTAACTTCAAGAAGCTATTGCTAAATATTTTCACTATCACGAGGGGTCTAGCCAACCAAATCATTTATAAAAAACTACTTAAAAAAAGCAAATGCAAGTCATAGGTCAGCTTGCTTGATGCTGTTACTGTTACAAAAGTCACGTTGAAATAATTATTTTTCTACGAACAAGCAATGTTATTATTTTTAGCAGAAGATTTTTATTTTGATATGTATAATTATGAACGTAAAAAACCCGAGTCTCAAAAAGACAAGACTTCTGATATAAAAGGTAAAAAATTGAAACAAGAGTTGGTTCATAACAGCAGACCAAGCAAAAAGTGAGCAACATTTTTAAAATCTGATTTTGCAAAAAAGATCTAGCATGTTGTAACAAAAATGTTTTTAAGGAATTTATTCTTCTTTCCAAATCAAAGCCTTTCCAGCTTAACTCGAATTAATAAAAAAATTAGAAAACAATTCAAATTGGCTAAAAATTCTATTTAGAATGATTTTTAAGAAAAAAATCACAGTGTGATTTTTTTTCAAATTTTTATATTCCCATACATTGAGGGATATATTTATTGGCATTGGATAGCTGTTTTTTCCATTGCCATAGGTGTTTTGACTGTAAGCAGTGGTGTAGGCAGCATTTGAGCAGCTGCTATTAGAGAACAGAGGAGAGACGACAGGAGATAACACCTTGCAAGCATGCCTTGATTCATTGCCTGGCAGGTGTGGGTGAACCGCAAACGCTAGTGCTGTTGACTGAGTGCCTTTTGCCTAGATGAGCCGAAAAGTTGAAAGGGCTGTCAAATTTTGTGGGTTCTCTCCGATAGGAAGATGGAGACTGTCGGTAGATATTCTCAGCTAAATATATATATTTTAGAATTATCAATCTTAACATCAACAATAAATATTAACAACTTTTTAATTTTCACAGAAAAATTTAAAAAAGTAGCCCAGAAATTTCAAAAGATTTTGGGAATCCAAATTTTTTATAATTTTAATGTAATTTCAATAAAGATTTGTCATCTTCTTACTCAGCGTCATTTTTGACTTTTTTAAATTGACGTCGAAAATGAAGTAAAAGTTTTAAAAGACCATGCTCACGCGTTCTGGATTGTCACCCGTCAATTTGAAAATTTTCGCCCAATCATTGAACTTCTGTACGGATTTTTCAGCTGGTTTCTAACAAAACATGACCTAGAATTTAAGTTTAGGTTCAGTTTTCTTAGAAACCAAATTAAAAATTCCGTACAGAATTTCCATAGTTAGGAAATTTGTTTGAATTGGCGGAAGGCAACCGTTTTCATAGACGTTAATGTCCCTTTAAGCATTTGTTAAGTCCACTCGACAAGTAAAGAAAATTTGCTGAATATAGTGAAATAAAAAAATATGTGGTTAAGACAAATCCTACACTAAAGCAAAACCTCCTAATGTTTTCGATTTTAATTTGATTTGCAATTTTTTAAATCACAAGCTCACAATTTTTCTGGATAACTTCTTCTCTGTACTGCTTTTCCGATTCCACCATCCGAAATTGGTGCTATCCTTATCTGCTCTACGACCACTGTTGGTCCATTTCTATTTCGACCCCAGTATTCCTTCATAAAATGATTACCATTTTCTGAAAAAAAAATTTGGTTCTAAAATTTTAGCCATGAAATTTAGCAATGAAAAATTAGCACCATTCGGAACTGTTTTTCTTCTTGGCGGCAATCCATAGCTGTAGTAACGTTCTGAGTGCAGGTCTGTGATTATCACAGTCACAAATCTTTGATAGAACAAATGATTCTGCCTCACATTTGACGAAGTTCTTTTTTGTTAGGATACAAAGCTCTTCAAAAAAAAACTTTTTTTCATTATTTTCGACTGTGGGCTGTAAGTAGGGTTGCAATCTTCACGGAAGAATCTTTTGCCTGAAAATTTCCGGAAAGTTTCCGCAAAGTTTCCAGAATGTTGGAAAGATACTTTTTCGATTCTCCCACATGAGTTCTTCCATTTTATTTGCACAAAGCCTCTGTTACATCAACAAAAATCATCATAATATTCAAATCAACAATTAATCGAAGCCAAATAAATCATTCTCATCATAAAGTGCAAAATCAAACAATTTTTCTCTTCGGATCTTCGTCGCGTTCGAAATATTTCTAGCTCCAGCTTATTGGCATTGTTTTTGGCATTGCTGAACATAAGGGAAAAAAGACAACTGGCGACCATCCAAACTGCCGGCCCTCAACTGCCGACCAATTATCAGGTTTTGTCAAAGGATAGAAAGAGGTTTATTCAGGTATCAAATAAGATACAAGGCCTGCCCGAAACCTGCTTTCTGTCTATAAATCTAACATTTTGGGTTTTCCTTTGATTGGTTTTATTAATATTTGCTGATTTTTTATAAGTAAACACGCTTTTATTCTACTAACCATACTACACAAAAGCTCAAAAGAGTCATTTTTTGAGTTTTAGTCTATGAAAAATTAAATTTCGAGACCACCCAAAAGTACCCTTTTTGACCATTTCACCATTAGACATGATTCCGAGCAAGACTCTTGATCAAAAATGTATATATAGACTCTTTTTGTACAGCTTCAGTGACCAAAACAGGCAAAAAACAGGCAAATAGTCGAAAGGGTCACAATGGTTTACAAACATTTATTTGACACATTTGCCTTTTAGTCATACTCACTCGAAAGGGTAAGCCAGAGTTAGTCAGAAAAATTCATAAAAATTTACATTGTACACACACGGCTACGCAGCGTTGAGAAAAAGGTAACAGCTTCTTGAAGCGTTTGCCTTGGTTCACCCCGAGAGAAAACATGTTGAGACATTTGAATTCGCGCCCAAAAGAATCTTTCCGAATTTCAAGGCTCGGAAAGATTCTTAATTCTTTCCGGAAAGTTTCCCGACATTTTTTGTGGAAACTTTCCATCGCCCAACCCTAAATACCACCAAAAATTATAAAGAAAAGAACTCTTTATTTTGCCTGATTTACAAACTGGGTTTTTTATGGCTTGTTCACTAGGGTTGCGCGCGTTCGTTTAATTTGGCCTAAGCCGTATACCGTTTAGACCCGTTATCAGATTCGTTTATCGTTTACGTTTAATGAAAATGACCCGTTTAAACGACCGTTTAATCCGTTTAATTTGTTATTTTCCATACTTAAGTGTTCAACCACATAGAAACATCATTCTTAGACAATTTTATTGACAAACAGAAACGCTCAATAAACAGAAGAGTAAATGAAACGTAACACACAGTCAAACCACTTATTTACAAACCCTCGAATTAACGAAAAATCTAACATAACGAACCTTTATTCGATGCCTATTTGGTCAGCGATTTGGGAAAATGACTCATAGTCCACCCCGACCTAACGAGACCCCCAACTTAACGAGAATTCTTTACGGTCTTCAGTAGGTTTGGCCTACCTCTCTCCGCCGCACCTCAAAAAGCGGGAGAGGCAACACTAGTCTTCAGAGGTTTCGTTAAGATGAAGTTTAACTGTACTAGTCATCTCCGGATTCTTCGTCATCTGATTTTTTTCTTGCTCAACTTCCTTTTCATCAGGCTCTGTGGAAGGAACAAATTTAAACTTTTTCAGGTGCCATTATCTAAGAAAGGCGATAAATCTCGAGATTTTTTGGTTCTTAACCCAATTCTTAAAAGTGGGACCGGTAGAGCTCGCAATAGTTGAGAAAGCGCAATAAAGAGCTTTGCAAAAAAAATTCTGTGGGCTGAGATATAGGTGCTCAAAGTTGAGGGGTGAGTTATTAGAGCAGGGTGAATTATTAGAGGAAATACGGTAAATCCGATAGTGCAGAAAGGATTGTATTGAGATGAAACATATATTTTATGAAAATTAATATTTCAGATTTGTTCATTTGATGGTCATTCTATCTACACAATTAAACGGATTATACGCCGTTAGCAGACTCGTTTATCGTTTCGTTTAATTTCTCTTAAAACGTTTAATCGTTTAAACGAACGGTCGTTTAACGAACGCGCGCAAACCTATTGTTCACGTAGTTTGAGTTTGGATTTTTGGCTACGTGAACACCTATGATCCGAACTCGAAGGGGTTCATTTACTTCGAGCTCGAGTTCAAAAGTGAGGTCAATTATTTCTATAGTAAGTCTCTTTCTATAGTGACTTTTAGTGCCTTTGGCCACTTTGGGGTGAGATTCTGAGTGTTCCAAGTTATCTAACTT
Source organism: Ditylenchus dipsaci (assembly GCA_004194705.1). Classification (NCBI taxonomy): domain Eukaryota; kingdom Metazoa; phylum Nematoda; class Chromadorea; order Rhabditida; family Anguinidae; genus Ditylenchus; species Ditylenchus dipsaci. The sequence goes on from SADC01000166.1 coordinate 142,858, forward strand.
GCAGTTATTTAAATAAATGACTGCAAGTCCTATTTCGAAGTCAAAATATTACGAGTAGCGTCGAGTTTGTTTTTTGTTTTAATGAAAGGTTTGTCCAAAAAAAGATTAAATCAATTTGATAGAAAATAAAAAAAAGTTATTTATTCAATATTATTATATCATTATTTTTTTTTCATTTTAAATGAAGATTCTAGTTTTGCAGCAAATTGTCACACTTTGAATGTAAGAAGAATGCTAGATTTCTGTTCAAATATATTGAATAAACAATCTAAATAGAACCCATCAAATTGTTTAGCCGGCAATTCATATATATTGTGCAACCTATAGATTCATAAGAATGATGAATCATTCCATTGGAAATTCTTAACCTTCAGTCGAACAAGCACCAAAAGCTAGCCCTATCCTATATTGGGTACCGATTTTTGACCTTGGTGCCTCTGTTGTTTTTTACAAAATTTTTGTTTTCTCCAAAGTCTTGGAAACTATTTATTTGCACTTTTAAACCATTTTCAGAAAAAAATTTGGTATGAAATTTAAAAAAAAAGTTTGACTTCGTCTCCTTGATTCAAAAAATATCCAAAAAAAATTATCTTGGAGACCAAGACAAAAAATTTTCGAATTTTTGTACCAAAAAAATTATTTGCTGAAAATGATTTAAAGTGAAAATAAATAGTTTTGAGACTTTTGGAGAAAATATTTTTTTTGAAAAGACCACAGTGGACACAAGCTCAAAATCGGTACCCAATATAAGATGAGGCCAAAACAGGTTACAAATAACAAGTAGCCTTCTTTTCTCAAAAATTTATCTGCACCCATCTATTAATAATCTTCAATTTTTATTGGCCCATTAATCCATCTTTATATTGATGACACTATAGTTGAAATATTAATTCAATTTTTATAGAAAACCTGAATCATCATGCCTGAAAAAATCGGCTTCTACGGTTTACCAGAAGATGCAAAGACTATGGAAGAGCGAGTGTTGGCATCGAACTTGATCGAATGAACAGTCAAAGTGCATCTAGACGGCCAGCGATCGACCGCCGCAAGTGCTTGAAACTCTTCTCAGAAAAGACCGCTCACATGAAATCCCAGCTGGAAAGACATGGATGTACAGTCACTAGAAAGACACAATGATCTGTAAGTTTCTTTTGAAAATATATGGGTGGTATTTATTTTGCTGCCAAAAATTTGAATTATGCTGCCAAAATCTTTAATTTTGCTGCCAAATCAAATCTGCTGCCAAAATTTGAATTTCGCTGCCAAAATTTGAATTTTGCTGCCAAATCAAATCTGCTGCCAAAAATTTGAATTTTGCTGCCAAAAATTTGAATTTTGCTGCCAAAAATCTGAGTTTTGCTGCAAAAATTTGAATTTGCTGCCAAAATTTGAAATTTGCTGCCAATTTATCCTTATTCAGTTTTTAGTCGCCGATCTGTATTTTTTCCATTTTCGTTCACCCTTTAATCATTTTATTATCTGTTTTAGATGCATATCGAACAAGTCATTCATCCGGAAAAGCGTACTGCGGGATTATCTACGCCGTGATCCAAAACTTTGAAGGTTCAGATGCAGATAACGAGTTGGAAGATTGGAAAAAGCTCTTTGACAATCTTTGGTCAAGCAATGAATGGAGACTGTAAGTTTTTTGTTATCTGTGTTACTCAGTATTTATTAAAATATGTTAGGGCTAGAAAGCCTATCGTTGGATATAAGCACACTGTCGAAAGCTATGAATGCAGCTACAAAGAAGAAAATTTTTCAGTGTCCTGCTGTGCTAAGAATTCATCGCCCGACCATGCCAATAAAGTCTTTCGTCTAATTTCCCTTGCACTATCAAATGAGACAAAATGGTGCTACAAGCAGTTTTTGCTGGCATCAAAGCTGAAGTATGTATGAACTGGTGTATTGGTGGCAGATGGTGATCAGTCAATAACAGCAGGTATATTTGTGTTTATACTTGAGTTTTACAAATGATGTTTTAGCTGCCAACGAGGTATGAAAAGTACTCAGCGATCAATGTGTCACTGCATGCCAAAAAAAAGAATTTAAAGTGCCCAAGTGACTGAGAATGAAAGTTTTAGCTGAGATCGATTTCCTTCAATCGGCTGCTTTTCCATAAGAATTCGCCAAGGTATGTCATATCGTGAAATGATGAGTGATTTTTCAAGCGAAAATTTTCTTTAGCTAGCATTGCATTATCTGCTCACTGGAATCTCGAATTTGTCAGAAACAATGCCTGCGCAGCTCCAACCGTCACAAGCTTAGTGAATTTTCGGTGTTTGAATTTATGCATTTGTTAAGATATGTAGTGATTTGTTGTTGTCGTTACGAACGTCTCTGCATTGTCATCATTTCTAATAAAATCAGAAAGAAACTCGTCTTTACAATTATTCGTAGGTAGAATCTAATTCACACAGTAGTTTAAAAAATAGCATTTGGTGCAACTATCTCAAGTAAAATCATAAATGATGGACATGGAATTAAGATCAGGCTGTGGAAATAGGTCGAGAAATTTTGGCAGCAAAATTACAAATTTTTGGCAGCAAAATTCAATTTTTGGCAGCAAATTCAATTTTTGGCAGCAAAATTCAATTTTTGGCAGCAGATTTGATTTGCAGCAGAATTAAAGATTTTGCAGCATAATTCAAATTTTTGGCGGCAGATTTAAATATTAGCCAAAATATATCTTTTTTTTCGACAATTTTGAAGCTACTGTCATATACCCCCCCTCCTAAAAAGCTACTGTAATATACCCCTCCCCTCCCCAATCATTTTTGGGGTTCCTAAACCATACTTTTTTGAAAAATGCTGAAATTAGTACGGGTTGTTCCTGAGCCTAATGCTAGAGCCCAAAGTTTAAAGGCTAAGCTACTTGCTAAGCCTAAAAATTATTTAGGGAGGGAGGCAGGGGGGTTTGGATATACAGGGTGTGTCAGAATTACGTGCACTTTTTTCAAGTGAAATTTGTGGCATTGCGTTTTTTCTATAAAATTTATAAGCACTTTTTAGTGTTGACCACTCATTTTGTAGCTGACAATCTTAGCTACAAATGAGTTGTCAACTATAAAAAACATAAAATTTATAGAAAAAACACAATGCCATAACATTTTTTTATGAAAAAGGTGCGCGTAATTCTGACACACCTGTATTACAGTAGAGCTTCAGGGGAGGGGGGACGTATATAGCCACATTTTTTCTGTTCAGCAAGTGACCACTGCTGCACCAAAGCCCTGGAAGACTTAAAGCCAATCTCTCTGAAGCAGATGAAAGTACCCTATGTGCATGCTGGCAGATACTTGCTGTGCCGCACTATCACTGATGCCTTCCGTGTAGCCATTGAGTTCATTGTCTATGTGGAGGACTCAAAAAAGATGTTGAAATGATCACCTTCTACAACTTCACATCCGACTTTAGCAATACCTCCTGGCTGCCCAACGGCTCCATTCTGCTCATCAAAGAGCCTGTACTGAAGTATGTAAATGTCAACAACCAGGCATCATCATTCTCGACTCGCCTTCCGACGTCATATTTGTGGATGAGACTGACCTGTCCATGAAGCAATTTTCAGGCGATTCAGTCCCTGGTTCAAGGCTGACAAACTGTCCTTTGAAGAGAATAAAACAAAGGCAACCAACTGTTTGGGGAAAGGACTATGAAGGTGGGCAAGCCAAATAAAAGTTAAAATTGATTGATTGGTCAATAACAGGTGCCTTACAGTTCTATCAACGAGCCCTGCGCCTGCAGCCAGCCTCTCCTGTCATTAGTTTGAACCGTGCTGCTGCTTTGTTGAAACTGGAACGCTTTTATGAGGCTTACCAGGAGGCTGAACTGGCACTTAATGCTGGCTGCAATCGTGAAAAGCTCTTTTTAGGTATGTGCAGGGTGAGTCGAAAAAAAAAACGCGCACTTTAAATTCCTGACCCTGACCTTTACTATTTCAATCAGATCCATATTTGGACGGGCGCCAAGCGCCAGACGCCCGAGGTCGGTGTTGGCGCCGACTTTTCAGGAGAGAGATAAAGCAATAGAAAAATATGTATTTTTAAGATTTTAAAAAATAAAAAATAATGTCTGAAAGTGACTATTTGACGATTTCATATAATGCTGGAGGTGCTTAAGAAGTCGGCGCCGGCCTTATCCTACTTTTCAAAATATCGCCTGGCGCTCGGCGACGGCGTCCGTACAAGTATGGAGACTAGTGAATACAAAGACGATTTTTGAAAACTTGCTGGTCTCCTTACAAGCCGGGCCCGACGCCGGCGCCCTCGAGTTTTTTACAGCTGTCGCCGGCGCAGGACATTTTGAGAAGGCGCCGACTTTGTCACAATCCTTGTACCATCGCTGTTTTTTCCAAATTTTTGAAAATTGTTTTGAAAATTTCCTGACTTTTTTGAAACTTTCTTGAAATTTCTTTTTTATTGAGTGATATTGGGATAAAAAATACATTTTTCATCATAAAGTTCAATTCACAGACAAATCACATGCGCTGGAGCCGGCGCCCTTTTTACAGCCTAGTGCCAGTGCCGAAGTTTCAAAACCGATTGGCGCTGGCGGTGGCGTCTTTATTTCACCCTGACGCCCAAGCTCCGGCGCCGCTGGCGGCGTCAGCGCCAAAATTGAATGGCCTGGCTTTGGCGCCGGCGCTGGCGCCCTATGGATTACTACCCTATATTAATTTCTGATTGCAGATGCAGAATCCACGTAAAATTCTAGCTTAGAGACATAAACATCAGAATTGGCAAAACATGTTCAGAAATGGGGTTTTAAAAATAGGCAGGCCCAGTGAGGTTTCGAACCTGCGACCTCATTAGAACGGCTTCAAAACCGGTCGGGTATGTTTTTTCTCTCTCTGCTATTTATTTTTAAGGTTTAGAGTATGTTATACGTTAGTGTGCCTGTAAAGTCTGGAGATCTCGGGGGAGCGGTCCCCAAAATAGCACGAAGCTACGAAGCAAAATTTTCAAAAAATTGCGTTTTTTTTTGAATCACCTTGTATATAGTCTTTCCTCGTTATAGTGCACTCTTAGGAATCCCACTCAGTGAGGGCTGTGTAAAATGGTGATATTTACAGACTAGGCAAAGCTGCCTATGGAATGCATGACTACCAAAAGGCACAACGCCATTTCCAAATCTACCTTCAAGAATTTCCCGGACCTGAGTCTGAGGCATCAGCTGAGCTTGCACGTGTGGCCAAACGGCTAGAAGAAGAAGCAGGGCAATTAGACATCTCTTTTCTTTATGATGCTGAGAATGAGGGGAAGATCCTCCGCCTGGACATTGCTGACTACAACACCCCTGTGGCCATAGCGGACATTCCAGGAAAGGGCAAAGGACTTGTGGCCACACTTGATGTCGAGCCAGGCACTCTTCTGATGGTCAGCAAGGCCTTTGCAGTGACTTACCCGGCTAAAGAACAAATACTTGTCCACCGTAAAAAACAAGGTGTCGAAAGTGTGTATGGAGGCACCTGGATAAGGAACATGATCAAAGTTGTGGAAACACTCCGAAAAATCCACACCGAGCAAAGGAGCTGTATTCTCTGCATGCAGATGAGTTAGACAGAGATGAAGAGATACCACCGGGGTGGTGGACACAGCCCGCATAATGAAGATATGCAAAAACAGGCACATTTAATTTTTAGTTATGAAGTATATTTGGATATTTAGTGATCGCTTTGCAAAAACAGACAAGCACAGTAAGGAATACTCTATCAATGGCCAAGCCTATGTGGAATCACCGCACGGGCTGTGGACTTTGCCAACTTCATGAATCATTCATGCTTGGTATTTTCATCGTTTAGTTTTCAATAGGGATAACATTTTTCCCCTTAATTAAGGTGATTAAAGTGGGACAGTCGCCCTTAATCCGCCTATTTTAAGCTGCTCGCTCAATTCGATGATTAGGTGACCCGCTAAAATAGGCGACCCGCTAATTTAGGCGGCTTTTTCAATAATTGAAATTAGAAACGACACTGAAATTCCGCCTTTCCACTTAAATTTCGCTTATCATCATAGAAATAGGCGGAAAAGCTCATCCTAGTTTTCACCCCAGTTGGTGACACGGCCATGGTTGGATCGCCCCCGCCGCCTGGCGGTGCCGACGGCGCCGCCAGGCGGCGGCGGCAAAATATGAGGTGCCGCCGGCGGCGGCGGTGGCGCCGGCGGCTGAAATGAGGTCGGCGGCAGCGGTCGCGGTGCGGCGGAGTAATAAGACGGCGGTGGCAGCAGCGGTGGCGGCGATGTGGCGGTGGCGGCGGCGGCGGCGGTAGCAGCGATGCTTTTCTTGGTACCTGTAATCCATGAGACTTCTGGAAGTGCAGAATTGAGGTGAAAAGCAAAATGGTTTGTTACATTTTACAGTAAGCTTGACTTTCTAGACATATACTTCGATTTCTCAGATGGCATTGTGGCATTGAATCGTCCCCCCTAAAATTAAAATTAAAATTAAAAATTAGGGTATAATACCCTCCAAGTAGTTGGGGTGCTGTTTAAAGGCTGAGATACCCTTGGGAGGGGTTGATGCTCTTTAGGGTGTTGAGTCACAATCCAGGTAGTTGGGGTGCTGACCTGATGATTGGGGTGTCGTCAAAATAGTTGAGCTTGCCTGTTGTCTGAGGTATTCGCATAAAATTGTAGCTAACACGCAGGGCTAAAGAATGAAAAAAGCATAAGAGCATCCTAATGTATACAATTCAAAAATGAGACCGGAATGAAATAGGCGCCGACAAACAGTTTTCGTTGTGAGAAAAATCACATTTTTGCGCGAAATTTTGAAATTTAAAAGTATAAAATCTCAAGTGCAATCAAAGATTTTCAATGAAAAATGGCCTTCATGAAAGTAGGCATATGCTTCATTTATGAAGCGAATTTTTCGACGATTTTTTTAAAGAAAGCTGATTTTCTGGGAAACACAATGGTATTGGCGATAAAATCATTTTTGCCGTCTATGACCGTGTTTTTTGACTTTCAAAGTCAAAAAAATTACAAAAATTACACCTTTTAGTCGACAATATTATTTTTTACTTAAAAATAAATTTAATAAATTGAAAATCAAAAAAATAAAAAAATTAAAAGCACACATCTCCAACCAGTTTGTGCAGTTGTATTCGCTTGTATTTTTGCTTAAAGGTATTCTACCCTGTTTGGTCACTGGAATCCTTCTATTAAAATGAACGGTATTTGGTTTGTTGATTTTTTGCGACTTTGATTTTTTTTTTTTATTATTCCTGATTATTCCTGATTATTATTCCTGACATCCTTGAATGAACTGTATTCCGCAGCTCCATCCTCACCATCTGACGCATGTTATAAGGTAACTCTATATAAAGAAATTTGCACAATAAAGTAAATGTGGTTTGAATTATTCCAACAAACAAACACCAAAAGCTGCTTTTCCTTCTGTTATTGATGAGTAATCAATTCAGCTAACAACTTGTGAAATTGATTTCGCCTCAATTTGGTTATATTGATTTAAGTTTAGTATTAGTATTTTATGTTTTGTGAAATTGAATAATTAACATCTATAGGTAATATGCCGGACGATGTGTGTGATTGTGAATGTGGATGTTTGGAGAATCAAGAGCGCAACAGAAGAACAGCAATAGCAGCCATGAGCAACATGGAGAGAAAATGTTGGGACATTTACTTAGACTGGGAAGACCGTGAAAATGAACAGCTGCAAGTGGATGAACAGGTGAATCTTGTTTTACCCTCCGAAATTGATACCGAAAAACTCATCTTTAACTAATCTGCCCATCTAAATCGAATACCCAGCTGAACTTAAAATATTGAAAAGAAATTTTTTCAGATATTGGATAGACCGACCTTTAACTTTGGACTGAACACTTGGAATAGGATCAAAAGTGCGTGGAGTACTAGAAAAGTATTGTATGGTCAGCACAAAACTCGGGTATTTTAATTTTTTCGTAGAAATAACAACTTAATCCTTCATAGCACATTTTTGAGGCTTTAGTGCGATAAGCAGAAAATTCAATGTTAAAATAAAAAAAATGATTGCTTTTTTGTTGAACTTTCAAAAATTTAGTTTTCAGCCTAAGTATGACTACTCCAGCTTGCTCCCGACTTATGAAGTGCCGATTCTCAACGTCCAGAAGAAGCTATTTGTTTCTATTCCTCAAGGATACCTCCCGAAAGGTCATCCAGCAACTTCCTTCCGTCAACCCATCATTTTCAACTATAAGCAAGGGGACGAACGAGAATATTTAATCAAGTACTTGGACAAGAAGACATGTCTGGATTCCGAATCTTTCTACTTGGCCTACAATGGCCGTATTGTGCAAGCAGGTGTGCTGAATCTGCCTGATTTCGCTTACTTGACAATGTTCATACGACTTTTGGGTGGTGCAAAGCTAGGTAAATTTTTTTTTTGCTTCTTTCTACTTGACCCAGTCATAGGCAAAGCCTGGTAAAACTTTTTTTTTCTACATTTTATGTTCAGAGATCCAGAATCATTGTCTCAAAACCACGATCCGGACTTTTGTGTCATCAATGAGCTACCAGCATCCGAAAATAAACCATATTTTTACATGCAGCTTTTACAATTCGCTAAACTAACCACGGATGCCAAAATGCGCAGTTTGTCCAGGAATCAAGTTGAATGGGGAACAGTGCTGAGGTAGTTAAACTTACATTTTTATGTAAATATATAACAGATAAATTCAAAATCGGCAGCGAATTTGGCATACCTCCTTGTCTAAACTATGTTTTAGAGACTCGTTGCTCCCTGCCTATAATATGAATCATAGAAGTGGGGACAGAGAAGTGATGGAAGCAGCTGGTCTCAGACAGTTTCGAAACAGGTTTCACAGATTTACCAGAAACTCAACCAGAATAGAAAGCCAATTGCTAATTCATGGTTTGCCGTCTAGGCAAGAACCCAAGTAAGTCACATTCTTTTGCTTAGCTTTTGTTTTTAATAACTGGTTTAATTTTAGATCCTAATGGTAATCAGCAAGTGGTTCAAGCGCTTATTGTGGCTGAAGAGCAAGACACCAACACTGCTGAGAAAGTTGCTGAAAATGATCAAGAAAATGACCACGCCGAAGGTTCACTTTTAACATATAGTTGATTTAAAAGGATCTAATATGCACATTATAGATCCACCTTTACTATGACGCTGCTTGGTAATGTGTGAAACACTCACTTTTTAGGTCATTTTTGAAAACTTTAATTTTCAAAGTTGGTGTCCTCACTTAGGAAACCGGGTGAAGGCTCGCGATTGCGCTAATAAAAATCGGGGGTCGGTTAGGCGAAAAAAATTTTTCTGGTCAAAAAAAATTTTTGGAAAATTTCTCATCAAGGAAAACTTTTTTGGTGCGGAAAAACTTTCGTGGCCCCTGAAGAATTTTGTGCGCTAGAATGTGGCGCGTCGAATAAAAAAAAGTTCGGGCAAAAATTGTAGAACCCCATGGAGCGAAAAATTATTTGACGAGGGTACTGAAAAGCAAAAAATTTGAAATTTTTCGAATTTGAAAAAATATTTTTGTTGTCTCGAGAGGAATTCGAATATTTGACCAAAAGTACTGGTTTAAAGCGTAGTTTTTATAGTAAAACGACCATGCTGAGCACGAATCCGGTGTTAGAATCACGGGTTTGTTGATAAAAAAAATTTTCGGTCAAAAATTTTTTTTATGTGGTCAAGTAGCGCCTGAGCCGCTACTCATATGCCAGACAAGCGGCTCAGACGCTACTCAAGTAGCGTCTGAGCCGCTACTCTGGCACAAGAGTAGCGGCTCAGCCGCTACTCATGGTTGGTATGACAGATTCCTGATCTATCATACCAACACTCAACCCCATAGCTGAGTAGCGGCTGAGCCGCTACTCATATGCCAGACAAGCGGCTCAGACGCTACTTTAGTACTATTCAGACAACTTATGAAATTTTTTTTTCACTTGGAAAAATAGCAAAAAGGCCGTAGTACAGATTTTAGAATATAGTCTGTTTGTCGAGAAAACGTGGTTTTTTCGAACGTTAATGTTCATTTTAGGCTGATAAAAACGTATATTAAACTTTTTTCAGAATAAAGTGGAAAAAAGGTTTAATAAACGATTTTATCAGCCTAAAATGAACATAAACGTTCGAAACAACCAAGTTTTCTCGACAAACAGACTATATTCTAAAATCTGTACTACGGCCTTTTTGCTATTTTTCCAAGTCAAGAAAAAATTTTCATAAGTTGTCTGAATAGTACTGAAGTAGCGGCTCAGCCGCTACTCAATGTCAGAGAAGCGGCTCAGACGCTACTTGAGTAGCGTCTGAGACGCTTCTCTAACACTGAGTAGCGGCGTAGCCGCTACTCAAATACTGGTTTCAGGCCAGTACTGGATAAGTGGGCCACTCACTACGTTGTCATGAGAAATGACAAGCCCACAACTTGAAACATCATTTCACGCTACGAAATAGGTTTACAAGTTGTGGCTTTCTAAAAACAGTGTATTTTGATAAAATAAGTAAATCGGTCTTCAGGCCGATATACTTGATAGTACATGACCTTCTCAGAAGATCTGTGACGATCACTAAGCCTTAAAACCGATTCACTCATTTTACAAAATACATGATTTTTCAAAAAGCCCACAACTTGTAAGCCTATTTTGTAGTGTAAAATGGTGGTTCAAGTTGTGGGCTTGTCATTTTTGATGACAATGTATTGAGTGACCCACTTATGCAGTACTGGCCTGGAACCAGAACCGGAGTAGCGGTTAAGCCGCTACTCCGTAATACAGTAGCGGCTCAGCCACTACTCAAGTAGCGGCTGAGCAGCTACTCAGTACCAAACTAGCGGCTCAGCCGCTACTTTAGTACTATTCAGACCACTTAATAAAATTAAGTATGGATCTCATTTATCTTTAATTTCCAGCGCTTGGAGCAGGGAGCGAAGCGACCTGCTGGACACCGCATGTGCGGTGGCGCGCCTTCTAGTGCTAATACTAATATGCAACTAGTCCTTGATGCTATTGAAGATGATGATGTCGAAGGTAACTACAGTTAATTGAAAACTCACAGTCAAAAGTAGACAGTTGTTTAAAAAAGTTAACTATGAATCATTAGTGAGAATTTTAAATTTAATTTTCTCATTTCACCCACCGAGTTGAAAAGTTTTGTAAATAACACTGCATCTTAAAAATATTTTTTATTACTACAATAAAATAAAACTTTCAAACTCGATGGGTGAAATCAGTAAAAGAAGTCTTAACCCTTCGATTAAGTGTTCACAGTTAAGTTTTTTTAACAACTGTACACTTTTTGACGATTAATTTGAGCTTATTGATTAAGATATGCCGTCATCACAGCCGAGACCAACTAAAGCAGATTTTCATGGTCTTGAAGTGACCATTGTAGAGGATGAAGATGGCAAACGCATTTGGGTTGGAGATGGCCAACTGCCCGAGCTCTACCGGCCTTTCAACTATAGAATAGACAAGCGCACTGGCAGAGAAAATTTTCAGTGCCTCAGTTGTTCCAGGTGAAAAAAGGCCACACAAATATAAAAGTAACTCTTTCACTCTTTTAGTCAAAACAAAAGAGACAAATGCAGTATTGTCGCCGTTAGAAAACAAAACGAAAATTATTTGTTCAATGACTTTTCTCATAGCCCCTTTTGTTTGGCAGGTCAGCTGCAGCTAAATGTGAGAGAGCTCAAGTTTCGGTAAATGATAAATATAAAATAGGGATAACAATAAAAAATTAAAAATTCAGAACTTTCATAGCACCGAGATCCTTTTATACGGGTAGATTCTCGAAGATTTTCTTAGAAGAGAAAGAGTCGTCAGAATCGTCTCATCAGTCGTTTCTTGAGTATATTTCTGCTGTTGTAATTCCACAAGTGGGTGATGGTCTGCTGAACTACCGCAAAAATGATGCAGAAGAGAGAATCAGTCTTGTATTTTTTTAATACTTTGTTATCGTTGTTGCTCGTTATTGCTCAAAACCATTTAGAGAAGTGGTAAATCTATGCTGTATGCTCTTGTCACTGAGCTTGGACAAGTGATTTGGATTGGTATATGCAATGACAAAGACAAAAGTTGGGTTGCTCGAAGGTGTGTTCACAGCACCCACTTTCTTCGTCATTCACCACACATTTACTCTGTTATCCTCACACAAGATGCTCATGCAGACGACATCAAGAATGGAGAGTACCTCACAATGATTGCCGAAGGTGAGAATTTATTTTTCATCTTTTGCAAACTTTTTAATACTTCAGACCTAAACCAGCGGATGATTCCAACTACCACCGTCAACCTACTGCAACTGGAGAATAACGAATATCCGTCTGAGCAGCACATCCAACTTGCAACCGACTTCCTAGACCAGCACAGAAATTGGGTGAATGTCTTATTTGAAGGGCTGAAAGATCCGAGAAGATATCAAAAACTTCAATTAATTAAAGAGCGCCCGCTCTCTCCATCTTATTTTTGATCACAAACTTTGTATTGAATAATTTGCTTGAATTAACAATGAATTTTTCAAACAAGATTAAAGCCTGCACAAAGATTATAATCTTCATAGGGAATCGCAAAAAAAGAATGGGTGAGTTTTTTTCAAATTTTTAAGGTATTGACAACAGGTGAGACCAAGGCATTTTTAAAGGAAAATTTTTTCGTCGAAAGGTGGTATCAAAACAAAGATTTTTTGAGATCTTAGCAACGCCAGCTACAAGTGCAAGAGTGGAAAGACTATTCAGTATCATGGCTATGTTCTCTTCAGGAAGAAAGGCTCTAACAGGACCAAATTTACAAAGTACCAAAACAATGCTTGTTTTAAATGGTCATATCATGAAAATATGATAAAATGACATAATTTAGAATTTTACTGTTTCTTGCAAAATATAATTCTATGACAAACATAAATTGAACAGAAAAATTTATTTTGACAGTCAAGCGTTAGCTGGCGGTGGCGGCGGCGGCGGTGAAATTTAGCAACATTTTTACGCCGCCGGCGGCGTAAAAAACATACATCCCTGGGACCCGTTTCAAGTGTCTGTTAAATCGAGGTTCGACTGTACATCCATTAAAAAGATTCAAATTATTCCGAAAATCTGAAACTTCTCACAAAATTTTAGGAAACGCACATCGTAGCTTCTATGCTGACGTCATTGTCGTTCATGCCACTCAAAAGGTTGTCAAGGGTGAAGAGATAACATTTGACTACTTTGGTATGTTATTTAAAAAACACCGTTATTACAATCCTCTCTGGCTGACATAAGCGTACCAAGGGGAGGGCGGGGTTTGTCTGGGTTGCTGCTAGCAGGGCTTAGGGCCATAGCCCCCAAGCCCCGTCAGGATTTTTTTAGCCTTTTTTTGGTTTTTCAGCCTTGTTCAGCTTTTGCCATTTAGCCACCCCCCCCCCCCCCGTCAGGGTGTTCAATCTATTTAGCCTCCACCCTCCGTCAGAAAATCCTGGGTACGCCTATGCTCGTTGACGGCAAGAATAGCTGGTTCTATGATTAAGAGAATGGATACATACTTTAAGGTTTAGCTTTGTTGAAAGTGAAACTAATTTAGAGCATAAAGATTTTATGATTAAAACAATAGTCTCTATCACAGCATATTCTACATTCCAATTTTTAGGTCGCTGGCGCTCTTACAAGGAACGCAAGGACTTGCTTATGGAGGATGGTGTTGTTTGCAAATGTGAACTGTGCGAACTGGACAGCAATGACCCGTTGTATGAGAAGCGCGAGCAGATCCTCGCCCGCAATCCAGTAAATAAGCTCAGACAACTGTTTCTCACACAGCCTACAGCAGCCCTGCCAATGATTGAACAGCTTGTGGATACCTTTCGGGAAAACTACCGGAACAGAAGCAATTATCGCACCCAACTCTATGCCCCGTTACATTTGCTCGGAGATGCTTATGTGGCTTCAAATCAGTTTGAGAAAGCTTGTGATATTTACTCGGAGTTGTACGAACAATACGGTAATTGATTAGAACTAGGGTGGCTCTATAGGGAAAACGTATAACACAGGGCTTACAATCGTCCTTTATTTAAAAGTTTGTCCTTTATTTGGCACGCCAAATCTTTAGAAATTTTGAGATTTCTAGTCAAAATCTTATTTTTGGTCCAAAAATGGAACAAGCACTGGATAAAATGATCTTTTTTCGGGGCTACCATCTTTAAAAAAGGACGTTTTTGGGCAAAAAGGGCGTTTTGACTGTTTTGAAGTATAGGACATATGGCAGCCCTGTCTTTTGCCTTAAAAGTAGTCATTTTGTTAATTTAACCTTGATTTGATGAAATTTTCGAAAATGTTTTTCAAGGTGCATTGTTTTCGGATGCTAAAACAGACTACTCACTAAGAATCTGCGAAACAGAATCCTCGCTTTTTTTTACTGTTTTCCTAAAATTATTAATTTGGTGTAGTTTTTTCATTTTCTACTCCCATATTTAGCTTCTCACATCATATAATCGATGTTTAGGGCTATCAAATGAGCTATTGACTCAGTAAAAATTGCTTCAAAAACTCAGAAAAATTATAAGAATTCGCCCAAGAATCTTAACTCAAATTTGAGTGCGGATGCTTGGGCGGAGTCTTTTTTTTTTAACTCAATTTTTTCAACAACATCCACTTTATTAATAGCTCATTTGGTAGCCCTGAATCTTAACTACAAAATCGCACCAACAGAAACTTTTTTAAAAATTAACAATAAAAGTTATGGCCATTTCCATGTGACAAATCTAATTTAGCATCCGCAAACAGCCTCCTCATTGTGTTTTCGCCTTTACAGTCGGCGCTCTACAAGAAGCGTTTTTCGCGAACACGTGTAGATAAAACCACATAACTGGTTCGGCTCTATATATGTTCGAGGGTACGCCCAAAAAACAGCCTTGGTCCCCACTCTTGTTTTTTTGCAAAAAAGTTTTCATTTAGCCTCAGAAACTATTCATAAACACTTTTAACTATCTCGAGTCGAAAAAAAATTGGTATAAAAAATATCAAAAACAAATTTTGCCTTGGTTTTCCAAGCTAATTTAAGCTTAGGCTTTAGCAAAGGTAAAGCAGCGTGAGTTAGGCAAACTCAAACATGTTTTTAATTTTTTTAAGACTCAAAAAGCATGTTTGAGTCTGTGCTAACACACGCTGGCCTACTTTTGCTTATGCCTATGGCCCTATAAAAATAACAATATTTTCAGAAAAAAAAAATGTGCGAAAAAACAACACGGGGGCAAGGCATATTTTTTTGTACGTACCTTCGAACACATGTAGAACCACTAGTTCTATTCAATAATTCCAGGAGCTCTGAAGTACAAAGATGATGTGGGAGCTCGTGTCTTGGTCAAGCTGTCCAGATGCCTTGCAAAGCTGCAACACGAGAAGGAATCTATTTTTATGATGGGTGAAGCATTCGATCTCCTGAAGATTAGCGAGGGTGCCGACGAAAAAATGTTTGAGAAAAAGCTTATCCACAATAGAACTGTCTAGTATATTTAGTCAAAATTAGTGTTCGCAAATAAAAGCATGTGAAGAGAAATTGCCCACTCCAAGTTAACTTAGTAATGTATACGCAAATACAGTCAAACCCAGATGCAACAAGAAAACCAGGGCTTAGTAAAAAGGCTCAATTTGAACACACTTATCTATTAGATCAAGCTTCAAGGACGCTAACCTCCAAACAACTGACAGACGGCAGGTGGCGAAGATCGCTGACGAATAAGAACAACTAGGCTCTAATTATAGACCCCCCCCCTCGTGTTCAAAGTCGTGTTCTTGGGTCTGCATTTTTGGCCCACTTTTTGAATACTTTTCTCAGGCAAATTACCCCTTATTTTGTTGCCTCTGAGATGAACTACAAAATGAGAGGTAACTTGACTGAAAGAAATACTCAAAAAGTGGGGGCAAAGACAGAATGCCACAGACGCGTTTTCGATTGTAGGGGAGAGGTCTATAATTAGAGAAAATACGGTTGGTGGCAGATGATAAGAATAAGCAGTGTTTTCAATTATGGAATAGACAAAAAAAGAATATTTCCATTCTATTTTTCACGAGACGAAAGGAAAATAGGAAACCAAAAATGTTATTAGTCAGTTCTCAGACTTTGCTATGAATGCATACACAAATTGTCTCAAAATTTAATTATCGTGAAGTAGAATTTCTGTAAAGATCTTTGTGATTTGACTAACTAATGACAAATTTCTCTTAGCCATGTCATAAACTAACAGCTTTCCTTTGATTTTTTCTTCGCCGTCTTTGGTTCTAAGAATCCAGTACATGTCCACTCGTACGCTTCTTCAGACCCATGGATTTGGGACTGCACCTGGACATGATTTGCTAACATTAAAGCCGAGTAAAATCCGGGAGTATATTTTTCAACAATCTGAACTAGTTTTGGTTCAAAAAGAGAATTTGGTCGCTATTTCACTGTACATCTCACCCCCCCCCCAATCTGACCCTTCAAGAATCGCTGCAACTACCTTTGAACAACAAATTCAGGCTTAGCCCTTAGGCTTGAGTGCAGGCCAGCTATTGTGACTAATGAATAGTTTACGCACTTTTTTGGGGGCGGGGGGGGGTTGGGAGCTGGGACTTATATTTAAGTGCTCTTTACTGAAGTTTTAGAAGAAAAATTTTTTGGATGGGGAAGGGTATGTATTCGCTACTAAGCACATCAATATAGAGATAGAAGGATTTTAGGTGGAAATTACATTATCAGTATCTTTAGTGCAAGCTTTTTCTTTAAAATCCAGATTTTGCGATTCCTCTTTGTTGCTGCCAACCCTTCATTCACTATTGTCAGCGTTCGGGTTGCTCTGTTGACAATCACCTGAATTTTATTTTTAGCAAAGGCTTAGCTTATCCAAAATATCGAAGTACTTTTGTTTCACTAAAAGTGTGAGGCAGATTTAGTTCAACCAATAGCTGCATAGATAAGTAAGCCTCATTGATAAGTTTCTTGAGAACTTCTTCCTGAAAACTGAAGAAGCTGAACATAGTCATGTTTGTTTCTCTCAATTCTTTTTTCACTAGGTCCAAAAAAAATTTGCCGCAGTTTTTGAAACATTTTGCTTAATTCAAATGGCTATTCGCCAGTCAGATTCTAAAAATTGCAAGGATTCTTCATTTTTGTAAGTGAAATCAATTTCGTATAATCCAACACCCTCTTAAAAAAGAAGATCGAGGCGAAAAACCACTCTTTTTTGACCAAAATCCAAAAAATCCCAATGGATAATCCATAACTTTTTTGAGACTTATTGAAACACCTAATAATAACTTGGCGAATTTACCTCTGCTGCTGGATGCTTTTCATATTTTGCCTTCAGCGCTTCCATATAACACATCATTTCATTTGACAACTTTGGCATAGCTTAAACTGCTGAGATAGTAATGTAGGCCTGAATAAAAGTTGTTTTTTATTTGCCACCTTGAGTCCTTAGAATTTCTGAGATTCTACGTCAAAACCTAAACCCCAAACTGAAAACCAGTAAAAAATTATATTTTTGTGAAATACTAATAATTTATCTTGTATAAAATTATATTTTTTCGAAATACGAATAATTTACCTTGTATAAAATTTCAAATTGCGAGTGCAAACAAATACTGTTTTTTAAATCTAATAAAAGATAAAAATTAATATTGTGATAGGCAGTTTCTTGTATAAATTTGAAAAAGAAAAGCTCTTTTCTGCAACATTTTCCTTTTTCATACCTCTAACTTCCCACTTTCCATTTTTTGTTCTATTTCTAACACTTTTGGATGGCACAGTCTTTTTGCGGAGCCTACCTCAACGCATTGATCAAACAGTTTCTGTGTTTCTTGTGACACTTCCTGTGCATTGAGCAGTTTTTTGGAATCGACCCATCCTTGGATTTCTTCGGTGACAACGAGGATGGTTATTCCGGTGCCAGTTCTGGAGGATAGGAAAAGCACCTCAGGCGGCCCTATGCCCAATTCTTCGAGAAGCAAATAGCCAAACATATATTTGATGTCGGAGCGTTGCCAGATCGGCAGGTGAGTTTGTTAGACCCCCCATGTGCTCTTTGGCAAACCATAGCTGCTCCTTCTTGTCCCACACTTTCAGGCAGAGATGAATCCCCTCGCTTGAATTCTTTTGGATCTTGATTTCTTCACCAAAATGAGCCTTGAATGAGGAAATTAGCTGGGTTGTAGACACAAGTTATCTTTCTATGAGCGTCAAAACTGCCTGGAATGTAAAGCGTCTGCTTAAATGCATTTGGCCCTAAGGTAGGAGCCGGGAAAAGAAGATGTGTTGAAGAAGTGTTTGTTGGTGTGGCCCCGAAAAAATATGTCTTGGTCCCCTGTTCCTTTTTTTTTACAAAAAATAAATATTTGCTTTGGCCCCCCAAGCTGAGTTTTTCAGAATTTTTTTTTCACTTATTGTTCCTAAAAAAATTAAGCTGTACTTTTTGTGCTGGAAATTTACAAATTGCAAGACTACCTAAGATAGATCGTATTTTCAGCCATAGGTTGGCCACAGCAGACCAACAACAAAACATTTTAATTAGAAGGATTGGTGTAGTTATCGATTAATCCAAATAGACTTTTTAAAGTTTTACAAAACCAAAAACCGCCATTATCCAGACTATTGAAAGAAAAAAACATTTTTTGAAAAAATCAACAGGGATAACTAAGCAATTTTTTTAAGAGACACAAGAAGGCTTTTAGCTTCTTTCTCTGTCTTCTTATCAGTTGTTCTTGTGGCTCTGCGTCCTTGATTTGCCAAAATCAAGTTACCTGTAAAATAATGGTGCAGGATCAAAATACCCAATAGTCAAAATACCCAAGTACAAAACACTCAAGAGTGGTCTTTGGTGACTTTTGACGTCCTATTAATATTATAATAGCATATATTGCACATTATCTGCACAATATGCATATTGGGTATTTCGTCTTTGGGTATTTTGACCATTGCGTATTTTTACTTTGGGTATTTTGTAATTGGGTATTTTGTCTTTGGTATTTTGATCCTGCACCAAAATAATCTACTATAAAATCCTTGACCTAAAATAGACCAACTCACTACTTCTAGCTCCACTTCACTGCCAAATACCAAGTGTTGCGATTCCATCGCAATGGCACAGATCACGGCCTGACAGCCTTCGTTTGGATGGGCGAAAGGCTTTTTCTGCTTAGGCTTAGGCCTTTCTGCTTGTCTCACATCTTTTTTCTGTTTCCAGGCAGGCCTCGTTCTAGAGTAGTCAAGCTTCCTAAAATAAATTGTTCGAAGAGTTGATTAAGCGAATTCCTCTAAATTCTTCTATATGGTTTTCTTCACCATCAAGAATCTTGTCGAATATCTTCACACACTTCTTAAGCATGGGACGTAGCTGCTGGTTTTAATTGATATAGTAGTTGATGATCAGTTTGTTAAACTAAGCCTTGACTCGTAAGTTGGAAGGCGACACATACTAGGATTTAATGGAGGAAGGCGATAAATAACAAGCTAAAAAGTTTCATTACAATTTTTTTCAGTTTCCTGCAGTATGTCGCTTAATGGCTCTATCACAATTGTAAGTGTAAATGTAATGTAAGTGTAAGTGTAAGTGTAAATGTTTTTGGTATTGTGAAGACACCTTACATTTACACTTACATTTACACTTACACTTACATTTTAACTTACACTTACCCCTTCACAATACAAATGTAAATGTAAATGCAAATATTTTACTTATTAATTTTTATTATTGAAAATTTTCATTTATTGAAAATCGCTGCTGAAGTCGGATTCAAAGGTTAATTCTAATGTTTTTCCTTGCAAAATAAGCTTTTTAAGACGGAAAACTGCTAGTGCTCAGTGGCAGGACTTCGGCGGAAGTTTGTCAGTGAAGCCAAAAGCCGATCAGAAGAGAGGAATTGCTGAGCGGATCTGCCGCAGAGGATTTAAACATAGATGAGGCTATGGATGAAGATGGCCCAAAGTGGGAGCTTTACGAGAAGATGACTTTTCTCAATCCATATTTGGAAAGAACGCCCTTCGTAAGCAAATTAATAAGCATAATATTTACTGATCTTTATTCTATAAGATGTCTAAAGACCTTTTTAAAAATAAACATATTGTAGGTTTCAATCACCAGAAATAATAGGCAAAATTAAGAAATTTATTAAAAGATAAAAATTATCATAAATTAGTGTATTAAGACACTCGCCTCTGGCTAGGGAGTCTATTGAATTAGAAGAGGAACATGAAGTAGACATCTATGACAGCTCTGTTTAGACAGCTACCAGGACTCGCAACTGAATCTCGTCCAACAAGTGAACGCAATTCACTAGTTCCAACACGCAAGAGAAAGGATTTTGAGGAGGCTATCCTTACAACTCTTACCAAGATCAACTCGTCTCCAAGCGTAGATATCTCTTCCAGTGCAAAGACGGTTGATGAGATTTACAAGCGAATCCAGAACGCAGAGCAGCCGAAAACTCTCTTAGAATTCACAAAAGACATCAACAAAATTTGTAGTGAGTATGAAGAGTGGCTTGTCAACCGAGAATAGTTCATTAGTATTTCAGATAAAAATATCGATATTTGTTTTTAAAAATCCATATTTGTTTTTAAAAATCCATATTTGTTAAAAAAAACACATATTTAGCAATAAAAACGAAATAAGTGAAAACTTTGCATTTACACTTACATTGTATTGTGAAACCGTAAGTGTAAATGTAAGTGTAAGTGTAAATGTTTTTGGTATTGTGAAGACACCTTACATTTACACTTACATTTACATTTACACCTTCAATTGTGATAGAGCCATAAGTGGTTATAAACATTGCCAAGATCAATATTTTTCTTCATTGCCATGTAGAAGGGAGCATCAGATTCATCCATCAGGTTCATGACTTTCATTAAAAAGTTCAAATAGAAGATCCGTTAAGAGACTAGCCTACGAGTGATTTCTAAAAATATCCTTAAAGCAAATATTCGGGCTCAATTTTAAAAATACTTACTAATAAGACAGTCCTCACCATTACAATTGTTCAAGAATAGTCGCCTTGATTTTTACGTTAGGTACACAGTTATTTTCTAAGACCACCAGTATAATTTTTCAAATAGAAGTGTGCTTCCAGTGACCGGACTTCTTGCTGAAATTCGAGGAACACAGTACTCAAAACACAGTGCTGAAAAGCTCAAAACCAAGATGGATAAACTCTCATTTTTTGAAGTTTTATAAAGATATTAAAAAGGTTAAAAATGTAATTTTTTTAATAAAAATTCACGACGTCAAAGCTAAAAATACCTTAATATTAGCCACGAAAAGTTAAAAAATTAAGATAAATATTGTGGTTTTTGCAAAATTACAGATAATGGCACGGAAATACATTCTTTATTTGACTTTTTTTTGTTTTAGCTAACAAGGCAAGCTGGCGAACTTTGTTTTTGGATAGGCTTTGAAAAAACACAATTTCCACAATTTATTTATCGCCCCAGTAAAGATCTAACAAAAAAATGCTAAAAAACACAACAACAACAAAAATGCCCATCAAATGCCGAAAAAGTCACGGGGCGGTCATGAAAACCCGGAAAGTTGTTGACTGTGTAAAATCTATTAACTATTAAATTTTCGTTAACTATGTAAGATTTATTGACTATGAAAATAACATCGACTATGAAATTTAGTTAACTATAAGAATGTCTTGACTATGTGACATACGTTAACCATGAAAATAAGTAACTATATAGAAGACGAGTCAAGCCGATTTTTTTGACTGAGCCCGGCCCTGGCCGGAAAACTTTTAACCGAGCCGAGCTAAGCTGCCAGAATATGACCAGTGCACACGGCTGACTGCTCTCAAACTCTTTTATTAAAAAGTTTCTCTTACATTAGACACTTGAAATTTCTGGAATTATTAAGATTTTTCGTCAAAATTATTATTTTCGGTGCTAAAAACTAGAAGATAATACTGCGAAAACTGTCATTTATGCAAAATTATCACAGTGTCTGTCATATTAATATTTTAGAATTTCGAGTAATGATTAACACTGTTTTATAGTCTGATAAAAGATAAAAGTTTTGATATGTCAATGGAAGTTTATATGTGCAAAAGTAGACTTTAAAAATAGACAAGCTTAACTCCATTGTATTTTATTGATTATTTGTTTATTTCAAATGTGTGTTCGTGTCTGAATGACGTTTAAACAAAATAATTGAGCCAATATCTGAGAGAAAAGAACATCATCTAGCAACATTTTTCAGCCACTTTTCTACAATTTTTTCTTAGTAAATAACATTAATATGAGAATAAATGCGGAAAAATATGCGGAGATCTCCGGAAAATTCGGAAATCGGCCAAGTGCTTTTAAAATGTGAGATTTTTTTTAAACACCCCTGTAGCCTCTATTTGTAGTTTGTAATTTTATTAAATTTTTATAGTAAAATTGTTTTAATTGCTTTTAAACAAGATGTAGCTATTCTCAGGCATTAACATCATTTTTTTTGATAAAAGACTGCGTTAGACTGATTTCAGTTAACAGAAGACAATGAAAGAGTGTTTTTGCTGGTTTGGTAATCCTTTTTTGCATAATTGAAAAAAATGTTTTGTTGATGAAATAACGTTGCCGTAGTTCGATAGAAAGTCATTGAAAAGTCAAAAGTTCGCCGACACCCTGAACGGCATGGGCGACCATCCTGAAAAAACTGAAAATTTGAGCTTATTGATGGATAATGAATTTTCAATGAGTAAAAATTCAGCAATTGTGATTTTCATCATCTTTTTCCAACTTTCAGTGTTGTACAAGTCCGTCTGACATTTTCTACGACGACACCGAGTTGTCAACAAATGTAGTCAAAAAAATATTTTTGAAAATAAACAAGCAGTCAAAAACTTTAAAAGAGAGAAGCCCTGACACTTTTTAGTTGTATTCGAATAAATTTCGAATTTGAGTACCACCCTGTCCTAATGTACTTTTCAAGGTATACTTCAATTTCAAACTTTTTTCGATAAGAGTTAAATCACTTGTTTGTCTGTCAACATCCGCTCATTCTTTTTAATTTATTGGAAGACACTTGAAACTTTGATGGCTACCAACTGCTGAAGAATGATATCAGTGGCTAGTTTTCGTCTGCAAACCAACCCACTCAAATATCTTAATATATGAAAAAAAAAATTCAGGGAGGAGTACCAGGCTGTTTTTAGGACCGAGGGAGATTTAGAGCTAAAAAGTTTCACAGCTAAAAATTTGACACCGGCGCCGGAATTTTCAAATTCGGAGCTGGCACCTGGCGCCGATTTTTCGGTTGACCGGCGCTGGTGTCGAATTTTTTTGGTTGCGAAATTATGTCTGCGAGATATGTCTACCGTATTTGCTGTAATAATCGGCCATGGCCTTTTTTTCACCCCTAAAAAATCGAAAAAAAAATATTTCGATTTTGAGATTTTTGGGTGCTCAACCACAATCTGAAAAGTGGAACCAGGAGGGCTCATGGTAATTAAGAAAATGCATAAAACAGATTTGAAAAATATTGACTCTGGACTGAGATATAGTCTCTGGGGGTGGCCGTTTATTAGAGAGTGGCCGATTAATACAGAGTGGCCGATTATTAGAGCAAATACGGTATCTATGGTACTTCAAAGAGGAATTTTCAAAGAGGAAGACTAAGCTCATTTCAAATAACAACAAAAGGACAAAGTTAAAATTACAATTTTTTGCAGCAAGGTGTATTTTATCATCTTAACCTTGATAAAAAAACTTTTTTTTACATGGTAGTCCCAGTTAATGAACCATCTTTTAACATTATGTTAAAAAATCATTGGAAATGCGGAGAAGCATATCATTGCTAAGACTAAAAGTACTTTTGATTTTCGGCTACATTTTTTCCCAGTGAAGACAAAAGAATCTTGATCACTAAAGACACATGTTTCGCCGGTAAAAAGCTATTGAACAATTTTTAACCACTATATTGATTTTTACGTCAGTTGAAAAAAGCAAAACTAAAAAATGTTTGTGGTCGTTCTATTGTTTAGTTAAGCAAATAATATTTCTAGAAAATATTTTTTTATTTTTTGTTTATTAATTTATAAAAATTCAAAGCTATATTATTTTTTAAATAGGTTTAAACAAGTTTTTAAGCTGATTGCTTCAATAAACGTGGTTTTTTTCAATTTTTCAATAGTTTTTAATTATATAGTAAATTTGAAATGATTAATAGAAAGAGCGAAAATTCTTGTTGTATGTTTCATTTGAAAGCGAGCTTGTTCTTTTACTTTGTAAAGACTTAAGTATTTTATTGGTGGTTACTTACTAATTTGCACATGAACTCTTACGTGAAAAACAGCTTTAAAAGACCAGTTAGAAATAAACATTCTAACTGGTGGGCGACTCGATTTACAAAAAGCTTTTTTATGTCTACATTTGTTGCATGACAGCAGATGGCTCTAACATTCCAACTAAAAAAAATTATTTTTTTTAAATAGGTTTTATTGTCATAACATATGTGAATGAAAGTTTAAATTGATAATTATCATAAAATTCTATATTTTGACAATTTTTAATTTTTTCTCTGAGCTAAAAATCAGGCTGGAAACGTCTTTTATTCAAAGCTTTGTCTTTTATTTGAGACTCGAATATTTTTCACGTCTAAATTTATTTTGGTACTTAAAACATAGTAATCGAATTGCACTTTTGGACCATATTATCTTTATTTAATTAAAATGTCTTTTAGTTTAGAACTTTGAGTTTTGAGCCCTGCTTAAAATTAATTTCCGAATAATTTAAGTATTGAAAAAATGAGTTTTTGAATAAAAAAAATTGGGCTTGTGGGAATGAGACACGCATACACGGGCCTGCTCACTGAGCCCTGGTCCCAAGCCAACCCGAACCTATTTTTTCAGTACATAAGTCAGCCCAAAAAATTCATTCTTGTAGCTGAGATTCCAGGCTACAAAACGGATATTACCATTTATCAAAATTGAAAAAAGATTGACTAATTTTTAAAAAGCTTTCAAGACGTGTGGCCGGGCCGAGGTCAATAAAATTAAGCTGCTTTTTTCAAAATCAATCAGTTTTTAGTCAATTATGATAAATTATAATGTTTTTTTGTAGCCTGGAATCTCAGATACAAGAATAAATTCTTCAGGCCAACTTATGTATTTGAAAATATGGTTCAAGCCGATCTAGGGCCCAGTGAGCCGGCCGTGAACATGCTCGGGCTGAAGTAAAGCACCTTATATTAAAGTACTCTACCATGTTACTTAAGCAAAGAGTCTGAATGCACTTTTAATGTGGAGTCGCTCGTATTTGAAGTGTTTTTTGATGGTTGGAAGTTCTTAGGATAAGAGCGGTACATCCAGCGTTAGAACTTCACTTACACAGTAGCCTTATTGTCAATTTTTTTATTTTAGTCTTTTTTGTAATTTCAGGGCGTCTATATGCACTTTTCGGTTGGTATAGGTTGCTATCAATCTTGAGATGACGAAAGAAATTTTAAAAACCAGCAGTCCTGCAAAGAAATCTGGAATAAAAAAATGCTTAAAATTCTATTTAAAGGAAATCTTGCAAAAGACTCCTTCTTCCTTATCAATAATTAACTGCTATTTTTTAAAACGTCCAATTAATTTTACTAAACCAAACAACAAAGTTTTTTTTCTTGTGACCTTTGTTTTTTGTTATATATTTTATGAACATAAAAATATTTTTTTTCTGGAAAATAATTCTGTTTCACAAACCAATGTTTTGTTAAGGAAAAACAACAGTATTTGTTCAAAGAACATCAGCGCAAAGTGCTGACTAGGATTAAGGATGGGTTATGCGTGGGAATTCTGGGTGCGGTGCCATCTTCACATGTGCTCTTTTATAATAACAATTTTTTACATACAATTTTTTAACAAAATTTTTACTCTAATGGGAAATTTGAAACTCAGATACCACATTAACCATGTTTCGTGTAGTTATCGGTTTAGCTTATTCTAAACGTTATTGTTTTCTTCATGCAAAAGATGATTACTACTCATTTGCGCAAAACTCATTTGCGCAAAACTCATTTGCGCAAAACTCATTTGCGCAAAACTCATTTGCGCAAATTTTTTTAAAGTTACAGGTTCGAATCCAGGTGGTAGCAGAAATTATTTTTCTTGAATAACACCATAAACTAGTTTTTATAAGACCAGTAAACCTCAGGTTGCATAGGAGATCCACCTGGTACTTCTTTTGAATAGGCACTCACCTCTAGAATCCGATATTTTGGATTAAGCTGAAAGTATTAAAAAATCAATGTATCCTATCCAAAATCATGTCCTGAACACGGTTTGTTAAGACCAAAATGCTGTTTTAACCAACTGGAATATCAATACCGTGGGTAGTTACCCACTCCAAGGTGGTCGACCTTAAACTTTTGTGGATTATTGTGAGTAGACAAACAAATTTTGCATGCCTAAATCAATCCAAATAAAAAGCTTTTGGAACATGAAAAACGTAAAAAAAATTTTGATCCAAGTGTCCACATCCACATAAGTCAGCCCAAAAAATTCATTCTTGTAGCTGAGATTCCAGGCTACAAAACGGATATTACCATTTATCAAAATTGAAAAAAGATTGACTAATTTTAAAAAGCTTTCAAGACGTGTGGGCCGGGCCGAGGTCAATAAAATTAAGCTGCTTTTTTCAAAATCAATCAGTTTTTAGTCAATTATGATAAAATTATAATGTTTCTTTTGTAGCCTGGAATCTCAGATACAAGAATAAATTCTTCAGGCCAACTTATGTATTTGAAAATATGGGTTCAAGCCGGATCTAGGGCCCAGTGAGCCGGCCCGTGAACATGCTCGGGCTGAAGTAAAGCACCTTATATTAAAGTACTCTACATGTTACTTAAGCAAAGAGTCTGAATGCACTTTTAATGTGGAGTCGCTCGTATTTGAAGTGTTTTTTGATGGTTGGAAGTTCTTAGGATAAGAGCGGTACATCCAGCGTTAGAACTTCACTTACACAGTAGCCTTAATTGTCAATTTTTTTTATTTTAGTCTTTTTTGTAATTTCAGGGCGTCTATATGCACTTTTCGGTTGGTATAGGGTTGCTATCAATCTTGAGATGACGAAAGAAATTTTAAAAACCAGCAGTCCTGCAAAGAAATCTGGAATAAAAAAATGCTTAAAATTCTATTTAAAGGAAATCTTGCAAAAGACTCCTTCTTCCTTATCAATAATTAACTGCTATTTTTAAAACGTCCAATTAATTTTACTAAACCAAACAACAAAGTTTTTTTTTCTTGTGACCTTTGTTTTTTGTTATATATTTTATGAACATAAAATATTTTTTTCTGGAAAATAATTCTGTTTCACAAACCAATGTTTTGTTAAGGAAAAACAACAGTATTTGTTCAAAGAACATCAGCGCAAAGTGCTGACTAGGATTAAGGATGGGTTATGCGTGGGAATTCTGGGTGCGGTGCCATCTTCACATGTGCTCTTTATAATAACAATTTTTTACATACAATTTTTTAACAAAATTTTACTCTAATGGGAAATTTGAAACTCAGATACCACATTAACCATGTTCGTGTAGTTATCGGTTTAGCTTATTCTAAACGTTATTGTTTTCTTCATGCAAAAGATGATTACTACTCATTTGCGCAAAACTCAATACCGAACTTAATACCGTGGGTAGTTACCCACTCCAAGGTGGTCGACCTTAAACTTTTGTGGATTATTGTGAGTAGACAAACAAATTTTGCATGCCTAAATCAATCCAAATAAAAAGCTTTTGGAACATGAAAAACGTAAAAAAAATTTTGATCCAAGTGGACGACCACTTGGTTTTGTTATACCTAGGTGGTCGTACACAGGTTGAAGAACTCAGGTAAAACTCCTGGGTAGTAATATTTTCGTCTTATAAAGAACTCTTAAAATTTAAAATTTTTTTCTATGATCCAACTTCAGTTCCACTGGATAATCCATGCACCAACTAAACCAAGTGGTCGTCCACTTGGATCAAAAAAAATTTTTACGTTTTTTATGTTCCAAAACTTGTTTTTTAGACTAATTCAGGCATGCTAAAGATGGTTTGATAGTGGTGAAATGCCGTTTCGTCAAGTATTTTTTGAGCATTCGGCAATGATTGATTTTACCAAACTGGATTTTACCAAAACTCAAGAAATACCCTATAAAACGGTATTTTACGACTATCAAACCATTTTCAGCATGCCTGAATTAGTCCAGAAAACAAGTTTTAAGGCCGAAAAAGTAAAAAAAGTTTTCGCTCCAGGTTTTTGCTCCAAGTGGACGACCACTTGGTTTGGTCGGTTAAGACTAAAAAATTAAAATTACACCAAAATTTTTACTGAAAGTGAGAGTCCAAAAAAGTCATTGAATACACTGAAAGTGAATATAAGACTGAGAGGCAAATTTTTCCTATTCCGTACAACACTGAGAGTGAGAGTGAAAGGAAAAACCACTAATTGGATACGTGGCCTTACAGAATTACTCCAGGACTAGGGTTCTATTTCAAATCGTGTTCAGGACACGATTCTGAATAAGGTATAATGATGGAAATATTGAAATTTCGGGACTACCGGACGGGACTTTAAAAAAAAAATTTCGAGACCGGGACCAGGACTTTTCAAAATTTCTGCCGGGACCAGAAAAAGTTTCGTTCGGGACTTCTAATAAAGCATTGTTTCAAAAAAACTTATTTCACAATATTACATCACAAAAGAGCTAGTAGTTGAAATTAACGACGCGTAGATTCTTGTTCAAAAAATTAATTGTTCCGCGTGCTCTGGAGAAAGATTCGAACGCCTGTAGTCGTATACATCCCGCGCCAGCGAGAATAGCTGTTCACTTGGTACGCTTGTAGCTGGAGCTGATAAGTAGCGACGAGCTATTTCGCTAGCACAGGAAATGAACCTTCGGTTTTCTTTAAAAAAGCTGAGTTAATTGAACCTACTCTTTTTGAAAGACTGACCTTCCACCAATCAAGCGGCTCCTCTTCAGGATCGATGGATTTAAGCTTTAAATATGCTCTTATTTCAATTAGCACATCAGTCTGACTCCTATTTTCAACTTCACCGTCGTCTTGGAATAAGTGACCGAGTAGACCGAAGAATGAATTTACACCAGCAATGGTCCGTTTCGCAGAAGGAGAAGCTAGAACTGCAATTAAGTCTAATGTTTCTCTATTCTATTAAGTGAGCAAAAGGCAAGTCTTATTTTAAGCTTACCGAAATCCATATCCGAATCCTTTCATTATTATTTCAAACCTCTGCTCTGTTTGAATCCAACTAGATACATTTGAAACGAAAAAATCTTTGTCATAAGCAATGCGGTCCTTGAAACGTGATCCAGGAACATCGCAAGACCATATATCCTGAACAATGGCCTAATGAAACAAGTTATCAAGCTTAATTCATCTGAAGACTCACTTTGATTCTCCACATCAAATTTACCGACTAAAGAACTGAGAATAGAAGAACGCATTGACTGAAGTTGAGGCTCATGCAGTGCATACATATCCGCACTCAGGACCCTAGCGATCGGAAATCGAACAGCAATTGAAGCAGAGTCATGGCTCATTTTTCTTGAAGCTGCTTCGAGCGGACTCAGCGCTTTCATTAGTAATTCGACTGTCATCTATACTTCTGTAGTGAGTTCTAAGGATGGCTTTCCATATTTGACCAGATAGAGATTTATAGGCATTTTTTGCTCACACAATCGCTTGCACATATAGAAGGTCGTATTCCATCTAGTAGGTTCGTCCTTTAAAAGACAAGTTGTAAAAGTTTTTTGAATGTGAAAATAAGAAAAACCTGTTTCAATCTGTAACCTTTATGTTCGCGCTTTTTTGCTCCATTTCCGGACGATTTTTCGCAAGTTTTGAATGATGGAAATGGCTGACTAAATTACGGCATTTTTTTAAGACAGCCTTGATCTTGGCATTATTGAAGAGAGAATTGCGTGCAACAAGATTAAGTTTATGTGCACCACAGTCCGCATGCAGGAATCCACCTTCTTCGAATGCCTTAAGCACTCTTGAACTCCAGCATCTTGAAACATCTAATAAAAACCTTACTTTCTTCATGTTGCTTCCCTTGTCTCTCAGAAACACGTGGCATTTTCGACGCTGAATTCCCCATTCTTCCAGCATCCTTCTTATAACATCACCAATGGTCCCGAAATTGTGGCTACCGGACAAATTCTTTATGCAGAGGACGTACTTCACCCGCTTCACATTGAATGCATTCCATGCGCTGTCAGGCTGTAAAATATATAGCAATTTTTAGTTTTATAAAAAACGGAACTGAGCCTGATAAAACTTTCTGTCGCTCTTAATATCACTTGTGAAAGAAAGGACAGGACAATCCGCGAGACGCTTGCGCACTTGATTTTTTACGAGTCGATACATTTGCGGAAGAGCAGAATCAGTGTAATGGTGACGGCCCACAACCACAAGCAAATTTTTGTTTAATCAAATACCACATCCAATGTCACCATTTAATGCTTCTCGATCATTCGCTGCAAAAAGAGACTTTAATGTTGGTTCATCCACAATCGAGAGAGGCTGGTTTGTGTAGGAAACAAAGTGCAAAACCTTCTTATCAAGCGAGGACAATTCCCTATAATATAAATGCAACATAAAAAGCCATAGTAATAATGGAATATTGTGAGCCTTTCGGAAGAACACGTATGAACTTATAAATTGAATTTTTCTCTGCCACATCTTTCTGATACAATTGATGGAGCTTGAGTGCGTATTCTGGGTGAATTTTTGTATGCTTGATTACTCCCTTCGTACTTCCGTCAGTTGTTTGGATAATCTTTGGCGGCTGAGACGCACATGCTAGACATCGAGCTTCCGTTTTGCTTGATTTCTTTCGTACAAACCGATTTTCCAGACTTGACTCATTCTAGCAAAAAGAACTGTAACAAAGAAAAAATTGCACGAAAGCGAAAGATTGATAAAAAGAATAATGATAAATTGGCGAAAAAGCTAAAATGTGTAAATTCTCGACAATGAAATAAATAAAAAAGTCCCGAAATTTTTCGATTTTCGGGACCGGGACTTTTACTCTGAAAGTCCGGGACCACCGGGACGGGACTTTGGCAAAAAATTTCTTCGGCGGGACGGGACTTTCGGGACCGTCCCGTCCCGCTTCCATCACTAATAAGGTATGATACCTTCAAAGTTATTCCAGTGAAGAAAAAATAATTTCTGCTACCACCTGGATTCGAACCTGTAACTTTAAAAAATTTGCGCAAATGAGTTTTGCGCAAATGAGTTTTGCGCAAATGAGTTTGCGCAAATGAGTTTGCGCAAATGAGTTTTGCGCAA
Organism: Ditylenchus dipsaci; assembly: GCA_004194705.1. Taxonomy (NCBI): domain Eukaryota; kingdom Metazoa; phylum Nematoda; class Chromadorea; order Rhabditida; family Anguinidae; genus Ditylenchus; species Ditylenchus dipsaci. Next base: position 174,088 of record SADC01000166.1, read on the forward strand.
ATGAGTAGTAACGCAAAAGATGAGACTTTTAACCATTATAAAATTATTTTAAAATGTCTCAAAGTTCATTAAGTTATGAATTTACAACTCAAATAGTGTCGTTTGTTTCAGATAGGGTCGCTAGAGAAAAATCCTTCCAGAAAATATTCCGGACGGAAAAAACGCGGAGAGCTTACAAAAATCAAACACCGAACTGTATGTTATTAACTGTACAATTTCTAGTATAATTCACAACAAATTCCACAGTTATCAATGTACAGTCATCTTTTACATAGTCGAAACTCGTTAAAAATATAAAGTATACTCCGAACATCCCGTTCAATATAATACGTTTGATAGACTATTGTTATTGCTGATTACCTACTTCTCACTGCCAATCGAAATTGCAATTAAGGCTTGTTTAGGCAATGAGCAATACACCAAATTGAGTTTGTTTGGCTAAAATTGAGGCTATGAAATTAAAGTCTGGTTGTTTTTTGATCTTTTTGTTATTTAAGTTATATAAAACTACAGAAATCACGCAATCGAAATCGCCCACACTGCTGTTTTTAATATTTCACGGTACTAAAAATATGTTGGTTAAATTTACCTTCACCCCCAACACTCAATTAACCTTGACGCCCACCAGTAAATCAGCTTGGGGGACCAAGGCAAATTTTTTTTTCATTTTTTAATACTAATAATTTTTTTGCTTAAAAATAATCTAATTATGCAAATATATTGTTTTTGAGTCCTGTATTTTTAAAATTATAAAATGAAAATTTTTTTGCCTTGTCCCCCAAGCTGATTTACTGGTGGGTGTCAAGGTTAATTGAGTGGTGGGATATAAGTGAATTTAACCAACATATTTTTAGTACCGTGAAATATTCAAAGCAGCAGTGTGGCCGATTTCGATTGCGTAATTTCTGTAGTATAATATAACTTAAATATCAATAAGTTCAAAAAACAACCAGACCTAAATTTTGTAGACTTAATTTCAGCCAAACAAACTCAATTTAGTGTATTGCTCATTGTCTAAACAAGCCTTAAACTTTTTTTTCTTAAACTCTAAAACTGAAGCAATTCTCAAATTGTGTTAACGTAAACCAAATAGGCACGAGTTTTCGTATTCTTCAAATTACTAAATTGTTGAACATTTCAGTCTTGAAAATTGTTATTTTTTAACATTTTTTATTCCTTGTTTGTTGTTTTTATATCTGCGTAAATCAATTCAATCCAATTAATTAGTGGTCTTTCAGACGAGAACAAACACTTTTTCAATCAAAAGCATCATTAGTCTAGGCCTATTGAACAAGTTGTTTTTTCTAGGCTTAGGCTTTAGACACAAGGGAGCATTTTCTTCGTAAAAAAATTCTTTTCTTTAAACTCAAGTGTGTGTGAGTGTGCAAGTATAAAAGATTAGAAGACTTTGGAAGATGAAATAGAGAGCTAGGAAAAAGAATAAAATAAAAGATAGAGGTGTTTTAGGCATTCCAAAGCAACGAAAAAAACGTTTTATGGCCACTTTATTGCTTTCTGGCTACAGATTTTCTATTTTTAGACATTTTTTGTTTATGTTATTATGTTGATGTAATTTTTTAAATTTGTTTCTAGTATTTTTTGTTTTGTTTCTGACAATACTTGTTTTTTACCGGAAAAAAGTTGTTTTGAAGCGAATTTTGCCAAATCACAAGAGAGTCCTATCGACATTTACATTTTTTTGATAATAGCAAAGACCAAATAATTTTAATTTTTTAATAGTGGCCTTACAGTCAACCCTCGAGTTAACTTCACTCCTGGGGGCCGGCCTTAGGGTGACGTTAAATTAGGGTGACGTTAGAATCGAAGTTTTCAGTACAAAAGCACTTTAGGGTGACGTTAAATCGAGGGTTGACTATATATTCATATACAGTCTCGATAAAACGCGACCCCTAGAGACCGGAAGAGGGTCGCGATATATCAGAGGTGAATTTGACTGACTTTCTTTGGCTGGGATTTTTTGAAGAGTCGCGTTATATCAAGGCTCGCGTTATGTCGAGACCCTACTGTAGCACGTTTTCAACATTTTTGCCAAAAAAGTTCTACTGATGACTAATTTTTTGCGACATAAAATGTAATCTTGGTTTTCTAAGGCTAATATATCTTGTTTTGCAGGAAACAAAATTTTGAAAAAATATTAAGGTTATATTAAATACTAAAAAAAATGGTTTTCAAATACTTTTTTTTTTTCATTTTTTCATTTATGTAAACATTTGTTGCACTGTTTGCTTATAATTGCCTATAATTAAGACAATTTTGGGCAACTTTAGTGTACTTTAAGGAAAACGATAATAATCAAATTCATTGGGATAAATTTTTGTGTATTGTAAGTGGCTTAATTTAGTTTATTAGCTTAGGTTTTCTTGTTAAGGGATTGTCGAAAATCGTTGCCTGGATTTTAGATTTATACACTTATTTTTTTCTTAATTATGTGACTGAAACACGAGATTATTATGCATTTCAGAAATTTCTTATTTGTCTTAACATAGAAGTGCACTGCTTCTAGGTTATATACCTAAGCCAATTTTGTTGTATTTGGTACAAAACACATTTAATAAATTATGTGCCGTATTTACTATATTAAATTCCCACCCTCTAATAACTATCCACCCCTCGTTTTTGACTAGGATTTCATAGTTAGGGCTATTTTTTGATTGATTTTCAGGGGTTGAAAAATAACTGTTCGTGGGAGTTAATAGAGTGTATACGGTAATTAAATTTTTTTAAATTATTGATTATAACTAGGGATTGAGTACAAGTAAATTTACTGGTAACTTCATCCGTAAATTGATTGTAAATTTACGTAAATTCACCGGCCCTTTCTTATATACCCAAACCGGATCATTAAGTTTCTCGATAACTTTTTTATATAATATACGAGAAATTCTACAGTTATCTACGTACAGTTATCGACGAAGGTAACACTAACAGAGGTTGATAACTGTATGTAAATAACTGTAAAATTTCTCATGTATTGAACGAGAAATCTTACAGTTATCAACGTACAGTCATCGACGAGGGTAAAACCAACACCGGTTGGTAACTGTAGGTCGATAATTGTAGAATTTTCAGTGTATCAAACTAGTAATTTACAGTTATCTAAGTATAGTTATCGACGAGGGTTAAACTAACGATGACTGTATAATTTTTCGTGTCTTAAACAATAAATTCTACACTTATCGAGAACCCCAATTGACCGGTACAGTATATTAAACTGATTTAAAATATTTGATCATAAGTCATCCTTTTTTCTTAACATATTTAAAAAAAATGCTCTTGCACTGAAATTTGATATATAATCAAGATACAAGCTTGAAAAAATCACAACCCTCGCTTTTGTGTCATCTTTTACTAGTTAACTTCGTGCTTTAAATCGTAAAACTTTATATTTTGTGTTTCGATCAATATTTATGAAAACTAAAGTTGCTTTTTAGTCGGACTAATCATTTATTTCCTATTGTTCTTTTTAACTAAAAAATGGGTCAAAGCATTGGCAAATCACAGTCCTGCACTAAGAAACCTTACTACAGCTATGGATTGCCGCCAAGAAGAAAAACCGTTCCAAATGGTACTAATTTTTCATTGCTAAAATTTATGGCTAAAATTTTTAGAACCAAATTTTTTTTTCAGAAAATGGTAATCATTTTATGAAAGAGTACTGGGCAGAAATAGAAGTGGTCCAACTAGTAGCCGTAGAGCAGATAAGGATAGCACCGAATTCTGGATGGTGGAGTCGGAAAAGCAGTACAGAGAAGAAGTATTTCACAAAAATTGTGAGTTTGTGATTTTTTTTAAATGCAATAAAAAACTGAAATCAAAACCTCTGGAGGTGTTGCCCTAGCGTAGGATTTGTTTTGACCCGTTTTTTTTATTTGATAATTTTTGAGCAAATTTCTTTACTTGTGTAGTGAAGCTAACAAATGCCTAGTTTTTCCCTTTATTTTTGACGTCAATTTTGAAAAAGACTAAAAATAGCGCTGAGTAAGAAAATCACAAATCTCTTTTAAAATGACGTTTAAATTGAGAAAATTGGGATGATATGAGGCCCTAAGATCTTTTGATAGACGGAATCTTAAAGAGCTACCTTTTTATTTTTTTTTGTGAATGAAAAAAAATAATAATAATAAAAAAAAATAAAAATTTTTTAAACCCTGTTATAGAAATACCCCCTAAAAATTTTCTCTTCAAAACTTAAGTAAAGAGTACCCAAATATATGTCATAGACTTCGGATAGTTACAATGACTTTTATAAGGAAAATTTTTGGGGGCGGGGGGGGGGGGTTTTATTCAAACTAACTTCCAAAATTGTTAATATCTATTGTTACTATTTAGATCAATAAATCTAAAAAAATTCAGCTGAGAACATCTATCGACAGTCCCCATCTTCCTATCGGAGAGGACCCACCAAATTTGACAGCCCTTTCAACTCTTCGGCTCATCTAGGCAAAGGCATTCAGTCAACAGCTCTAGCGTGCGGCTCACCTACACCTGCCAGGCAGGCAATAAATCCAAGGCAGGCTTGCAAGATGGCCTCTCCTGTCGTCTCTCCTCTGTTCTCTAATAGCACTTGCTCAAATACTGCCTACACCACTGCTTACAGTCAAAACACCTATGGCAATGGAAAAAACAGCTATCCCAATGCCAATAAATTATTCCTATTCATGTATGGGAATATGAAAAAACCTGAAAAAAAAATGTTTTTTCTGTTCATATCAGTATTTGTAAATAAATTGTTGTATGTAAAGTGAATAAATACAAAGAGATTTTACTATGGTTAAGAAATTAGCTACTCAATTAGTCACCAGACGATTGGGTAATTAGCCGTAAAAAAAGTTGGCTGGGGCTAATAAGCTCTCAGGTAGCTAGAGAGTTTTAAAAATCAGGAAAGTACATAATGTTAAAGAACCTTTGACATGGGCTTCAAAAATAAGACATGAATATTTATTTTTTGCGTTTAAAAAATTGGTTGAATTACATGATAAACACAGACAAATAAAATTAGGACAAAAAGTTATAAACATCAATAGAAGCTTTTTTTAAAATTCGGGCTGAACTGTCTCAAAGGCCCTTGGTTCGAAACCATGTTTGAACAGCTTTTTCACTGTTTTCTGTAGTGAAACGTAGAGAAATACATTTTCAGGTGGCGGAAACCGCATTTTAAAAAAAAACTTTTATGACCAAAAGTTCAACTCTAAAGTTCAACGGGGAACTAAGGTTAACCACACTGAAAGGGTACCTAGAGATTTTAAAAAGATGGGATTTGAACATTTCTTTTTGACCAGCTCCAGTGACCAAAACAGGTAGAATACCATGCAAATAAAAAACAAAGTATTCAGCTACACTGCAGCTGCTCAAACTACCTCAGCCATGCGCTACAGCCGGCTGAGTCGGGAAATTTTCCTCAGAAAATTAGCCTCAGCCGGCTGATGGCTGAGTTAAAACTCAGTCGGCTGACTAAAATTCAACAATTAGCAACAGCTTGGAAGTGAATCTTATCACTGAATATTGTGTATTAACTGAACTCTTCAAGATTGTCAAAAAAAAAATTTGAAAATTAACAAAAAACGCCAAAAAATTGAATGCAAAAATTTTTCTCAGCCGGCTGAGAGTTTTTTCAGGTTTACATTAAAAAAAATTCGATGCTCACAAACAAAAAGCACTGGATGAAATGCATTTTTGACGAAAAATGACCAAATTTTACTTTTCGGCTAAATGTATTTCTTTTTACATTTCCAGTTCGCAATCTTGAAATAAACTAATGTACCAATCAATTCTCGTGTTAAATGTCTTTCTTATATTCATTGCTTGTCTAGGCAACCGACATTTGTTTGAATTCTCCCACCAAAGCTAAGATCCGGTAATACCGAGGCGCGAAAGAGGTGATAAAATAAAAAAATCCGGGGCTACTGGAATATAATCCCCTCGATAAACGGCTACTGGAATATTCCCCCCCCCTTTTTCCTTCAATGAACTTTAGCTCAGCAATTAGGATTAGCCCTCAGACTCCGGCTTAGGCTTTGGGTCTTAGGCTCAGAGACAAACCGTTACTTATTTTATATATTTATTCCAGCTTTCTTCAAAATAATGGATTGGGTACTCCTAAAAAATTATTAGGGGAGGGGGGTGGTTGACGGGGGTGGTGTAGTGTATTCCGGTCGCTTCTGGGGTGGGGAGGTCAGTAGCGTCGAAATTCAAATCTGCCTATAATTCACATCTATTCACACCAAATAAAAAATGACAAGCATAGCTTACAGTATTTGCATAGTCACTTTAATATGACTTTAAATTGTAATTGCTATACAATGAAATGAATTAAAATCCTTGTCTTTTAAACTCAATTTTACAAATTTAGAGATTAAAATATTTTTGTAATATTTTTTAACGATCATTAATTGAACCATTACATGCTTAATTGCCTCAAAATTTATATGCTTAAAAAGAGGCATTGATTTAGAGTTGTTCACACATCCTTGTGCCACTCACTCGCCTGCATTGAGTGCGGCTGCAACACCTAGATGCGGGTGTCAAGATTTAGAAAAGAAGAGACTCCAGATGCAGATGCTAAAACATAGAAAAAAGTTGTGCCATACAGCAGGTGATTAAATTCTTGCTTGAATCGATTTGACTCGTGGCAAATGGCGAAGGTGGGCTAAGGAGGCAGCTTGTCAAAGGTGTGATATTTAACCGAACACTTGAAGAGTAAACCATTATTTGACTTAATTTCCTTTTCTTGTGATATCTTAAAACCTTAGCCATTTTTCCCACCATCAGAATGAAAAAAATAGCAAAAAGTTTTTCAATTTTTTCCTTTTGGTCCCTCTGTAGTCATTTTGCACTAATTAAAATTAAATTTACTAGAGACAGCAAGTCCTAGATTCAGCACAAGTCCTGGATCTGACATCAGACTTTTTGTTGGCTTTGGAGTCCATTAACAGCCCCCCCCCCCTTAATTCGGCTGCCTTTTTAAAGTATGACACAAAAAGGCTACCTCTTCTAATGGAACGGCCCTAGGGTCGTTCAAGACCGCACTTGTCAATTTTTTAGACTTTAAATATTGTCACACAGCTTAGTAGAGTTGGGCCGGATTTTTTTGAGTCAAAAACCAGAATTTTCAAATATTTTTGTAATTTTTGGTGCCGTTTCACCCAATAATTTAATTCTGCGTTAGACGGACAGGGGATAAAAGTGACAAAGGTCGTCAAACAAAGGGGTAAAAAAAGTGAGCTTTGGAGAAGAAATGTTTGAAAAATATCCTAACACCTAAAATTACAAGTAAAACTTCAGATTACTCTGTCAAAGCTATTTTATTGAGAAACTAAAAAAAGTTAATCTAATTTTCTCTTGATGTACTCTCTGCTTCTGGCAGCAATCTTCGT
>SADC01000167.1:0-86335 GCA_004194705.1 Ditylenchus dipsaci
AGGAAAATTTGATGTTTATTAAATTTTTTAATACTGATTTCGGCACAGCCCACAACAAGATGCTCAAACAAACATGAAACCACAAAAGAATGAGAAAAGTTGAGTAGGGGACAGGGAAATTAGCCTAACACCCGTTAAAGAAAAATTTGCGGGCATTTTTTCGAAAATTCGGCTGAAAAAAGTAATTTGAGGGCAGAAAAAAGTGCTTCCTTTAAAACTCTTCGCAGGCTAAATACTTTTTGATTCTAAAATAATAAGAGAAAGTGAAAAATAAGTGGTAACTAAACCAAGAGCTATTTTATTGTTACACCTGGTCACAGGCTACAGTTACAAGAATTTTTTACGGAAACTCTTCAAAAGTTGGTCAAAAACTAATGTACACAACCATCTTATATTAAAAAAAACTCTCTTTGAAAAATTTGGTTTTTTTATAAATTTTCTTTTTAGTGCTTCTAATTTGTCGTGAACGCTATGGCTGACGAACATCAAAAAACGAGAACTTATATGTAAACACATGTTCCATGAGCCTTGAATCTTGAAGTGGCTGGCTATAAGAGATGTATGTCCATTGTGCAGAATGTCCACAAGCAACTAACAATGAACTTGCTCTGGACACCGAGGTGTTGTTGTGCAGAGAATAGTGATGGTTCGATTTAGAGATACTTTTAATTTTACAAATGTGACAAATGTTAATATTAACTTTTTTGAAGTGTTAATTAAATGTGGGATACCCAACTTCTGATAATAGCTGGGAACACTTTCTAATTTAATAAATGCTGGTTCTAGGGTTTCTTCTTTGCTAAGTTCTTTATTTAACAGTTCGGTCGTCTTTCAAAGGCGGCTAGAATTTTTCTCTTTGTATATAGTACAGAGATTCAACCTTTTTAACAAATTAAATACAAACTAAAAATTTTTTAACTGCATTAAGGAGAAGGTCTGATGCGTTAAAGTAAAACTTTGCAAATACTGAAAATTCAGATCCAGCGTTTATAACAGCTTTTATGATGCCTTTACATTTTCGAAAAATTTCCACTAAATCCATAGATTAACGATACATCTATACCGTAATATTCTCTATTAGAAGGCCCGGGCCTTCTATTTTTCAACCCTAAAAAAAGTCGGAAAAAAAATATTTCGATTTTGAGGTTTTTCGTTGCTCAACTAAAATTTTAAAAATGGAATCAGGTGAGCTAGTGCTAACTAAGAAAACGCGAAAAACAGATTTGCGAATTTCTTTTTCTAAGCTGATATATAGTAGTGCTGCGTGCGATGCGATATATCGCATCGCAAACATCGCAAACATCGCACGAAATTTTGCCTTAAACATCGCATCGCAACATCGCATCGCAAAGTTTTGAAACATCGCAAAAATCGCATCGCAAGTCTCGGACCCAAAAACATCGCATCGCAAATCGCAAAAACACAAATGCGCAGCACTAATATATAGGCTTCAAGAGGGGCTTCTATTAGAGAGGGCCTTCTAATCGAGAATATACGGTATACGGTCAACACTTATTTTGACGTACTTAAAGGCCTGCATAAAAAAGTTACGTTATATGGAGTTACGTCACATTGATTTTTACGCTTCTTAGTAGTTTCGTGCCTTAATTTCACAAATTTAACGTTATTTGAGTTTGTAACGAGTTTCTAAAATAGCATTCTTCTAAGTTAAATAATAACGAGCGACGACTGTAACAACAAAAAGTCAAGTACAAACATAAGAAATAGACATTTTGCTAAAAAATCAGGATTTGTTTTTCTTTAAATGTTTTGGACGTATTTGTGTGAACATTAGTGTATGTTTAACTAATTCTTTTCTGTCCTCACTTTTGTTTCAAACATGTTAACAATTTAAAACCTAAACAGTCAACCCTCGATATAATTGACACCCTGTATAGGAGAGGTTCGGGTTGATCACTTTAAAAACAGAAAACAATGACCCATATGCAGTAAGAGTCTTGCTACAAAGGCTCCAATAGGTCAGGATTCAAAACTTTAAAGACTTTTTTGTGTCTTTATTTTATAATATAAAAGGTAACACTATAAAATTAGCTATGACAAAAACTCGGTATATTGTCACTGAAAAAAACTTCGGTAAAAAATCTAGCTATAGTGTCTAATACATCAAGTTTGACTGCATGTACCAGATATATGTGTACTTAATATTTGCTCCTGTGAATTTAATTTTTTGTGTCAACTGATAAACATACTCTTAGAACTTAAAACTTAAAAACTTTATTACTTAAAGTTTTTAACACAAAAAACAAACAGAACAAATGTGTCCAGACTAAGCTAACTTATTAGAAATGAATAATAACTCTTTAAGATGAAAACTTTTGACTTTTGATGCCACCAATTTACTTTTTATACAACTGCAATGCAGATTGTTTTAATATCTCAATACAGGCTCCTTTGTTATTTTGCGCTGCATAGGTATTTCCGGCATTTAGACCATAATGAATCTAATGCAGTTATGTCATAAACTGTTCGGTGATTTGTGTCTAAGGATGTGGGTGTGCGCACTTTCTTAGACATAAATCCGAGAAGTAAAACATGATCGTAAATGCATATAGAGTTTATTTTTCCACTGCCCCGAGTTGAAAAACAGGGTAAAGTAGCTCCTGTATTTTTTTCTTTTTCTTCTTAGGTGAAAACCCGCGGGGCGCTGGTTAATTTTGACATCTTTAGTGTAAAAAAGGACTTTTCCAAAAAAGGATGAAATTTTTAAAATTTTAAGACACAGGAGTTCGAAAACTATCGAAAATGATTGCCATCAAAAATATTAAAACATCAAATCCTTAACCCAAACCTGTTCGACTCCCTCTGAACCTCAACAAATACTATGAACACTCTTAATATTGCATTTTTCAGTGTTAAAACTGAAAAAAATATAAAAAATAAAATAAAATAAAATTCAGTTTTAACACTGAAAAGTGCAATATTAAGAGTGTTCATAGTATTTGTTGAGGTTCACTTAAATTATTAATAAAATTTATTACAAGTTTTTGACTATTTTTATATCGAAGTTAGCCTATATGCTTATGTCAAGACTGTTTTATTGACTTGTAGACATCGTGAATATTCGAATTACCTTTCTTTGTTGTCATTCTTTGTTGAAAAGTATCATTTTATCCAATGCTTATTGAGTTTTGAACACCAAAACTAAAGTTTTGGACGTAAAATCTAAACAATTCTTAGGATCCCAAATAAAGTACAAATCTTTTAATCTGTCGTGGTTTACATTTCAATAAATTAAAGGATGGGAAACTAACTGCAAGTATGCAATGAAGAGGGTCATCAAGTTTTTGATATAATGAAAATTTATAAGCCTAAGTCATAATAATAATAATAACAATAAGGGTGGTAAGGCTTACATTTGGAATGTAACTTTTTTTATTAATTAATTTGAATTACAGAAAAAACAAGAAAAGAATGTATGAGACCGTTATAAGATACACTGCCATATATTGTGTCTTAGCTTAGGCTGAAAAAAGTAAACAATACCAAGGCAAAAATCGCACCATATTTTATGTTAAATCTAATTTTATTACCTTTATTCAAATTTTAAGTCGACTATTTGGCTCGCTATGGGTGTCTCCATATAGAAATGGGTCTCGAACCAATTGATTTGTTACCTGGTAATACATTGGAGAAATTTGGTTTCTAGCTTAAATTTTTGAATTATATCAGATAATTCATATGGAAAAAGAATCTAAATTGAGAGTGTTGATCCAAAACGGTTGATAAGATACACTAAATCGATACTCGACTCTATGGACCATGTTCAACAAAAAACATTTTTATTCGAGAAACAAAGCTAACACACCACTTCAACTGTTGTGTTTGAAAGCTGGGAAAGATAAGCGAGAGAGCAGAAATAGACAACACCTTTATTTACACACAACATAACAATAGATATAAGCATAAACCAGGACGTGAAAGAAAGTATTATTGCGAATTGTATGTAAAATTAAGCGCAATAAAAGGAAGATACATTTAAGGCTACCTTTTGACAGTAGTTTCTAAGTTATTTTCTATTATGATGGTTTTATTACTTCCGGTATTTGAGCCGATATGTGTCAAACCCTTTCTTTAAACCTTAAAAATCCTTCAAAATGTAAAATTAAGCTGATATTTGTGACTCAGCTTATGCCAGCGTTTTATCGCTATAACTGATTAATGGATTCCAGGAAGACGGATTTAAAAAAGGGATAAATGGAGTGATTAACCGTGAAAAAATTGATCTTGTTTCATGCATCCTAAAAGAGGATGGTTAAGGGTTATAACAAGGATTAAGAAGTAGATGGATGTTATTGTAAATGATCAATAGTTTCTTGATTAATGGTTAGGTAAATGACTGAATTTTTGGAATCGGTCATATGGCCTGGCATATGAGCGCCATGTGTTCAAGACACCGTAATTTTCATTTCTTAGTCTTTTCTAGCACAAATTTTCTCATCTAGGAAAATTTCCCTCATTCTAATGTAAAGCAGTTGGTCAAATGACTGATCATTATAAAATGGCTTTAACATATTTTCCATGGAGATATCACTTAACCACAGTTCAATAACACAAAGTTGTGCAAACAACCTAGTTTCACTGTAAAACTTGGAAAAAGTATAGGTAAAATAAAAAAAAAGGTAAAGGCATTGACAGTGCCCAAAGGCACCTATCTTCAAAGAAGAGTTGACCACACTCAAACAGTAACTTGCAGCAAAAGATTTGCCTATGAAATCATCTAATTGCAAAAATCCGACTGAAAAATGGTCCGACGGGAAAATAACCATCAAACAAGTTTAAACACCCCAAAAAGCGTGTCAAGACTGTTTATTAAAAACACACGTATGAAGGCAAAAATAGAAAAATCGATTCAAATAAATGAATTTGTGGTCTTGCCACGATTTGGCCATTTTAGTCATTCTGACACGTTGTGGTCTGGAAACCACGGTTTTTAAGCTTCATTCCACAGAATTCCCATTGGATAAAAATGGTACTATACTTTTACTATATAGTTGTAGTCACAGAGATTTGAAAAGTAATTTTTGCATTCACATTATGTCTGATTTCCAATAGTCTAGAAACCAATCAAATCCTTATGAGGAAACCTAGAGCTATGGCTCTATATGTGTTGATGGTGACCCCGAAAAAATATGCCTTGGTCTCCTTGGTCTCTGTTAATTTTTTTTTTTCAAAATAATGGATATTTAATAATTAAGAAGCGAATTGTTAGGAGAATTAAAATATGAATTATTTTATATGTCCAACCAAACAAACAGTTTACCGTATATCTTCTTCTAAAAAGACCCCATCTTCCAACAACCACTCACCTTCTAATTGGGTACACTTCCAAAAAGGTGTTGAAAAATTAGGCAGCATGGAATCTTTTTAGAAGATATACGGTAATCCTTAACGGCACAAAAAGTAAACTAATGGCTGATGGTTACACAACTGTGAGAGATTGCTTTTAGTATTATCAATATTAAATTTAGGAATACCGACAAGACAATTTTGGCACAAAAAACACAGACCATGAAGTAAAACGAAAGAAAATATAAAAAACAGCTTGATCCGTAGAAAATAAATCAACACACTAATATGAATAATTTTACGGGTTTTCACAGAATTTCGCCTTTTCTTTCTTTAATTCTGTGAAAAATTTAAGAATCAGGACCACAAAAACTTATTTAAACACTTTTATGTTGTAAATAAATAATTTACATCGAAGCTTGAAGAAAGTTAAAAAAATACAGCGAACTGTCTTGTGTCTACTACATATGAAAAAAACATACATAAGTGTTACATTTTTAAGTGTCAAAGACAATGCCGTTGTACCGGATTTTAAAACTCATTTTTGGGCTACTTAGGTTTAATCTTAAGTTCCAAGTTGGTGTCCTAAAATAGTAAATCCTAAGCAGGCTAGCTAACGTGCAAAAAAATTCGGGGTTACTTTAGTAAAAAATGGTTTTTGGTTAAAAACATCGAAAAAAATAAAATTTTCCTAAATAATTGTCGTTTAAATTCATTTGAATTCGCGCATTTATTTTGTGGGACAAAACATTTTTCTATGGTTTTTCAGTTTACGCTATTTAGTTGTGTGTGTTGTAAAGAGTAATGGTTCAGTGAGACATTTTCTGGAATTCCGACTGCAAAGGATCAAATATTTTAAATTATAGCGATAACAAGACTTCAGCTTATGGTAAAATTCTCGCTCAAAAATCTCAACATCACAAAAAACTCGGAAAATTTAAGAAAAAAACAGCAGAAACTGTCCTTTTTAGTATTGCCTTTTTAGGTATGAAACTTATAGGGTTGTTTAGTAATGCAATGATACCGTATGATTTAATAAGTATTGTTAAATAAGTCATTTAAATAAGAAATTCTTAGCAACATATTTTTATGCCACGAAAAAAGTTTTGTATGAGAAAAGACAAAAACGATTTTTCATTGCCAATTTGTCGATATTTCCATAAAGCAACACCCCAGCTTCTCCTAATTAGAAACCGTGTTTTCGGTATTGAGTATTGGGACCTACTTTTTGGCATATGACTTCAAGCAAATCAGGGCATGAAATGTGAAAAGTCATACGAGTTTTAATTTAAGTGCCAATTTGCCTATCTCATCGTCAAAAACACAATGCCAAAAGCATGATATTAAGTTAGGGGTTTACATCGCAACTAAATTTGTCTTCATTTCGCTTTTATTGTAGGTATAACGAATGAAAAACAGATTGATACTATGGTCAAATTAAAAGACAGCAATTTTCTTTCTAACGTTTGCTTAAGAATGGGTTATTACATGTCCACAGTAACCCGAGTTGTCATTTGATAGCCCCCCCCTATCCACCTACCTTTTGCAAACTCAGGCTGAGCCTGAGCCTTTATCTATTTATGCCAAAAACGAATTTTATTCAAAACCAGGAAAGGGGGCAATGAATTGGTGCATGTTTTTAGCCGAAAACTTTCAATTTATCTGACTTTGGGAAAAACAACGAGAGTGAGCATGCACTAGATGAAACAAAAATAATTTGAAAAAAGGACTGCAACAAAAAGTTTTTTGCATAACAAAAAAGTGTGCATATAAAATGTGAATTGTTAAGGCTAGTCATATGAATTATTGCGAATGTATGTATAATACTACAAAAGATAAACAAATAGGGCAGAAGGAGTTAGTGAACAAAGGGCAATCTGGAAAAAGTTAAATAGGCAAACCCAAAGACAGTTATTACTCCTGGGGTGTTGGGACTTGGTTCCCAATTCCAATAATTTTGCTTTAAAAAAGGTTACCCCTGATATGTACCCCCTGTTAATTTTTTTTAGATATTTCGATTTTTTTAAAATTTTCATGCACTCAGATTTAGGCTCATGGTAGACCCTCACACGTTAGGACGAACTCAAACGTGTGGTTTTAACATATTTTTAACTTTCACAAAAAAATTTGCAAATATGATCTAAATAGTTACCAGAGCTTGGTCAAATTTATACCCAAGCCTCTCGTAGATGACAGCGGTAATAGCACGGAGTTTCAAGTTCAAGAAAAATGGGCAGATGGTCTTTTTCTTGAATTTGATGAAATTTGACGTTTTGTCTTCCAGAATGTTTTTCCTTCTTCTTTCTTCGGCAAAATTAGTTGCTCATTTTAAAAGACTCTAACTTTTTTCTCCTATATCATTTTTAATTTTTTCTGTCTATCTGAAAAAAGGGACTCAGATCTACATTTTGGTCCAAAAATAAGATCTTTTCGTGCATATTTGACGATTTATCACGCTTTTGCTTTTTTCACAAGTTTGCTGATGTTTTACTAAAATTACTTTGTCAAATTTATCCATTTCAAAGCTTGGGCTTGGCAAATAATATAGTTTTTATTTGAAACAAAATATTCACTCATTTATTTTGGGTTAGATTTTTAGATACAAACTCTTTGATTTTTTTAAAAAGCATCCTTCACTGTTTGGTGAAACGAAAATGTGAAGTAGTCATAAATTGTTTAAATTACAAAAGTTGTTATTCTTTTAAAATTAAAAAAATCAGTCAATATGAATTTTTTTTAACTTTAACCATTTTGAAACCTTTTGCTAAACCAATTTGAAAAAATCGGCATTGAAAAAAATTGAAAAAAGATGAACAAGTTGAATCATTTGAAAAAAAAAATATTTTTTTGCTGAATCGAATTTGGCAATAGTTTTTAACAATTGAGTGAAAAAGTGTTGACTCCTTGGCGGAGACGAACTTGAGGGATACCACTATAACGATTTTCGGATGTATAGCAAAAAAATCATGATAAAAACAATTTTAATTTTTTTTAATTTTTAGTTTAGACTTAACTCCTAGTAAGTCATCATGTCATAATCACAAACCCCATCTACATTAAACACTTTTTTCACCCAAATTTTTGTGGTCTAAGATATACGTTAAGCCGCAGATTTTCGTTTTTTTGGGGTTAGGGAAAGAGAAAGGAAAATTAAGACAGGATGCATGGTAGATAAATGCCAATATGAAAGATGAGGCAGCTGCCACTGGGTGTGGAAACAGTAATAAGCCTAAGCAGTTTTTAGTGGAGAGGGTGGAAAAACTCTATAAGCAGAGCGAGCTCAAATATAAATACACACACACTAATCCGACACAATAGGACATTGCCCATGCAGCTAGCTCGGTCACTGTAGTAACTGATAGAAAGAGAAAAATTATGGCAAAAATAACCAAATGTACAAACACAAATATTCATATCTATATGAGGTTGGCAATTGATCTAGGCGAAAAGCGGCAACACCAAAAGAGCCCATGCTTCAAAGACAGTCACACAGTCAATTTCCATAGTGTCACAGTGATGGATAATTTTGATAGAAAAATAGTCTGATTATTTACATGAAATAACATTTTGAAAATGAAAATGGTACAACATCTTTGACCACCATTTTTGACCAAATTATTGCACGATATATTCCATGGTCTGAATTCTATTAAAAAACTATGTAAAACATGGCAAAGTTCACACTCTCGAAACCGGATAATCTTGATCAAGTCTAAAATACAGAATTTTTTAATGGATTTTCATAAAAACTGATTCTGTTTGTGTGAGCTATAAGTGAAACATTGTGTGATCAAAAAATTTTACTGTAGGTAATATTGAATTCACATGTATTTAAAAAATTGAAGGGAATATTACATATAGGCGATATTTAGTAGTGTTGTTGGCTGGGGTCCGATCTGTATGTCGATCAGATGTTTTGGGCCGGAAAATTTTCGTTACGATATCCGATATGGGGAAAAGGAATTGATATTTCCGATACATGAAAAGAATTTGATACACAAAAACGAGTGTTCAATATTTTCATAGCAAACTAAAAAAACCTAAAGAAAACTCGCCAACTTTAAGAGATTACTCTAATTTAAAAAAAAACTTCGTCCAATTCAGTGTTCATCCAAATTTCTAGACCAACAGCCCTGATATTTAAGTCATGATTTTTTTTAAAATAAAAAAATATTAAATTAAAAATCGTCGAACAAAGTTTAAAATTGTGATAAAAAATATTAAAACAAAATTTAAAAAAAATTAGGGTGTTTGAACATTGAGAAAAAAATTGAGAAAAATCGGGTAGACACATATAAAACACTTTCAAACAAATGATCCAATTAGCAAGTATAGTCCAGTGGTCAAGAGCGCTGTCTGGTAAGCCATACATTGAGGTTTCAATCCCTCTTAGGTTATCTCTTATTTTCTTAGTTTACAAAAATTGAAAAAATTCGGAAATTTCGAAAAATTAAAAAAATTCGAAAAATTTGAAAAATTAAAAAATTCGAAAAAATCGAAAAAATTTAAAAAATTGAAAAAATAAAAAAAATAAAAAAATCCGAACAATTAAAAAATTCGAAAAATCAAAAAATTCGAAAAAGCATGTCTCACTAAATAAAGCAGAAAAAACTGTCCAAGAAAAAGTTTTCTCTGACTCTCTAACTCGATTTTGAATTTTACCGCAAAATTTTCGCGCACAATCAAGATTGACAGGGGGGTCGTAATCAATCACTTGGTGAAATCTGCCTGGTTAACTACTGACGTTGTGTACCTGTGTTGAAGGTATTTTCTGTACAAACCGAGTGGATAATCAAGACGTTGTGTACCTGTGTTGAAGGTATTTTTACTACAAGCAAAGTCGATGATCAAGACGTTGTGTACCTGTGTTAAAGGTATTTTCACTACAAGCAAAGTCGATGATCAAGACGATATTACCTGCGCTCAGGTATTTTCCCTACAAGCGAAGTCGATGATCAAGACGTTATGTACCTGTGTTCAATGTATTTTCCTTACGAGCAAAGTCGATGATCAAGACGTCATGTACCTGTGTTAAAGGTATTTTCACTACAAGCAAAGTCGATGATCAAGACGATATGTACCTG
Source organism: Ditylenchus dipsaci (assembly GCA_004194705.1). Lineage (NCBI taxonomy): Eukaryota > Metazoa > Nematoda > Chromadorea > Rhabditida > Anguinidae > Ditylenchus > Ditylenchus dipsaci. The sequence continues at coordinate 10,392 of SADC01000167.1, forward strand.
CGCTCAACGTATTTTCCCTACAAGCGAAGTCGATGATCAAGACGTTATGTCCTGTGTTCAATGTATTTTCCTTACGAGCAAAGTCGATGATCAAGACGTCATGTACCTGTGTTGAAGGTATTTTCTGTACAAACCGAGTGGATAAACAAGACGTTGTGTACCTGTGTTGAAGGTATTTTCTGTACAAACCGAGTGGATAAACAAGACGTTGTGTACCTGTGTTGAAGGTATTTTCTGTACAAACCGAGTAGATAATCAAGACGTTGTGTACCTGTGTTGAAGGTATTTCACTACAAGCAAAGTCGATGATCAAGACGTTATGTACCTGTGTTCAAGGTATTTTCACTACAAGCAAAGTCGATGATCAAGACGTTGAGTACCTATCTTAAAGGTATCTTCACTACAAGCAAAGTCGATGATTAAGAGGTTATGTACCTGTGTTAAAGTATTTTCTGTACAAACGAGTGGATAATCAAGACGTTGTGTACCTGTGTTGAAGGTATTTTCACTGCAAGCAAAGTCGATGATCAAGACGTTGTGTACCTGTGTTGAAGGTATTTTTACTACAAGCAAAGTCGATGATCAAGACATTATGTATCTGTGATCAATGTATTTTCACTACAAGCAAAGTCGATGATCAAGACATTATGTACCTGTGTTCAAGGTGTTTTTCACTACAAGCAAAGTCGATGATCAGACGATATGTTCCTGTGTTGAAGGTATTTTTACTACAAGCAAAGTCGATGATCAAGACATTATGTATCTGTGATCAATGTATTTTCACTACAAGCAAAGTCGATGATCAAGACATTATGTATCTGTGATCAATGTATTTTCACTACAAGCAAAGTCGATGATCAAGACGATATGTTCCTGTGTTCAAGGTATTTTCCCAACAAGCGAAGTCGATGATCAAGACGTTGAGTACCTATCTTAAGGTATCTTCACTACAAGCAAAGTCGATGATTAAGAGGTTATGTACCTGTGTTGAAAGTATTTTCTGTACAAACCGAGTGGATAATCAAGACGTTGTGTACCTGTGTTCAAGGTATTTTTACTACAAGCAAAGTCCATGATTAAGACGTTATGTACCTGTGTTGAAAGTATTTTCTGTACAAACCGAGTGGATAATCAAGACGTTGTGTACCTGTGTTCAAGGTATTTTTACTACAAGCAAAGTCCATGATTAAGACGTTATGTACCTGTGTTGAAAGTATTTTCTGTACAAACCGAGGGGAAATCAAGACGATATGTACCTGTGCTCAAGGTATTTTCCCTACAAGCGAATTAGATGATCAAGACGTTATGTACCTGTGTTCAAGGTATTTTCTGTACAAACCGAGTGGATAATCAAGACGTTGTGTACCTGTGTTGAAGGTATTTTACTACAAGCAAAGTCCATGATTAAGACGTTATGTACCTGTGTCAAGGTTGTGGACCATCGGACAAAAGTGTATTAAAGCCATTTTCTAGCTAAGATGGGCTGAAAATTCGAGAAAAAAACACCATTGTTCGATGGTATATTTGTTTGATAAATCAATTCTGAATATACCATCTAACTCGAAATAGCCGATTTAGTATGCAAAAAAACAACAGAAATGTATTTGGTTAAGTGAAAAAACTAGTTATGGCCACTTCAAAGTTGAAAGTACGTTGAAAGCATAAAAAGTGTCTTCGCGATACCAAAAACATTTACATTTACACTCATACTCACAATTGTGATGGAGCCATGACTCACAGTTTCGGCAATTTCGAAGTGGCCATAACTATTTTTCACTTTACTAAATATATTTCTGTTATTATTTTTCACTCCCTAAATTGACTATTCTGATTCGAATGGTATAATCATAATTGATTGTTTAATCAGAATTAACAAACGTCTATCTTAGTGCAATTGGGTGCATTGACATGGGCCAACATTGTGAGAACACACCAACCGTAAACCTTACCAAAATTACTGTAATAGAGTGTATTTGTATAGCGTTTATTGTTATTTGTAAAGAGTGTATTTTTGCGATATATTTGCTAGCATTTTAAAGTGCCTGTTCAGATAAGCTTTATGTACTGGTAAAAATGCAGATATAGTGTTCGATGTTGACCTAGCCTAATTAGATCAAATATCAAACCCGAACAAATAAGGTCTAGAATTATACCTTATTTATAAGGTATAATCATTATACCTTCTTTGATATACCATAAAAGATGTTCATACTTGATATATCAGTACGTGTGAAAGCCTTCGTTGATGATACCGTTGGATAGCCAAGAGTGTTAGGAACATTTTGAAACTGAACTTGTTAACTGAACTTGTTAACTGAACTTGTTTGAAACTGAACTTGTTGAAAATACGGTTACTTTCATGGGAGGCTTCGATTTCTTTAGGTCAAAAGTTTTTTCTTTTGCTAAAACGATCGGCAAAATCGTAAGGTATTTTATCGTACCTTAAACATTTGGTATCAACTAATACCTAATCTATGTTTTTGTACGTTAAGGTGTGAAAAAATACCTAACAGTCACCAATGCAGTTAAGGTGCACCGTGGCACCTTGCTGTTAAGGTCCTCATGTGCATGTGTAAAAAACACGTAAAAAACATCATGTGTAAAAAACACCAGATTTTTTACTAGGGCCAAAAAGCTCTTGGCGAATTTACGTGTTGGCCGATTTCCGTCTACTAGTTTTATTAACTAATTTTGCTCATATTTGCTAGCATATTAAAGTGCCTATTCAGAAAAGCTTCTTTTAATGGCAAAAATGCAGATAAGGTGGTCTTGGTTGAAACAAATATAAGGTTAGGAGTCTCAAAAAAGACAAATCTTATAAATAAGGACGTCTGGCAACCCTGGTATAAAACGTTGTGACACCTTACTAGACCTTATTTGTTGAGGTATAGTATATGACTAAAAAGCGCCTATGCGGTAGATGCCGCATTGTCCCAGCATTTGTAAGTGATTCGAATGTTCGCACGTAGTTTGAGCCCCATCCTGGTGGTTTGGCGCCGATATTAGTTAGTGGTTCGGGTGTGCTCACGTTGTTTGGTCCCCATATTTGCTGTTCCGGTGTGCCCACGCGGTTTGGGCCACTTCCCAGCGCTTTGGCGCCAAGAAAGAATTAGATCAAGTAGTAGACCTTCAAAAATGAGGTCTAAAATTATACCTTATTTCATAAGGTATCACCAATACACCTTCTTTGATATATCATAAAAGATGTTCATACTGAATATATTCATAATTTTTTCGTTTTTGAATAAAAAAGGCTGAAAACAGTTTTTTGATTATATTTCATGCCGCTTAACATATTCACGTTAAAAAAATTTGAACTTTGTTAAAATGGAGCTTCGGATAATTGCTAGATATCACCATAGCAGTAGCAAAATTTTAAAAAATCTTGAGTATTTTACTATCGCTGTGGTGATATACAGCAATTGCCCGAAGCTCTATTTCAGCAAAGTAGGTTTTTTGTTAATGTGGATATGTTAAGGGGCATGAAATATAGTCAAAAAAGTTATGAATAAATTCAGTATGAACATCTTTTATGATATATCGAAGAAAGTATATTATGATACCTAATGAAATAAGGTATAATTATATACCTTATTTGTTAAGGTCTACTACTCGATCTAATGAGGCTAGGTCAACATAGATCACCTTATCTGCAATGTTTGCCAGTAAAGAAGTTGACCTGAACAGGCACTTTAAAATGTTAGAAATTATAAGCACAAATAGTTCATAAAACTGGTGAACGAAAAATTGGCTTTTTCACACCAATTTTGATAATGATCATGGTTAGTATGTTTTCACACTAACTACACCAAGTTTTTACACTAACTATTACCACCTTTTATGCTTTTAATCTCTTGGCAACTTTGAACTGGCCATAACTATTTTTTCACTTCACCAAATATATTTCTGTTGTTTTTTTCACTCACTAAATCGACCATTCTGAGTCGAATGGAATAATCAAAATTAGTTTATTCGAGAAATAAACAATCGGACAATAGTGTATTTCCTCCATTTCCAGACAAGATAGTTTAAAAATATGGTATTCCAGTCTGAAGTCGGAGTAAATTAACTATTGTCCGATTGTCTATTTCTCGAATAAATCAATTTTGATTATTACATTCGACTCAGAATTGTCGATTTAGTGAGTGAAAAAAACAACAGAAATATATTTGGTGAAGTGAAAAAAAGATAAACAAATGTTGTACTGTCGATCGACCCTCAATGGTTCAAATTCATCCTCACTATTTTTGACATACCCTCGATGTCCAGAATCTTTTCAGTGTTCTCTCAGTTCAGTTGGGTGTCCAATACCTGCAGTTAACTCTCTCCATAATTTTTTCAGATTAATCTCTTTTGTCTTATGAAAAACTCCCATTATTTAAAATGTTTCTCTATAATTTGTCAGTAGTTCCACTGGATAATCATCTAACCAAACCAGGTGTTCGTCCACTTGTTGTGAATTTTTTTACGTTTTTCCTGTTCCAAAACCTTTTTATTGGACTAATTAGAGGATGCTGAAGATGGTTTGATAGTGTTGAAATCGAGTTTTGGTGAAATCAATTATTTCCCAATGCTCAAAAAATACCACACAAAACATTATTTTACTATTATTAAACTATCTTCAGCATACCGTATATTCTCTATTAGAAGGCCCGGGCCTTCTATTTTTCAACGCTAAAAAAGTCGGAAAAAATTTGGGTCGATTTCGAGATTTTTGCGTGCTCAACCAAAATTTTAAAAGTGGAATCAGGTAAGCTCGTGCTAACTAAGAAAACGCGAAAAACAGATTTGCGAATTTCTTTTTCTAGGCTGATATATAGGTCCTCAAGGGAGTCCTTCTATTAGAGAGGGACCTTCTAATAGAGAATATACGGTACCCAAGTTAGTCCAGAAAACAGGTTTTGCAACATGAAAAACATCGAAAAAGATTTTGCACCAAGTGGTTGACCACTTGATTTGGTTGCTGGTTTGGTTGCTGCATGGATTATCAAGTAGAACGGAGGTTGGATTATACAAAGACATTTTAAATTATAAGACTTCTTTATTAGACAAAATTTTCTACCCAGATACCACTACCTGAGTACCACCACCTGGGTCCCACTACCTGCGTGGTCGCAATCTAGATATTAATACCTAGATACCCAAGAACTAAGGTTTTGGTATGTCAAATCGATATTTTAGTATCATCAAACCGTATTCAGCGCACGATTCTGAGCAAAAAACATTTTTTATGATACAGTCAAACCTCTCTACTATGGCACCCCAAAAGTTCGTTGCCGCCTTGGGTCCGACACTTTTTTTAACCGAATTTTAAAAGTCTTCTATTCATTCTGTTTCAACAGTCTGGCCCCAAATATCGTAAGGATTCCGATTTTGCCGATCGTTTTTCAGAATTATAAAAAAAATTCTTCTAAAAAAGCAAAAACTCTGTTTAAAATTTTTCTGTTAAATTTTTTTCAAGTATATTGATGATATATTGATGATACCATATGAAATGAGGTATAATTCTAGACCTTATTTGTTAAGGTCTGCTATTTGACGACTTGTCAACTTCAATATTAATAAAGTTGGTAGAAAATAAACGTTTAAGTAAAAATTTTTTGACAACAGCTTACTTTGAGTGCTGCACAGGGTGATACACATAGCGCATAATAGCAGAATAACGAGCACTCTTCTCATTTTGTTCATCTTATCGTATTTTAGAAAAAGTGATATAATTTCACTTTTTTGTCTTTTTATATAACAAACGCTGAATAAAGCATTTTCGTGACCAGCATTAATGGATCTGTTTATCTATTCAGCTATCACGGTTGAAAGAGTTTCAAGTTGTGTGAAGACTCGCCCGAACGCTAACTACCAGTTGTTGTCTTTACCAAAATTTTTGTTTGTAGAGATCACAATATAGGCGGAAATAACCGGTTTCATACCGGTACCGGTTACATAAAACATACAAACTACACGAGTCGGCCTCACAATCCGGAATCAACTACTTTTTCCACGCATGAATATAACGCCATTTCAGTTGATTTCGCGCCATTTCAGCTGATTTCTTCACCCCAGCAAAAAGGCAATGTATCAGCACAGGAAAAAGTTGAACCACAAAAACTGCCACAAATTAACGTCTTTCAAAGTGATAATTTTTACTTTGTATGATATTCAGTAGAACTGTAGATTCGCCTTTAGTCAATGCCGATAGCATTTTTTTTTGGCCATCTCTGAACCCAATACCTTTAGAGTCTTAATCTCGGTTTTGAGCTCTAATTCTCAAGTAAAGACGAAAAATAATCTGGTAATAATTTAGCGATGGCGCAGTCTTGCCTGGTCACTGAACATTATCTCTATTGAGTACCCCTGATATTTAGTCGAGAAACAAATTCAAATACAGGATAATTCAGACAGATACAGCTGTCAAACATACTACCGTATTCTCTCTAACTTGTCGGCTTCTTTTCACGGCATATTTAATTCAAAAAATGTTCCCGGCCTTTTTATTTGGCGCACTTTTTGCCTATATATCTATGATTTTTCAAAAGAGGCCAAAAACTGAAAACACTGTATCCTACCCAAAATTTTACGCTGAATATGGTTTGGCAATACCAAAACTGTGATTTTAGTGACTCCAATTATAAAACCTAGTGTAGGTACCCGTGGTTCGGTGAATATCCAGCTGGATGGCCTAAAGATTAAATTTTAGTCAAAATCGAAAAAAATTATTCAATCTAATGTAAAATCGTGTGGGGAATTGGGTTTGATAGAATCAAATTTACGACTTTTGCCACGGGTACCATGAATGTAAAATACACCTATAATTGAAAAGAAGACGTTGGTGTAAAAAACTTCATATTGTAATTATCACCTTAGGGTTTTTAAACCTTATATGGTATATGGTATATTATATGGTATTCGTAGGATATTCAAGCCACAAAATGGTATTTTTAGGTCCGGGGTTTGAAAAAATCTTGGCCTACGGGCTAGATTTTGGTGAAAAGCTTGGTTTGGTGGTAGCGTATTTTTGCAGAAGGTGTTTTTTCACCAAAAATCCGGCCCGTAAACTTTTTCAAACCAATACAATACAAACACTTTTTTGTAGCCTGAAATCTTAGCTATCAGATAGTACAAACTTTTTTTTTAAAGTTCAAGAAAAGTCAGAGAAAATGAATGAAATATCACGAAATAAAATGTCTCGAATGAATGTGACCCTACCCTATTCTGGTCCCGACAACCGCATGCTTACAAGATCTGAGAAAATGTGGCCGCGTTGGCTACATATTGCCTATCCTGATGCTCGCTACCCACCTTAGAGATAATATAAAAATATACAATAGATGACTAAATCAGCTTTTTCTGCACATATATATTTTTGCGAGTTATAGGAAAATACGAGCGCATCCGAATATAGAGCGCATCCGAATATTGCCTCCATGCTCTTCTTTTTGTTGAAGTCAATTTAGAGCAGAGCAAATATCAAATTGTTTTTAGCAAAAGCATACGAGCGTACATCAAAGATCACCTTGATCAAAAAGTTAATTGAAAAATCTTATAGCACTGCATTTATATACAGAAATTTTTATTTTTATAGACAGAAAGCAAAATTATTATTTTGCTATTGTCAAAATGAGTTCGTTATATTTTCTTCTTATTTTTGTTAGTTTTGCATGCAAAAGTAAGTCTATCTTAATCATTAATTAATTTAGACTTGAAGCGCAAATTTAAGCTTTGGTTATTATTTCAGTTAGCTAATATCAAATTCACAAATATATTTGGTTGGGGTATTATTATTAAACTTTTTTCTGGAAAAACTTTGATTTGGGGTTTTTTAAGAAAATAATTATTTTCGAAAATCTTTACACTCAGATTTTCAAAGAGCATTTATAACATCGATAAGAAAACTTTAAAAAAAGTTCAGTATGGACACCTATTGGACACCAACATTATGAACAAATATAAATTAATGAAGTTATTGTATTGATACTTATGTAACTGAGCTTTGTAATTATGGTCGACTCTCTTTATAGTGATCACTAATGTGATCCTGGTTTCTAAAACAGGTGATCATGGAGAAAGCCGCGGGTCCTTTCAACAGAACTGTTGCCATTTTAAATAAAGGACAGGCAAAATCGTAATCCTTGTAATATTTCTCTCTAGACCAGCTTAAGAAAAATGGCAAAAGCCTTCATCTCTTTTGCCTCTGCCGCTCTTTTTTTGAATCGCACGTTTCTAAAACACTTTTTGTTAGAACTTTCTAAAAAGTGAGTCTTTTTCTCATGAATTTTTGTCAGTCTCTTTTTTTTCAGTGTACAAATTACATACCGTTCGACGCTAAATTGACAGCACTTAAAAATACTCAGGGAATACGATGATTTCAAAAAAAATTAGGTTGTACAATAAGGCAACAACGACTTCTTAAAAATTACAAAAAACATCTTTTAAATTTCGAAATTTTATGACTATTGATCCACTATGTCAATGGATTTTAGTTATTGATGTGAACTTGAATCTTTGAAATAACAGTAGTGCAGAAATTTTTGCAGGAGCACATTTTTTATAGGATCCAAAGACGTGTTTTGACAGTGTCTAAGCACGTTTTAGATTTTGAAATTAATAGAAAAAGCGAAAAAGTGAGTGGGAAAGCACTTTTCATAAAACATTTTATGACCAAAATTTGAAGTTTTTTCCTTGTGAAAACAAGGTGAACCACCCTGTGAGAGTACCTGAATTTCTTAAAAAGATCAATACCGATCATTTAAGGGTATGTCACCCCGTTTTGCTCACTGGGGCTAGACAAGTGGGCTCGGAATCATGTCTAAGGTAAGTGAATGCGCGCATCTCTAACCAACCAAGCCCCGGCGCCCCCTTTGAAGCCGCAGGGGTATTCATGGCTTGGAGTTGAGAAGCGCACACCCGCATACCTCAGACACAAATCACTCGAAAGTGACTCTGGATCGTAAAAGCCCAAGTGCACCCCCGCCAAAGAGTATTTTTCTCTGAGAATCCTATTTGGGTTCCCTTGATTTTTTTAAGTTTTCTTTTTTGCAATGCGTAACGCACTAACTTAGGCTAAGATTTAGGCTTAGGCCTCAGGCTTAGATGAAAAACGTTAGCTGAGAGAGAAATACTCTTTGCGGGGGGCGGGGATTCACTTGGGTATCTGTCGCTCTGGATGCATGAAGCGGGCTTGGAGTTGAGATGCGCGCACATGCATGAAACACATGCATACCGAAGTTTCATCATGTTCTAGGCGCCAGCTAAGAAAATTGTGTTAAAATTCTATTTTTTAAGGTATTCAGGTACTCTTCCAAGTTAATTGACTTTGATCCCGAAAGACGAGCAGTCAAATTTTGGTCAAAACTTTTTTTCTGAAAATTGCTTTCTTACTTGTTTTTTTGCCTTTTTTCATAGTTTTCAGCATTTAGAACGTGCTTCGACTGTTGAAACGCGTTTCCGGATCTTGTTGAGTATTGTATTTTAGCCAAGTTTTTTCGAAAAAAAATAAATCTTCAAAGTAATTCAAATAACAGCTATTTTTCACCCTATAATTCAAACTGAAAAAATGATTTGAATCGTTAGCACTACTGGTAGTATTGCTCAATTTTACTTTAAATTCAAGAAATGGATTCTCCATTAATAACATTATTTAGCCGTTTTTGAACCGGGATCCTGACTAAAAAGCAAAAGCGAGATTTTGCATCCAAAATTAGGAATGTGAATCATACGTCATGTGATAAGAAAACCAGCTTAGAAACTTGGATCAGGATCCTGTCCGCATTTCTAGCACTAACAACATAACAATCAAACAAATTAATGAAAACGACAAAAAAATGAATCATATATACATATATATTTAAAAAATGCAAAAAAAAAAGAACGCAGTTGGCATTGGTGTAGAAAAATTTTCAAAAAATTTGTTGGCTGAAGGCTGAGTACGAAGAATCTCTAAGAATATCTCGATAGAAATTCAGGTCGGGACACCTGAAAACTCTGTAAAATTTGAGGCGAAATGCACAGATAAATTACGTGTAAGAATTTTTGCTGTTTTGGTCTCAGTCCACGAAAACTTTTTCGACACATTGAATCTGGTGAAATTGCGCGTAAGGGTCTATCTTAAAAAGATTCCTAAACAAGGCCCAAACTGTCAAAAATAGAACCCGAAGAGACACAATTGGCTGAAAGGAACGAGTGATGATGTCTAGCCAATTAAAACGCCCAGATACTTTTAGCAGCTGCAGTTTTGCCGTTCATGGTGGTTGGAACTGATTGAAAAATTAAAGCGGCCCTGGTATTATTCCTGATGCACTTCTATAGCTGCTTTTCCTATCGATCCAATATTAAAGTGGCTGCCACAGACGAAGCAGTAAGTGTATTTACCCCCTCCCTTCTTGATTTTTCTTAGTTCCTGCGATTGTCTAGTATTCTGATTCAAACATACCGTATTTTCTCCATTAAAGAACCCCTCTCTAATAATGAACCCCACCCCCTCGGTTTTTTGACTAGGATTTCAGAGTTAGGGCCATTTTTGATTTACAATTTCCATATTTTTGAAAAGTTAAAAAATAATGCACCTGGGGCTTTAATAGAGAAAATACGGTAGTTCGCCATTTTCGACGGTGTATTTAATTTTCCATAACTGCACATGTAGCTTCTATAAAGCAATCGAATTTAGATGAATTTATCTATTCTGTGTACGTTTTCTATTATTTTCGCAGTACTTGATAATATTACAGCAGAGCAAAAGTGTGAAATCGCAAATCTTTTAGAACTGGATGAAAATAAAGTATTTAGGGACATTGAAAATATCATAAACACAGGAATATATGTCGGCGGAAATGAGGGAGAGGTGAAATTAGAAGGTTTTGGATGCTATTTGGGGAGCTTCATGGCTAGCTTTATACTGTACGAGAAGCACGGTGGTGACTATAAGATATGTCGTTTTGAAACCGCTGCAAATTTTCAAAATAATGGCCATGGACGGAAACTAATGGAACATTTCTTAAAACTAGTTGATGAACAGAGACAACAAAAACAAGTAGAGATACATCTGAATGTACATCCAACGGAAAGTGCGGTAGCTTATGGATTCTACCAAAGATGTGGCTTTCGTTTTATCGGACCTTCTCGGAGCACACGGATGAAAGAAGGAGGCTATGTTGAAATGAAAAAGATATTTGGAAAAAATCATCCTATAGCAGCCAGTCCATATTGTCCGAGTCGAGCAACTACTTCAGGAATTCATCAATAAAAAGTCTATAAAAAAGTTTGTTCTTACTTCAAGTTTTCGCTTAAAATTGTGCCTATTCTCTGTCATTGCTGTCATCTATTTTCTGTAGTTTTTATTCAGCTTTGCGTTACGGATCTTTTGAAAATGAACTTTTATTTTTAGTGAACAGTTTTTAGAGAAACATAGACAGCGCTGTAAATATATATTCACACTAAATTTGCTGCTAACTGAAAAAACTTTGTTCTCAGCCAAATACAGTCACCTGGCTTTTAATTTATCATGACAACACTCGCCTGGTGCTTTTCGCTTTCACGCCCACACCAGCTTAGCCCTTTTGAGTCAAAATACGACAAGTGAACTCAACGCAATCCTCCCCACTGCCCTTCCGAAAACGCGGCTCTAAAGTCGTTTTTTCTGCGCGTGTTCAAAATTTGTAATTAAATTTCACAGTTCAGGCGGTTTCATTGTAAGTTGGATGAAATCGCAAAATTTTGAGACATTAACAGCGATGATAACGAAAAACTTCAGAAAAAAAGACATTTTCATAGTGAAAAAAATTGGTACCGAAAAATGATAATTCGAAAGGATAATTTTTGAGTACCTAACCAGGAACTGGTTTTTCACTTCCGTCTATCGACATGTTCATAAATGCTTGCAAAAACCCTTCACAAGTGTGAGACAATTGCAAATAGTTAAGAATAATGAAAAATCACTAGAAAACATGTTCGGATGTGATGAAGTGATCTTTTACCAGGGCTCCGAATCGTCCTTTTTAAAAAGATTTGTCCTTTTTTTGGCACCACAAATCTTTTTTTATTTTTGAAAATTCAGACAAAATCTTTTTTTTTCGCTTTAAAATGGCAACAAGCACTGGATGAAATGACCCTTTTACTTCAAAAATAGTCAAAATGTCCATTTTTTACCCAAATGTCCTTTTTTCGAAAATTTTCATTCAGAGCCCTGTCTTATACCCCATTTCCAGTACTCCAACATCTCGAGGGAAAGTGTGAAATCCCTCGAGAAGCCGTCACCGATCATTTCCAGACCGTGTCTATAAGGGAAGAAGGGGGTTGTGAATCTCTACGCCACGTCTAGAATATTTTCTCGCTTTTCAGCTATTCTTTGGCAGTTTCTTAATGAACTTCGCTCTAATTTTGGATTTCGCGTTTTTCGTAAAAGAGAGACTAGGGTAAACCGCCGTTACAGACATCAATCCGGAAAAGCGTGAATAGTTACACTTTATTCACCCTATAGGGCAGCACTGTATCCAGACTTATTCATCAACAACCAGCAAATTATTGAAGCCAGATGGTAAAGAGATACGTATTATCTCTTACAGTAGCCATCCTCATTTTTGTTGCTATAACTTTGTCAAAAGGTACTGGGACAGAATTATTGCAACAAAGTCGTCTTCTGAGTATCCAGTCTGAACCACCATACTGTTTGGCAAGAGTCTCATCTGTTGTAGTTTTTAGCAAAATAGACTTCAAACTTCAAAATAGACTTGAAATAATTCATCAGTTCTATTATTTTTGACTGATTTGTTCACTTTTGAAGCATTTACATTTTTCTGTGGCGTAAATCTGTGATTATTATCTCAAACTGGCATGACTTGTTCTCGCATTCGAAACTCTGAAAGAAAAAAATAGATTTCAATAAAATCTGTATACTGAATAAAAATTAACATTAGCCATACAGAAAATGGTTTAAAGTACACTATGAACTTTTGCTAAATACAATAGAAAAAATAAGCAAAAAATGAATTTGGTCATAAAATTAAATGTGGTTTATCATCCAAATCATCAATGAAAGAAAGATGACATATTATAACAATTTCAAAATATTGTATTGTATTTCTGGATCCCTGGGAAGATTTGAAAACATGATTGCAGGTGACTGTTTACCAAAAACTAGAAAGAATTATATTTTCGAGGTGACTGACGATAACTTCTCGAAAACGATTTTTCGACCAGAATTTTGTCTTTGTTGGTGGGCAAGAGTAGACCGTCGTAACTCATGATATTCCTTTGAGTGATAAACTTTACATTAGTTTTGGGAATGGCTCATTCCGGGACGGGAAAAGACGGGAAGTCCGGACCATGTGTATATAGAAAAAAATTGGAAAACCACCACTGGACATGACAATGGAATTGAAAAGACTCAAATATTTTTCCGGGTCGCGATCCCAAACCAGAAAAGAACCCAAAAAATTCCAGGACAAAAAAAACCCTCCCGACCGTCTTTCATCCCTAGCTTATGTGTGTTTTCGTTTTATCTAACAAAAAGTGTGGAATCGCTCTAGTACTTCAAAATCCTTTTCTCGATTACGCCAGAATTTTAAAACTGAAGCTGTAGTTGCAAGGTAGTTCAGTAAACTTTCAAAGAAGGGGTGAAAGCATTTAAGGAGATAGTCTCGACACGAAAGGATTAATTTGAATTTTGTGTTTTTTTAATGTGCTGTTAGAACCATATTTTGTTGACAACTCGATGTTTCGATGTCAGACAAACTTGTGCAAAATTTGAACTTGGAGTGTTATTATCACTATCAGAATTATGAAAGTTCTGGACAAAATTATATAAGTTATTGCAATTTTTACGATTCACTCTGTGAAAAATCGTTATCAGGATATTCCAATCAAGCAGCGTAGTTCGAGGTGTCTCTCGTGAGTATGGGCGCGCGGCTAAAGATATACACACATATACCACGCTGCTCAGCAATAATATCTTAAAATCAAATCACGCAAATAAACGATAATATTATGCTCGACTGTTGGTTGGTCAGAATTGTCTTCTAGTTGTATTTTCAATAAATAACAATGGTTGGTAACTTGGATTGAATAATTAAAAATGTGGGATTGAATAAGTTATTGGATAATTGAAAATGTGCTCTACTGAGGTTCAAACCTGCGACATTAAAAAGTTGAGCCTACACCACATCCACTGCACTGCGCTGCTTACGAGAAAAATAAGACAAAACTTTGTCCTTTTACACTTTTTTTACATACTAAATTGACTATCCTGGAACCGTAGCAAATATCAAATTAAGCAAGTGGCATGCCACTTGCTAAATAAAGTGGCAATTTAGTAGCAAATATAGAAAACTAAACTCTAAATATTTAGACGCTACTTTCTCAATAGCAAATAAAGAAGTAGAATTTAGCTGGCCAAACTCTAAATATTTAGACGTAGCAAATATCGAATTAGACTTTAGCCTTTAGCAAGTGGGATGCTAAACTCTAAATATTTAGTGGTAGCAAATATCGCGATCTAATTTTTTCATCCTCTTTGTTATTTTCAATCACCAATCAACAAGTTCATGTTCACCAAAAACATCTTTTCTATAAATATCTAGTCTAAACGTCGAAACAATTCCTGCCTTTCAATCACCATTCCACTCTTCCTCTGGCCTTGTTTTATTCAATCTATCTACATCAAAAATAATCACGCACAATTCGATTTCTCTCTTGAATCCCAGTAATTTGACGTCCTTGGTAGAGTTCCGGATTCGGCTGCTCATCTTTGTATTCCTCTTTCTCTTCAGGCTCAGGCATACGCAGCTCCACGGCCAGGTTGTGCAACACGCATGTTGAGAGGACCACATTTGCCAAGTGCTCTAGACTGAGACGAACTTTACTGTGAAGAATTGCAAAACGACGCTTTCACTGCTCAATCCTCTGCTCCACACAGACCTTAGTTCTCTTGTGAGCCTTGTTATATCTGAAAGATGATCATTAACGTAACGAATTTGTAAACATTTAATATTATCGACCTCATCTCACTTGCAGTTGACGGTCTGAGGAAAGGAGTCATGAGCCATTTCTTACACGGGTAGCCTGAATCACCCAAGAGCAAACCACCGATTTCATTATTCTGCACAGCATCCACAGAAGGCTCGAGCAAAAAATATGAGAATCATGTGCGCAACCAGGATGCTTCGCGACCACGTTTGCGAACTATCCCTGAGTTGACGACCACCTAAAAGGGACCAGGAGTATGGGTTGAAGGTCAAAGAATAAATCGAAAAGCACCTGAACATTGATTGAATGCCTATTCTTTCTGTTAACGTAGTCCGTCTCAACCTTCTGATTCAGTGCTTGGATGTGGATGTGCGTTTCATCGATAAGCCTCACCACGTTCGAGGATCCAGTAATTCCGTAAAACATCCGCTGCTCCTTGGCAATTTCCTGTAAAATAAAGTAAACAATGCCAAAAGAGTAGTAGAAAAGGACAAACCGCTTTAGTTGCTGGCATATAGATGTATTGGTTTGCCTTCGAAGCCAGAGTCGCACAGAAACGCTTCACACAGTTGGAAATTGATCGCTGGCTCATCACGACAGTATCGCCTATATGCAGTTGGAAGGTGTTCGAGGCCAAATAATTCAGAGCTTTTTCTCTTTTGTTCAGTGCATTTTTAGATACACCCAGCGTTTTCACTTATTCGAAAATCATGTTTAAATGACTCTTAAGTAACTTTTATGTGCTTAAAAAGATAAGAAAGTCATTTTCTGACATTTTTTCATGTTTTGAGAGTGCGAGAAAAAATGTTTTGACTAAAATTCGGATTTTTGCACCAGGGGACCATGTCAAGTCATCAAAAAAGAGCTCGTGGATACCCTCAAAACTCCAAAAAGATCAAATTTGAACATGATTTTTTCGACTGGATCCTAGCGCATAAAGACACTCTGGTATGCATACATTTTCATGCATCCGGAGTAACTTTCGAGTGATTTGTGTCTAAGGTATGTGGGTGTTCATCTCAACTCCAAGCCCTTCTATACATCCAGAGTAACTTTCGAGTGATTTGTGTTTAATTTTACAGAGTTTCAGGTGTCCCGGCCTGAACTTCTATCGAGATATTGTTAGAGATTCTTCGTACTCAGCCTTTCTCAATTTCAATTGACGAATCTAAACACAGTGCGTCAAATAAATTTTTCTTGTCATCAGGATATATATATATATATATATTCTTCTACTCTCTTTTCGGGTTTCTTACTCACATGACTTGTTTTCTCATACACTCTATTGTCTTATCTAATATTTCTACAAAACAATGTAAAAACATTTTTGTTGTTTTTATTGAAATATTTAAATATCGTAGTATCTCTATTAAACGGGCATGCCCGTTTAATTTTCAACCCTCCCGTAGGGAGCCCGTTTATTAGAAAGTGCCCATTTAATAGAGAGAGCCCGTTTATTTTGCAACAACAAACTTTTTGAAAATTTTTCTACACAAATGCCAACTGCGTCAATTTTTTTGCATTTTTTAAATTATATATGTATATATGATTGATTTTTTGTTGTTTTATTAATTTGTTTGATTGTTATGTTGTTAGTGCTAGAAATGCGGACAGGATCCTGATCCAAGTTCCTAAGCTGGTTTTCTTATCACATGACGTATGATTCACATTCCTAATTTTGCTTTTGCAAAATCTCGCTTTTGCTTTTTAGTCAGGATCCCTGTTCAAAAACGGCTAAAGAAAGTTATTAATGGAGAAGAGAGTCATAAGAATGTCATTTGATAACCCGGACGAGGAACAATTAGAATTTTTGATGATAGGGATTTTATTTCATGTACTGTTTAGACCTTTATATCTAGGAATTGATGTTTGCTGATATTTCCAAGCGCATCAGAGATCTTCTCAAGATTATTTTTTGCGCTTCCGACTGGTCGTGGAGCCGAGTAATTATAGTAATTTCAGTATTATTATAAAAATCGTTCTTATTTAGGTACACCGGATTTGTTTTGAATTTCGACAAGAACTTTTAAAGTCCAATTTAAAGGGCATTAGAGGGGGCCTTATATTAGTAGAAGACTTCTATTATAAGAAATACGGCAACCCTTTGTAAGGGATAAAGTAAATAAATAAATCAGATATATTTTGATGTACAAAATACACGCCATTTTTAGGCCATTTTACTTACACCGTTTTTCAAATTTTTTTATCACATCCAACGTAGACCCGCACTTTCGCCTTCTTTCAAATTAATGATAGTTCCACCAATCGAATCAACATGATTGTTATCACATCCAACGTAGACCCGCACTTTCGCCCTCTTTCAAATTAATGATAGTTCCACCAATCGAATCAACATGATTGTTATCACATCCAACGTAGACCCGCACTTTCGCCCTCTTTCAATAATGATAGTTCCACCAATCGAATCAACATGATTGTTATCACATCCAACGTAGACCTGCACTTTCGCCCTCTTTCAAATTAATGATAGTTCCACCAATCGAATCAACATTATTGTTATCACATCCAACGTGGACCCGCACTTTTGCCCTCTTTCAAATTAATAATAGTTCCACCAATCGAATCAACATGATTGTTATCACATCCAACGTAGACCTGCACTTTCGCCCTCTTTCAAATTAATGATAGTTCCACCAATCGAATCAACATTATTGTTATCACATCCAACGTGGACCCGCACTCTGCCCTCTTTCAAATTAATAATAGTTCCACCAATCGAATCAACATGATTGTTATCACATCCAACGTAGACCCGCACTTTCGCCCTCTTTCAAATTAATGATAGTTCCACCAATCGAATCAACATTATTGTTATCACATCCAACGTGGACCCGCACTTTTGCCCTCTTTCAAATTAATAATAGTTCCACCAATCGAATCAACATGATTGTTATCACATCCAACGTAGACCCGCACTTTCGCCCTCTTTCAAATTAATGATAGTTCCACCAATCGAATCAACATTATTGTTGTCACATCCAACGTAGACCCGCACTTTCGCCCTCTTTCAAATTAATGATAGTTCCACCAATCGAATCAACATGATTGTTATCACATCCAACGTGGACCCGCACTTTTGCCCTCTTTCAAATTAATGATAGTTCCACCAATCGAATCAACATGATTGTTATCACATCCAACGTGGACCGCACTTTTGCCCTCTTTCAAATTAATAATAGTTCACCATCGAATCAACATGATTGTTATCACATCCAACGTAGACCCGCACTTTCGCCCTCTTTCAAATTAATGATAGTTCCACCAATCGAATCAACATGATTGTTATCACATCCAACGTGGACCCGCACTTTTGCCCTTTCAAATTAATAATAGTTCCACCAATCGAATCAACATGATTGTTATCACATCCAACGTAGACCTGCACTTTCGCCCTCTTTCAAATTAATGATAGTTCCACCAATTGAATCATTAATCATGTCAAACAATCATGTCAAAACCGCTAGCTTGGTGCAACTTGCTGCAACAAAGTCGGCGCTGATGCGAGGAAAGAAATCGATCGCCGGCTGGGAAGACTGCAACTGGTCGACGCAGCAGAAGCGAATCGCCGCAGCCAGAGAAGAAAATCAGGATATCAGAGTAAGGTGAAGTTTCGTCGCACGCCAGCTCAGGAACACTCGGGAATTGGTCTCTTCGAGGCGGAATCCACACGAAGCTTCGAAACGGTTGGTAATCTTCTTGTTGATTGAAATAGCAAGTTCTTATAATCATTTCAAGATGAACGTGAAAACAGCTTCGCAGGTGACCTTCATTAAACACAATCTCACGCTGGAGTTCGCCAACTTATTCAAATCGACGTAAGCGGAACAGTATGTGGAAGACGTGGATGAGGAGTCTCATGAAGAAACAATCGAGACAACTGATCTTTTTGATAATGAATTTGATGTGTTTATGAATGAATTGATTGAAATGTTATAGTTGTTGAAATAAGAAAGTTTTAGTTAGTGAAACCTGATGTAGTAGGAATTTGGCCGGATTTTGGCCAATTGGCGCTAATTGGCCGGCCAATTGTCCGATTTCTATTTGGCCGGCCAATTGCCCAACCCTAGTTTGAACTAGAATTCCCTCAGGATTTTAGGTCAAAATAATTGGTTTGTTTTTTTACTTTAAATTTTTTCAGAGCATCCAGGTACAAACTCACTTGAATAGGTGGTAACTTGCTTAGGTTTCAGCCTTAGTGTAGGTAAAAGAATAACATCGGTTTTATCAAACCGAATTTCCCACAGGATTTTACGTATAATAGGATGGTTCATTTTAACGTTTGGCTAAATTTTTATTTTCAGACCATCCAGGTGGATATCCACCTACCCAGTTGGTACCTACTCCTCGTTCAAGGTTCCGGGTGGTAAAATCGTAGTTTCTGTCTCATTGAACAGGACTTGTCAGACGATTTAACGTACGATAGTGTAGTTAAATTAAAAAATTGCAAAATTTTTTGAATTTCTGTTGTGATGACCTCGTATTTGAATTGCTCTTTTGTCTCGATCGAAATATATTGTGCTGGGTATCACAGCTTCTATCAAGTTATTGTTTGTGTCGTATTGCTGTATAGTCTGTTCTGTTATAAAGCTTAAAAACTATTCTTGTTGTCGGTACTGCTCTAGGCACTACATTATTCTATCTATTGCCGATACAACAAATTTGGCGCAGTCGCATTAAAATATGGAACCCGCACATGTTCAAAAGATTTTGGAGCAAAATGCTCAATTGATAAAACTATTCTCTGAACGTTATAATCCCCCTGGCGCGGAGGCGCAGGTTAGTTCAATTTCAGGTGCAACGGAAATGCTCGTCTCTTCTCTAAATTCCCGTCTGTCAGATTTCCGATATGCTCCAGAGGACGATGATACCTTCGACAGCTGGTGGCTTCGCTATGGCTCGATTATCTCTGAGGATGGAAAGGATCTCAGCGAGGGTGCAAAAGTCAGATTGCTTGTTGGGAAGTTGCAACCAAGTGAGTTCAAACGTTTTTCTGAATCCGTCAAACCTAAGGGTCCTTATGAACTATCTTTTGCTGATACTACTACTCAGCTACAGAAACTTTTTGCTCAAACTAAGAGCCTTTTCATGAAACGTTATGAATGTTTCCAACTAAAGCAAAAGATAGGTCAGGACATCTTAGAGTTTGGAGCGGAGGTTAATAGTGGATGTGAAAAGGCGGCTCCTCTTATCAAACGAGAGGCTCTGAATTGTCTTGTATTCATCTCTGGTTTACATTCTGACTTTATGAGCTCCGCATCAAATGTCTCCAAAAGATCGAACTTGCTGAATTAGAAAACAGAGAACCTAAACTAGACGATATTGTAGACGAATGCAAGAAGCATCTATCTCTAAAAGAAAATGTGAAACAACTCCAGAAACAGTTCAATCACATGTCTACGAATGTTGTCACTCCCTATAGACCTGCTAAATATCAGCATAGAAATCCTATTAAACCAGCAGGTATTAAATCCAAAGCGTATAAACAGACCAAGCAATATCAATACCGAGTGGGCTCTCTCTGTCATGGACGTGGAGGGAATCACAGTAAACCTAATTGTCCCTACAAGAATTCTATTTGTCTTCAATGTCACAGAAGGGGTCATATCAAAGCGGTATGTTACACGCCTCCTGAAAACCGACCGAAACCCAATACCAATTGTTTGCAATTAATAGAGTCGCAACCAACCCTCGATGTTGAAATGGATATTTCAAACGTCTCTTTTAATTCTGTGCAAGCTAGCATCACCGATCCCTGATATACAACTCTAAAAGTGGAAAAATCTCCTATCAAGTTTCTCATAGATTCTGGTTCTGGCGCTACTTTGATTACTCTAAATACTTGGGAACAAATAGGTAAACCACCTCTAGAATCTACTATTCTACAGGGAAAGTCATTTACGGGTCATACTTTCCAAGCTAAAGGAAAATGTAGTGTTAACGTACAGTATTCTTCCGAACAGAAACACTATCTTTCATGTTATGTGGTAGAGAACAGCTTTTTCGATCTTATTGGCCGACCGTGGCTTATTTCTCTAGGTTTAGTTAACCGCATGACGGAAGTGTGTTCTCAGAATACTGTAGTCGCTCAAATTTCTCCTGAATCAATGGTCACTTCTCCTAAGGTGTTCGACAAGGATCACCTTCTAAAATCTTTCTCGACTCTTTTTGACGATAAAACTCTTGGATTGTGCACTAAAACTAAGGCGCATTTATATGTCAAACCTGGAGAAAGGCCAAGATTCATTCCTAAACGACCTGTACCCTTTGGCGTTGAAGAAACCGTTTCTGAAGAAATAGATCGTTTACTTCGTCTAAATGTAATTTGTCCAGTTGATTACAGTGAGTGGGCAGCACCTATTGTGGCTGTCAAGAAAAAGAATGGTCAAATTAGAGTCTGTGCTGATTTTTCGACTGGTTTAAACAATGCGATTGAGTTAAATAAATATCCTTTGCCGTTGCCAGATGAAATCTTTAGCAGACTTCATGGATCGAAATATTTCTCTTGTCTAGATTTGTCCGATGCTTATTTCCAAATCGAGTTAGACAATACCTAAAAAACTATGTGGAATAAACACTCACCGTGGTTTGTTCCAATATCAACGGCTTCCATTTGGAGTAAATCAGCTCCATCTATCTTTCAAAAGGTCATGGATGAAATGTTGGTCAATTTCAAGTGTGCTTTTGCTTATCTAGACGATGTCATCATTGTCAGCACCTCGAAAGATCAGCATCTCAAAGACATCTATGCCGTTCTCAATAAACTTCAATCGTTTGGTTTCAGACTGAAATTGGAAAAGTGCAAATTTTTCATGGAACAAATATAATATTTAGGTCAAATCATAGATACTAAGGGTATAAGACCTAATCCTAAGCGCACTTTGGCCGTTCGCAACATGCCCGTTCCGCAGACTGTTTCTCAGCTACGATCTTTTTTGGGTGCTATCAATTTTTATGGTAGATACATCAAGGGAATGAGGCTGTTGCGCGCGCCATTGGATAAACTACTACAGAAAGATGTCACCTACTTTTGGTCTAAAGAGTGTCAAGAGTCCTTTGACAAAGCCAAAGACATCATTTGTTCTGATCTCTTGTTAGTCCATTATGACCCTAGACTACCTATCATTGTTGCGGCAGATGCCTCTAAAGATGGCATGGGAGCTACTATAGGTCATAAGTTTCCTGATGGATCCATCAAGATTGTGGAACACGCTTCCAAGGCTTTCAATCCTGCGCAGCAAAACTATAGTCAAATGAGAAAGAGGGTTTAGCATTAATGTTCGCCGTAAAGAAATTCCACAAATACATTTTTGGTCAAAAATTTACTCTACATACAGACTATAAACCACTACTATCTATTTTTGGTTCTAAAAAGGGAATTCCGGTGTATGCTGCTAGCCGACTACAGAGATGGGCACTAGTTCTAAGTGCTTACAACTTCAATATCATCCATATTCGTACCAATGATTTTGGTCAAGTTGACTCGCTCTCCCGACTAATTGCAGACTATCCTAGGAAGATGAAGAGCAAGTCATCGCTATGTTGAACCTAGTCGACCTTGGAGTCGAAAACATGCTCATAAATTCGATTGAAATGATCCCTGTTACTAGTGAAGAAATCGCCAATGCCATTTGTACTGACGAAGTACTTTCTAAAATCACACATTACATGCGTGAAGGCTGGCCAGCAAATATTTCTCAGGGACCAATCGTTTCCTATTTCACTAAACGTCATGCTCTCTACATCACCAAAGACTGTTTGATGTATGAAAATAGAGTTGTGATTTCTACTTCTTTGCGTCCTAGAATTTTGAAAACACTACATTTGGGTCACCCGGGAATAAGTAGGATGAAACTTTTGGCTAAAGGTTATGTATTTTGGCCCGGTCTAGACTCCGATATAGAAACCGTAGTCCGTTCATGTACCAGTTGTGCATCTCAGGCTAAGAATCCACTTAAGCATACTTTGAAAGCATGGCCTAGTACTGAAGGTCCATGGCAGAGGATCCACGTCGACTATGCTGGTCCGTTTTTGGGTAAAATGTTCCTCTGCATTGTAGATTCGTTCTCTAAATGGCCTGAAGTTTTCATCGCTCCTAATGCTAATACTGCTGGCTTAATACGGGTTCTAGAGTCTGTGTTTGCACGTTATGGATATCCCCACAGTCTGGTCTCCGACAACGGTACACAGTTTACATCGCACGAGCGCGAGTACGTACAAAAGCGAAAAATCAATTTGAAAAAGACTTTTACAAACTTATGAACAATGCAGTATTCGGTAAACAATGGAAAATATGAGAAACAGAGTGGATATACATCTTGTAACAACTGTTGATAGAGTACTAAAATTAGTAAAACAACCTACTTTCAAGAATGGATTCTTGATAAATGATGACCTTATGAGTATACAAATGGAAAAACTAAACTTGTATTCGATAAACC
Organism: Ditylenchus dipsaci; assembly: GCA_004194705.1. Classification (NCBI taxonomy): domain Eukaryota; kingdom Metazoa; phylum Nematoda; class Chromadorea; order Rhabditida; family Anguinidae; genus Ditylenchus; species Ditylenchus dipsaci. The sequence goes on from SADC01000167.1 coordinate 33,803, forward strand.
TATATATGTTGGATTAAGTACATTAGATTTAAGTAAGTATCATATGTATGAGTTTCATTATGATGTCATGCAGAAAAAATATGCTAATGATTTAAGATTGTGTTATAAGAATACTGATAGCTTTATATTCGAAATCAAAACGGATGATATATATGAAGATTTGAACGAATTGAATGATTTAATGGATTACAGCGATTATCCAAAAGATCATCCATTGTATAGTACTGAAAACAAGAAAGTTATAGGTAAGTTTAAAGATGAATTAAATTGTGAATTGATGACAGAATTTGTAGGTTTAAGACCCAAACAATATGCCTACAGAAAAGATGACAATATTGAATCAATAAATGTAAAGGTATAAAGAAAAATGTTGCGGAAACATTGAGAGTTGAAGATTATAAAAAGTGTCTACTTGAAAATATAGTAGTAAAAAAGAACAGTATCTCATCAGAAGTAAAAAGCATCAAATTTGTACAATTGAGCAGAATAAAATAGCTTTGAATATTGATGATAGAAGTGACTTAAAGCGGTATATTTTAGATAATAAATACGATACTCTTGCTCACGGACATTATAAAATTGGGATATAATTATATGAAAAATTTTACCCAATAAATACAATGTCTGAATTACAAAAATTATCTCGTGATGAACTTCGTGCAAAAGTTGCTAAATTAAAAATCATGAAAACTATACCTTTGAAAAAATATAACAAAAAAGAACTTATAAATATATTACACATTTATGAAATATTTCCTTACGATGATTCATTGTTTTATGATGAAGTAACAATGAATTTTAAAGTGAAATACTCAGTATTGAAAAATATTAACAACAAAACTAAGAGACCTGAAACCTTTATTCATGAAAACATTATGATTACATTAATACATGATCATATATTATGATCATTATTATGATGACATTAATGTCATGATCATCAAACACTCACTTCAATACAACAAACAGTTGAGTTTAGTTTAGGTGTCATGATCATCAAACACTCACTTCAATACAACAAACAGTTGAGTTTAGTTAGGTGTCATGATCATCAAACACTCACTTCAATACAACAACCAGTTGAGTTTAGTTTAGGTGTCATGATCATCAAACACTCACTTCAATACAACAAACAGTTGAGTTTAGTTTAGGTGTCATGATCATCAAACACTCACTTCAATACAACAACCAGTTGAGTTTAGTTTAGGTGTCATGATCATCAAACACTCACTTCAATACAACAAAGTTGAGTTTAGTTTAGGTGTCATGATCATCAAACACTCACTTCAATACAACAAACAGTTGAGTTTAATTTAGGTGTCATGATCATCAAACACTCACTTCAATACAACAAACAGTTGAGTTTAGTTTAGGTGTCATGATCATCAAACACTCACTTCAATACAACAAACAGTTGAGTTTAGTTTAGGTGTCATGATCATCAAACACTCACTTCAATACAACAAACAGTTGAGTTTAATTTAGGTGTCATGATCATCAAACACTCACTTCAATACAACAAACAGTTGAGTTTAGTTTAGGTGTCATGATCATCAAACACTCACTTCAATACAACAAACAGTTGAGTTTAGTTTAGGTGTCATGATCATCAAACACTCACTTCAATACAACAAACAGTTGAGTTTAGTTTAGGTGTCATGATCATCAAACACTCACTTCAATACAACAAACAGTTGAGTTTAATTTAGGTGTCATGATCATCAAACACTCACTTCAATACAACAAACAGTTGAGTTTAGTTTAGGTGTCATGATCATCAAACACTCACTTCAATACAACAAACAGTTGAGTTTAGTTTAGGTGTCATGATCATCAAACACTCACTTCAATACAACAAACAGTTGAGTTTAGTTTAGTTGTCATGATCATCAAACACTCACTTCAATACAACAAGCAGTTGAACAGCTTTTTCGATCTTATTGGCCGACCGTGGCTTATTTTCTAGGTTTAGTTAACCGCATGACGGAAGTGTGTTTCAGAATACTGTAGTCGCTCAAATTTCTCCTGAATCAATGGTCACTTCTCCTAAGGTGTTCGACAAGGATCACCTTTAAAATCTTTCTCGACTCTTTTTGACGATAAAACTCTTGGATTGTGCACTAAAACTAAGGCGCATTTATATGTCAAACCTGGAGAAAGGCCAAGATTCATTCCTAAACGACCTGTACCCTTTGGCGTTGAAGAAACCGTTTCTGAAGAAATAGATCGTTTACTTCGTCTAAATGTAATTTGTCCAGTTGATTACAGTGAGTGGGCAGCACCTATTGTGGCTGTCAAGAAAAAGAATGGTCAAATTAGAGTCTGTGCTGATTTTCGACTGGTTTAAACAATGCGATTGAGTTAAATAAATATCCTTTGCCGTTGCCAGATGAAATCTTTAGCAGACTTCATGGATCGAAATATTTCTCTTGTCTAGATTTGTCCGATGCTTATTTCCAAATCGAGTTAGACAATACCTCTAAAAACTATGTGAATAAACACTCACCGTGGTTTGTTCCAATATCAACGGCTTCCATTTGGAGTAAAATCAGCTCCATCTATCTTTCAAAAGGTCATGGATGAAATGTTGGTCAATTCAAGTGTGCTTTTGCTTATCTAGACGATGTCATCATTGTCAGCACCTCGAAGATCAGCATCTCAAAGACATCTATGCCGTTCTCAATAAACTTCAATCGTTTGGTTTCAGACTGAAATTGGAAAGTGCAAATTTTTCATGGAACAAATAGATATTTAGGTAAATCATAGATACTAAGGGTATAGACCTAATCCTAAGCGCACTTTGGCCGTTCGCAACATGCCCGTTCCGCAGACTGTTTCTCAGCTACGATCTTTTTTGGGTGCTATCAATTTTTATGGTAGATACATCAAGGGAATGAGGCTGTTGCGCGCGCCATTGGATAAACTACTACAGAAAGATGTCACCTACTTTTGGTCTAAAGAGTGTCAAGAGTCCTTTGACAAAGCCAAAGACATCATTTGTTCTGATCTCTTGTTAGTCCATTATGACCCTAGACTACCTATCATTGTTGCGGCAGATGCCTCTAAAGATGGCATGGGAGCTACTATAGGTCATAAGTTTTCCTGATGGATCCATCAAGATTGTGGAACACGCTTCCAAGGCTTTCAATCCTGCGCAGCAAAACTATAGTCAAATGAGAAAGAGGGTTTAGCATTAATGTTCGCCGTAAAGAAATTCCACAAATACATTTTTGGTCAAAAATTTACTCTACATACAGACTATAAACCACTACTATCTATTTTTGGTTCTAAAAGGGAATTCCGGTGTATGCTGCTAGCCGACTACAGAGATGGGCATAGTTCTAAGTGTTTACAACTTCAATATCATCCATACTCGTACCAATGATTTTGGTCAAGTTGACTCGCTCTCCCGACTAATTGCAGACTATCCTAGGAAGATGAAGAGCAAGTCATCGCTATGTTGAACCTAGTCGACCTTGGAGTCGAAAACATGCTCATAAATTCGATTGAAATGATCCTGTTACTAGTGAAGAAATCGCCAATGCCATTTGTACTGACGAAGTACTTTCTAAAATCACACATTACATGCGTGAAGGCTGGCCAGCAAATATTTCTCAGGGACCAATCGTTTCCTATTTCACTAAACGTCATGCTCTCTACATCACCAAAGACTGTTTGATGTATGAAAATAGAGTTGTGATTTCTACTTCTTTGCGTCCTAGAATTTTGAAACCACATTGGGTCACCGGGAATAAGTAGATGAAACTTTTGGCTAAAGGTTATGTATTTTGGCCCGGTCTAGACTCCGAATAGAAACCGTAGTCCGTTTCATGTACCAGTTGTGCATCTCAGGCTAAGAATCCACTTAAGCATACTTTGAAAGCATGGCCTAGTACTGAAGGTCCATGGCAGAGGATCCACGTCGACTATGCTGGTCCGTTTTTGGGTAAAATGTTCCTCTGCATTGTAGATTCGTTCTCTAATGGCCTGAAGTTTTCATCGCTCCTAATGCTAATACTGCTGGCTTAATACGGTTCTAGAGTCGTGTGTTTGCACGTTATGGATATCCCCACAGTCTGGTCTCCGACAACGGTTCACAGTTTACATCGCACGAGCGCGAGTACGTACAAAAGCGAAAAATCAATTTGAAAAGACTTTTACTTATGAACAAATGCAGTATTCGGTAAAAACATGGAAATATGAGAAACGAGTGGATATACATCTGTAACAACTGTTGATAGAGTACTAAAATTAGTAAAACACCTACTTTCAAGAATGGATTTCTTGATAAATGATGCTTATGAGTATACAAATGGAAAACTAAACTTGTATTCGATAAACCTTATATATGTTGGATTAAGTACATTAGATTTTAAGTAAGTATCATATGTATGAGTTTCATTATGATGTCATGCAGAAAAATATGCTAATGATTTAAGATTGTGTTATAAGGATACTGATAGCTTTATATTCGAATCAAAACGGATGATATATATGAAGATTTTGAACGAATTGAATGATTAATGGATTACAGCGATTATCAAAAGATCATCCATGTGTTAGTACTGAAAACAAGAAGTTATAGGTAAGTTTAAAGATGAATTAAATTGTGAATAGATGACAGATTTGTAGGTTTAAGACCCAAACAACTTGCCTACAGAAAAGATGACAATATTGAATCAATAAAATGTAAAGGTAAAAGAAAATGTTGCGGAACATTGAGAGTTGAAGATTATAAAAAGTGTCTACTTGAAAATATAGTAGTAAGAAAAGACAGTATCTCATCAGAAGTAAAAGCAAATTTGTACAATTGAGCAGAATAAAATAGCTTTGAATATTGATGATAGAAGTGACTTAAAGCGGTATATTTTGAATAAATACGATACTCTTGCTCACGGACATTATGAATTGGGATATAATTATATGAAAAATTTTACATAAATACAATGTCTGAATTACAAAAATTATCTCGTGATGACTCGTGCAAAGTTGCTAAATTTAAAATCATGAAAACTATACTTTGAAAAATATAACAAAAAGAACTTATAAATATATTACACATTTATGAATATTTCTTACGATGATTCATTTGTTTATGATGAAGTAAAATGAATTTTAAAGTGAAATACTCAGTATTGAAAATATTAACAAACAAACTAAGAGACCTGAACCTTTATTCATGAAAGTGGTATGATTACATTAATGACATGATCATATATTTATGATCATTATTATGATGACATTAATGTCATGATCATCAAACACTCACTTCATACAACAAACAGTTGAGTTTTAGTTTAGGTGCAATGATCATCAAACACTCACTTCAATACACAAACAGTTGAGTTTAGTTTAGGTGTCATGATCATCAACACTCACTTCAATACCACAACCGTTGAGTTTGTTTAAGGTGTCATGATCATCAAACACTCACTTCAATACAACAAACAGTTGAGTTTAGTTTAGGTGTCATGATCATCAAACACTCACTTCAATACAACCCAGTTGAGTTTAGTTTAGGTGTCATGATCATCACACTCACTTCAATAAACAAGCAGTTGAGTTTAGTTTAGGTGTCATGAACATCAAACACTCACTTCAATACAACAAACAGTTGAGTTTAGTTTAGTGTCATGATCATCAAACACTCACTTCAATACAACAACCAGTTGAGTTTAGTTTAGGTGTCATGAATCATCAAACACTCACTTCAAACACAAACAGTTGAGTTTAGTTTAGGTGTCTATAACATCAAACACTCACTTCAATACAACAAACAGTTGAGTTTAGTTTAGGTGTCATGACATCAAACACTCACTTCAATAAAACAAGCAGTTGAGTTTAGTTTAGGTGTCATGAACATCAAACACTCACTTCAATACACAAACAGTTGAGTTTAGTTTAGGTGTCATGATCATCAAACACTCACTTCAATAAACAAGCAGTTGAGTTTAGTTTAGGTGTCATGAACATCAAACACTCACTTCAATACACAAACAGTTGAGTTTAGTTTAGGTGTCATGATCATCAAACATCACTTCAATAAACAAGCAGTTGAGTTTAGTTTAGGTGTCATGAACATCAAACACTCACTTCATACAAAACCAGTTGAGTTTTTTTTAGGTGTCATGATCATCAAACACTCACTTCATTACAACAAGCAGTTGAGTTTAGTTTAGGTGTCATGAACATCAAACACTCACTTCAATACAACAAACAGTTGAGTTTAGTTTAGGTGTCATGATATCAAACACTCACTTCAATAAAACAAGCAGTTGAGTTTAGTTTAGGTGTCATGCATCAAACACTTTCAATACAACAACAGTTGAGTTTAGTTTAGGTTCATGAACATCAAACACTCACTTCAATACAACAACCAGTTGAGTTTAGTTTTGGTGTCATGATCATCAAACACTCACTTCAATACAACAAGCAGTTGAGTTTAGTTTAGGTGTCATGAACATCAACACTCACTTCAATACAACAAACAGTTGAGTTTAGTTTAGGTGTCATGAACACAACACTCACTTCAATAAAACAAGCAGTTGAGTTTAGTTTAGGTGTCATGAACATCAAACACTCACTTCAATACACAAACAGTTGAGTTAGTTAGGTGTCATGACATCAAACACTCACTTCAATAAAACAAGCAGTTGAGTTTTAGTTTGTGTCATGAACATCAAACACTCACTTCATACAACAACAGTTGAGTTTGTTTAGGTGTCATGATCATCAACACTCACTTCAATACAACAAGCAGTTGAGTTTAGTTTAGGTGTCATGAACATCAAACACTCACTTCAATACAACAAACAGTTGAGTTTAGTTTAGGTGTCATGATCATCAAAACACTCACTTCAATACAACAACCAGTTGAGTTTAGTTTAGGTGTCATGATCATCAAACACTCACTTCAATACAAACAGTTGAGTTTGTTTAGGTGTCATGATCATCAACACTCACTTCAATACAACAAAACAGTTGAGTTTAGTTTAAGTGTCATTGATTCAAACACTCACTTCAATACAACAAAACATGAGTTTAGTTTAGGTGTCATGATCATCAAACACTCACTTTCTATACAACAAACAGTTGAGTTTAGTTTAGGTGTCATGATCATCAAACACTCACTTCAATACAAAAACAGTGAGTTTTTAGTTTAGGTGTCATGATCATCAAACACTCACTTCAATACAACAAACAGTTGAGTTTAGTTTAGGTGTCATGATCATCAACACTCACTTCAATACAACAAGCAGTTGAGTTTAGTTTTAGTGTCATGAACATCAAACACTCACTTCAATACAACAACAGTTGAGTTTAGTTTAGGTGTCATGATCATCAAACAATTACTTCAATACAACAAACAGTTGAGTTTAGTTTAGGTGTCATGATCATCAAACACTCACTTCAATCAACAAACAGTTGAGTTTATTTTAGGTGTCATGATCATCAACACTCACTTCAATACAACAAGCAGTTGAGTTAGTTTAGGTGTCATGATCGTCAAACACTCACTTCAATACAACAACAGTTGAGTTTAGTTTAGGTGTCATGTCATCAAACACTCACTTCAATACAACAAGCAGTTGAGTTTAGTTTTAGGTGTCATGATCATCAAACACTAATCTTATCATCAAACACAAAACTTCACGAGTTTTTCATAGAGCCAGGACCTGAACAAAAAATCGAAAATACCGTCTTTTTCTCATGAACAATTTAGTCAAATTCATTAACAATCGAAGCAATATCTTTTCATATTGAAATCGATATACAAAAATTATTTTTTTTCTATTTCGAGAATGTTGAACAAACAAAGCTTCGGAAAATTGCTGTAATATCCACAGCGATATTAAAATACTCAAGATTTCTTAAAATTCTGCTACTGCTATGGTGATATACAGCAATTGTCCGAAGCTCTATTTTAGCAAAGTTCAAATTTTTCTAACGTGAATTTGTTAAGGAGCATGAATATAGTCAAGAAACTGTTTTCAGCTTTTTTATCCAAAAACAAAAAAGGTATGAATAAATTCAGTGTGAACATCTTTTATGATATATCGAAGAAAGTATATTATGATACCTTTAAAATAAGGTATAATTCTAGACCTTATTTGTTAAGGTCTGATATTTGATCTAATTAGGCTGGTCAACCAAGACCACCTTTTCTGCATTTTTACTGGTATTTAGATAATGTAATTCCCCCCCCCCACCAATTAGAGCCTTATTAAGGGATATATTTACACATGACCCTTAATAACTAGGGACCTAAATTCTATGCACTGAAAAATGCGAAATATGCGCATAAAATATGCGCTAAAAATGCTTAAATATGCGCTAAAAACGTAAAATATGCAGTATATTTTCAGACTAAACCTTTTAATCTACCGCATAACATTTGTAAAGAATCACTATATGTCATAAATTGCTGTAAAACATGTTGTGTTGTGGGCTGGGCTCAGAAAATTTATCATTGCTTGGATATTTCGGTGAGCCTTCTTTAACTGTTATTAGGCTGATTTCTTGTTGTTTCTTACCCGATATTTGACTTCTGGTGCTGATTTTCTTACTTTTCATGATGGTTTTTCAGGCGAATCCACAGACTGTAGTGAGAAGAGCACAAGAAGAATGTCATTGATGTCCACAATCGAAAAATCGCGCATCGGTTGGCTCATCCTTTATTTTTTAGCTTTTAGACGTTGATTTTAGAAGCTTTTATATGTGAGTTTAGGTTCGGTGGTCAGGTAAATTTAGCTTTTGACACAATTCTCACTGCATACAGCTTGGCAAAGTCTTCCATGCACTTAACGCTAAGTCACAATTTTTCGTCTATGTGTCACCTATTGACTTCGTCTGGCTGTGTGCGGTTGAAAGATCCCTCTCTATGTGCCTTCGTTCTCCATACCCATGACAGTATGGCTAGGCCTATGTAACATAACTGTCGGAGCTCGTTAACTTCTATACAAGAGGCTGCCTAGCGGAGTTATCTATTCTGATATTTACTTCACTCATTTTCAGGTATTTTTAGCGAATCAACAGGCAGATATCCAACCAAAAGTCAATCAGCGGTGAACTGAGACGATCGGAATACTTGTACTTTCTAAATCACTCATGCAGATCACTCTCGCCGCTCAGCTAACTCGCCACTCAAGCACAAACATCGCACCTAAACCACAGAACTTTAGAGAATTAACGTACTCATCAACTTTGCAGGCTGCACTTCATGACTTTTCATTGACAGTCGTTGATTATTGTTGATACAAGTATCCAAGTATCGTCTCAGTTCACCGCTGATTGACTTTTGGTTGGATCGCTGCCTGTTGATTCGCTAAAAAGACCTGAAAATGAGTGAAGTAAATATCAGAATAGATAACTCCCGCTAGGCAGCCTCTTGTGTAGAAGTTAACGAGCTCCGACAGTTATGTTACATAGGCCTAGCCATACTGTCATGGGTATGGAGAACGAAGGCACATAGAGAGGGATCTTTCAACCGCACACAGCCAGACGAAGTCAATAGGTGACACATAGACGACAAATTGTGACTTAGCGTTAAGTGCATGGAAGACTTTGCCAAGCTGTATGCAGTGAGAATTGTGTCAAAAAGCTAAATTTACCTGACCACCGAACCTAAACCCACATATAAAAGCTTCTAAAATCAACGTCTAAAAGCTAAAAAATAAAGGATGAGCCAACCGATGCACGATTTTTCGATTTTTGGACATCAATGACATTCTTCTTGTGCTTTTCTCACTACAGTCTGTGGATTCGCCTGAACAACCATCATGAAAAGTAAGAAAATCAATCACCAGAAGTCAAATATCGGGTAAGAAACAACAAGAAATTCAGCCTAATAACAGTTAAAGAAGGCTCACCGAAACATCCAAGCAATTATAAATTTTCTGAGCCCAGCCCACAACAAGATGCTCAAACACATGAAAACCACAAAAGAATGAGAAAAGTTGAGTGGGGGACAGGGAATTAGCCTTATACCCGTTGAAGAAAATTTGCGGGCATTTTTTCGAAAATTTGCGGGCAGAAAAAAATAATTTGCGGGCAGAAAAAAGTATTTAGCGGGCAAAAAGAGTAATTAGCGGCATTTTAAATTTGCGGGCAGAAAAAAAGATTTAGCGGGCAGAAAGAAGTACCGTCCATAAAAAAATCCGTACAGAAGTTCAATGATTCAGAAAAAAATTTAATTGGCGGGACAAGTTGAAACAGGTGAGAATGCCCCTTTTAATGACTAGTTCACAATGGTGGACTGCAGTCGCCACCCTCAGTCCGGACTCACAATCCGCTCTGAGGATTGTTTTTCATCTCAAGTTAGGATTGTTGTTAATTTTAGGTAAAACGGCTTTTAAAAAGACCTTATTTTTAAATCAATTAAGATATGGGTCTCTAGCCGTTTTGACCAACACGCTTTTTTATCGACACGCTTTTTATTTTTATTTCGATTCAGAGTCTCTATTCGTAAATAAATTAGCTTTTTTTGAATTTTATTAGTTCTGACACGAAAAAATTGTTGAAACTCATTTGTTTTTGTCCCACCGAATCAGTCGGGCCTCTTGCATATTTTTTATCCTATTTTTATTTCACCCCAGTCATTTCACTTCCATATCATTTCACGCCTGATAAAACACCTTTTTTAATTTCATGTTTTTTTTACAAATTTCGTTTAAATTAGCGCTACATTGTGCTTGGTGGAAGTCTTATCTAAATCTAGACTAGACCCGGCAGGTTCGGTGCCGGTGCAGTGCCGCTTCGGAAAATCGTGAGGGGTCGAGACATCAAATTAAAAAGACATCAACTACTATTGACTTACTACAGCTGTTTGAATGTTCGCGAAATTTCTTTTATCGCGAACATTGCTTGCGAATATTCGCGCGAATATTCGCCCGAATATTCGGAGTTCCCCACCCTAGTAGTGACCAACCCAAATTTTTATTTTAAGTGGCCAGTGAAGGATCCCGCAACTATTGGAAAATCTCCCTCCATAGTGGTCGAGTCATATTTGTCCTGTAGTCATTCGGTGGCCATAGTCATCCATTCCCCAAGGCTAATATTATATAGGGAGTTGACTTACCTTATTCTCTTTTCTGAAAAGCTTTAATCTGAGTTTCTGATTTTTCCAAAACCATGTCTATTTGCCTGAGTGTTCGCTTTCTAATTGGTTTTTCAGGATAATTAAGCATCTTTTCAAGAGATAACTGAAGATTTTTCGTTGTTTGGCCTGCTATGATGATACCAGAATTCACAGTTGGTCTTCATTCTCTTTTTTCACGACCATCAATAATCTATCTTTTTCTAGCCTCTCTCTACTTCATCTCGCCAACTGGACATGGGTAAGCATTTATTTCAAGATTTTGATACCCAAATTTCTATGACTATGGCAATCTGTGCCCAATACCGTGATTTTCTGCGGTTTTCGCAGAAAATGGACGCAAATTATAAGGCATATTGCATCATAAGCAAAGGATGGGTCAAAATAATTTGCGTACACTTGCATGTACTAGCATACACGAGTAAAATAGTGAAGTAAAATAACAGGTCACCTAGTAGAGTAAAAATGAAAAAATATGAAATTTTGGAGTATGTACGCCCATAAATGGTCCCTTTCCTGGGTGACTAGCAATTCGAAAGATCAGAAAAAGCTATCATAAAATTGTGTAAAAAAACTACTACTTTGGGTAATAAAAGGCTAAAAACTTTTGAAGAAAAATTTTAAGATTTCGCCTAAAATGCCTTTTACTTATGTTGCCCTCGAGTTCTCCAGGGTTACCCCAGTACTGGTGCATGCTATTTTGAAGAAAAATTGAAAAATGCATCAGATTTAAGGCTTATGGACTTCGGTAATTGTTTCGGTTGATCAGGATAAAAATTATCTGACTACCAAGTTTCTGATTAGGGTTTTGAGGGAAACTCGGAAACAAACCGAAGATCTGTCTTTTCTGACTCCATCCCATCTGGTGGTAAAAATAGTTTTCCAAAATATTGAGTTAAAGAAAACAGACATATATCTTTGAGTTGTTTTTGATTTTTCTTAAAAAAAATTGGTATTAAGCTAACCTTTATCCTTGTCAAAGAATCAGTCACCGACGGCAAGAGCGTTTCCGACATCGGACCAAAATCTGAGTGCTTAGTTCAAATCTCCTTTGATTGCCAGAAAATTAAGCTTTTGCAATCATCGCGTTCGACCCACCGTTAGATTTTCAAAAAACTTTTATGTCCTTAACTGTCTGATTTTAGGAAAGCAAGTGACTAAGGGACATAATCAAGCTGGCCATATCATCGGTGAACTGAAGAAGCTAGCAAATCTTCTCTTGGCTGGATACGGGGGTGTTTTGTGGGTCTTTTATTATATAAGTTTTAATAGTCATATGCCGTTTTCATCTTTTCTCGTCTTATCCTTTTTTTTGGCTGCCGGCTTCTAATCGGGTGGAAAATTAAAAACTTTGGATCATGAGGGTAAGTTTTCTTTGATATTTACAGTCCAGTTCGATATAACGACACCCACAAAGTTCGTCTCTGCCTAGGGTCCGACACTTCTTTCAGCCCGATTTTTAAGTTTTCTACTTGATCTGTTTTGACAGTCTGGTCTCAAAAATCGCAAGGATGCTGATTTTCCGGTGGTTTTTCAAACTAGATAATTTCATCATTTAAAAATCAAAACCTCGATATGGTGATCACCCTTTTTGAAAAATGATGATCACTATATCAAGGTTTGTGTTTTAAATGATAAAATTATCTAGTTTTTGACAAACGATCGGCAAAATCAGCATCCTTGCGATTTTTAAGACCACACTTTCCAAACAGATGCAATAAAAAACTAAAAAATCGGGATGAAAAAAAGTGTCGAACCCTAGGCGGGAACGAACTTTGATCACTATATCCAAACTCGATTGTATCTTGAAATTTGTAATTTTTCGGTTGGCCACCTTTTACACACTTTTCTGTCTCACATCCTCTTTACACACTCATATTTGTCCACAAGTTTTGACGAAGAAGTGCTTTCAACGAGACCCGGTCTGGTTCTAACCATTCCTCGGTAATAGGACTGTAGTGGTTCGTCACATTACTGTTTCACTGATGTTAATCAGGTTTTTTTAGTCCACTACGCATCCAAACGTAACTTCGGAAGTCAATAATTTCTCTATCTTCAACGAGAGTGACGACCGCGGAATGAAAGTTAGTTATTACTGTCTTATGTTTCAAGCTAGTTTGAAAATCCAATGTTTTACAGGGGATTCAATAGCCGAACCGTTTGACATGGAATTCATGCTCCGTCTCTTTTCAATAAGAATATCTTTGGATTCTGATCGATTATTATGATTTTGGTTTTATCGTGTTATATACGTCAATAAAAGATATTGTCTTTTTCGGAGGGAATATTTTTAGCCATCTTTTTTGGAAGTGAGAAAATCGGACCCTACTATAGAAAACCTTCCCCCAAAAAATTTTTTCAAAATCATGTTCTTATCATTCCTAAGTAATTTTTATGCGCTAAAAACGATAAAAAAGTTGTTTTCAGACGTTTTCTGACCAAAAAATCGATTTTTTGAAAAGAAATTTTTTGGCCAAAATTGGACATTTTCGGGGGTTTTTACCCCATTTTGGTCATGGAGCTGGGCAAAAGAGCCTACCGTATCTCCTGTAATAAACGCCCCCCCCTCGTTCAAAATCGTGTTCTTGGCATTGTGTTTTGACATACTTTTTGATTACTTCTCTTACACGGTGTTTCAAAATTCAGTTACTGTTCATTAGGAACTTTTAATCATAAAAGCGGGGATTCAAAACAAATCCCTTTTTTTGACTAAGAAAGACAGTTTCTCAATTGAAATGGCTTCTAGTTTTCTAAATTCTGTATTTTAAAAATTTGGTCTTTATTTTCTGAAACAGGAGAATCTCAGCTTCGATTGGCGTATACTCATCATCAGAAATACAAACTCGCTGTTCTCATACAAAATTAAAATTTTCGTCATTTTTAGTCTGAGAATGGTGTCAAACTCAAAACAATGCTCTAAGCAGAAGAAGCAAGATCTTCAGAGAAGCGTCAATCTGCAATCAACGAACGATGGTCCAAGCAACCAGCAAAGAATCAGATAGCAGCAGCTGCAGCAGAAAGGGCAAAAGCAGCAGGGAAATACGACTTGTAAGTTTTAGCTTCATTCGTATTTTGCATGGAAAAATGCATAGGACTCCTTGTATGGATTTCTCAGATACCGTATTCGCTCTAATAATCCCACATCTCTAATAAACCCACAGTCTCTAATAATCCCACATCCCAGAGGTTGATTGGAATATAATCCCACACTCATAATAAACCCGCAGTCTCTAATAATCCCACATTAGGAAAATTCGAGCTCGAAATCTGAATTTTTTGCATTCTGTATTTGAGTAGTAACGTAAAAGTGGGAACCTTCTGCTAGGCTACGCGTGTAGAAGTTATAGACATAGTCGTAATTCAACCCATATGTAAGACCGTTTAAAGTATGGAAAATAATTGGGCTTTGTTTGTGTAGGTTGAAATCCTAATTGTGATAACGTCGAAACGAGTACTCTTGCCTTTTCTAGCCCTCTACTAGATGTCTAGAGCTCATGCAGAAAGTTCAGATGATGGGATCGACAGTCCAACTCGGAAGAATAGAAAGTACAGTGCGGAATTCAGACTCAGGTGATCCAGTCGGCTCGTGGGGGATCAAAGAACTCAGCCAGCAAGCACTACGGAATCAGTCGCAGGTCGTCTATGACTGGATGGACAAGGAGAGGAGATTCGTGAGCAAGTGTGAGGCCCAAGAAACTTTCAAGTATTTGCATTATCCTTATCCTAGGGTTCATGCGAAGCGTCTACCAGGTGGAGGAAGATCTGTGAAGAATGAGGGCTCCTTCGATGGAAGTGTACTTGACTGGATCGTGCGCGCTTGGATGCTCTACCAAAGAATCAAGTCCTCAATCCCTTCAAGGGTTAGTTCATTTTAGCCTCACATCCAGCTGATCATAACCACAATCTCATTTTTCAGTATGCGGTCTGACTGATGCTGGCGATGGAAGTGAAGACGACTTTATCACTGCTTCAAAGCGCATGGCCCCATCCGGAAGGTTTGGAGATGCTGAAGGAAGCAAGAGCCATGGAAACTGCGGCGGAGGTTTCAGAAGAAGAGGATGTGGAAAAATTTGCTAATGGCTACCTGAGCGCGGAGGATGAAGTTATTGAGGAGTAAATTTTGTTTGAGTTGTGAGGGCTCTTTTGGGAAAAATAAAGAAACTTGGTCTGATTTGTTTTTGATTTATGATTTCAAGGACCAGGTGGTGATCGAACAATAATCCCACACTCTCTAATAAACCCACATTTTCTAATAATCCCACACCTTTTGGGGTGATTGAGATATAATCCCACAGTGGGATTATTAGAGAGAATACCCGGTATTACCAATTTGTACCTTATTAATCTTTGTTTAGGCAAAAAGCAATAACAAGTGCAGAAAAGCCTCTAATCAGAAAATTGTCTCTCTTTTCCAAGTTGGAACATGCCTGTGCCTCACGATGAATTTTAGATGTTATGAACGAGTCCGATCAGGCTGGGCATCAACTCTCCTCTGAAACATTCTAAGTACAGAAAACAGATGACTCCGTTAGAAGATCTTTATTTTTGTGCTGGGTCTCTGAGTGGAGGCAAAGGTATTCAATGAAGGCAGAGCTAATCAGGTTTTTTTACTTACTTATTAGTATGAAACACATCTTGTATATCTATGTGCTGTTATTGCAGCTCGGAATGGACGTATCGCATCGAGCCATCAAGTCCGGCAACTTTATGCTAATTTTTGTGCTTTTGTGCTTCCCGTGACATGCGCAAGCGCAAGACGGTTAGTTGCATCCTCACTCCGGTTATCCATTCAATTAAATCGTTTACTCTTGCAGGTTACCGCCTGGATGTGTTCTATGCTCTGAACGCCATGGCAGAACTCTCTATGGCTTTGGTGGATGAATCGCGGCTGCTGTCCGGAATTTCGCATAGTTCTCTATTGTTACTTTATGATCCTACCGTTATTGTTACTCCAAATGCACTCTTTAGTGCCTTCTTGTTTTGCGAATAAAGAGCTTAGTTTGAGAGGTACGCGACGTTTGACCCTAAAGCCGTTTGACCCTAAAGCCGTTTGACCCTAAGCCATTTGACCCTAAGCGTTTGACCCTAAAGCCGTTTGACCTAAAGCCCTTAAAAATTTGCAATTTTTAATGAATCTGTGCTTTCTCTACTCTATTGCTTGAATTCAATGTTTCACACCTGCTCAACTCCTCACTTCATTCAACACCAAGTTTATTGACGTAACACATCTTTCTTGACATCACAACACCAAACAAAGTGAAGAACAAAAAAAGTTAATCCTCATTTCAAAGTTGTTTAGCGATACCCTTCAAAACTCTTCCGTGCTGCGGCCCTCGTAATCCTGAAGGATCTGAGGATGCGACGATCTGCTTCCACATATTTGCTACGTTTCCCTTCGGACGCTTCCCGCCCTGCCACTGGATAAATTCTGATCTCTGCCCTGCTGAATGGTTCGGAGAGAATTGATGAATTTCCACAAGCCCGGATGACAGACTTCGAGCTCCACTTGTAGTCGGTGATTGCGGTCTCAGCAAAATTATTTGTGCGGTGGCTTCTGTTGATGTCAGCTCGTAGACATTCCAAAGCGAATGGAAAATCGCGGCGCAATAAAAAACATCTCTTCTTGTCACGGATCCTAAGGCAGTAAATTTGAAAGATGAAGATATGAAACTAGAAAATAAATAAATCACCAATGTAGTTCTTTGCATACACAGCAATATTGGCTCAAGCTCAAGAGAGCAACATATCCCACACTTCCTCGAACACCGGCATCACATTGTCAGGGGGGATAAAAGCCATGGCAAAATATCCCTGGAAAACAACGCATTAACACTGAACTGTGACAATAAAGGGAGGAATAATTCTTACTGCAGAACAGCAAATCTGGATGGTATCATATCGCCCTTTCAGCCCCTTCTTGCCGAGCTTCCTCTTCATATTCTGCACCGGCCATATTCCTTGATCATCTCAAAAAGGCATTCGTAAGTTGCTTGTGTCTTATTCAGCAGCAAGGCATACAATACGGAAACACGAAGCCTCCGCGCTCAGCGAGAATGACATACACCTAAATAATTACCATAATAACATCAACATGCGCTTCAAAGCTAAGGCATGAAAATACCTGACAGAACGGAGATGGCGTGATTTCAAATGTCCGTCCATAAAGACCACCTTCATATGCGCACTCCATTCTTGTTGCTTTGCGGCCTAACAAAGGATTCTAGAAAAAAAACCAATGAAATTCCAGACAAATTCACCAAAGAATATTTAGTCACACCTGTTGTTATCAGCATGCACCGAGTCCCCTAGAGAATGGCTTTCTATCGTTTCATCCGAATCTGTATTTCTTGTAGCCTCAGGGATCGAAAAGTTGATTCCATTCGGGGTTTCTGGCTCGCTATTAATTCCTTTGCGCATCCTCTTGCACCACCCTTCCTGACAGCTGATTTGTCCATCTCGGCTTGGACAGCTTCCGGCACGCCATTGAGAAGGCTGTTGAAGATACTCTAAGGATGCTAAAGTAAAATGTAGAAAAACTAAGATACGTACAGCCACAGTATAATCTACCATATCTACCTCATTATTGGCGGCTGCTGCCTCCTTGATCCGTTGGCTGATTTGACGAAGGAATGGCAAATGATGATCTGGTGCAGCTGTGAGTTCCAGCCTCTTTGATGACTTCCCGGATGTCTTGATCGTATGAAGACGAGCACGCACATCCACCTCACCTTCACACATTGCCAGTAAACCCTTCTCCTTGTACTCAATCTGTTTCCAAAACTGGTAGCCGCCATGTGTTATAATCTCTTCGTTTTTCTTCGAAATCAATACACCCTGAAACGTGAATTATATTTGAAATACATTCATGCATTCAAAATTGATCACCTGTCTTAGGATTTGCTCAGCCTGCTCTGTGAATACCTGATTGGCTTGATCATTTACTTGCTCTGCCATCAGCTGAATAACTTGCTCCCTGGTTTCTTCACGTCTTCATCACTGTAGTCGCTTGCGAATGGAGCCAAGATTCGTTCAAGTTCATCAAAATCGTATTTAGCGCCGCTCTAAATATCAACATTGCGATCAAAAAGCATCAGTACACAGCAGGAAAAGTATCTCAAGCAAGTGTTCTATGAACAAAAAATTCAACGACCGTCGCAAATGTGTGGTCCAAAATGACAGCGATATATGTAAGCAAGAACCTTGAATACAAAAAATGGAGTAGAGAGAGCGTAGATTCAAATACAAAAATATGAATTTTTAGGGTCAACGGCCTAGGGTCAAATGGCTTGGGTCAAACGGCTTAGGGGTCAAACGGCTTAAGGGTCAAACGTCTTTTAGGATTTCGAGCGAGTAGGCTAAAATTCAAAAATCTATGGCCAATTTTCAGAAATCTATGGCCATTTTTCAAAATCGAGCGAGCGAGTATCTAAAATTCAAAAATCTATGGCCAATTTTCAGAAATCTATGGCCATTTTCAAAAAATCTATGGCCATTTTTCATATTCTATGGCCAACACAGATCTATGGCCAGAATTCAGTATTCTATGGCCATTTTTCACAATTCTATGGCCAAAATTAAAATACCACGCTTTCACTAGCTCCTACACCTTTAGTTAACTTACGTCATCTCTGTTGCTCAGTACTTTCTTTAGTTACACTGTTTTTAACATGAATATGACCAAAGAAATACTTAAGCGAAATACCAAACGGACTTCTCTTGTAGACTTTAAAAATTCCTAAAAAATTAATGGAAATACAAATTTTTCTTCAAGTAACCGAATTGCGAAATACTATATAAATATTTTTAGGTAAATTTGCTCTAAGCAATGTTGTAAGTGACAGCGACAGCTAACGGCGCCGCACGGTGCAGTGAGCTGGTTGCCGGGTGCCGCATATTCCGAGATTTACAAACGCTGCTGAGAGTAGCCCATTATTTTTACACTGAAAAGAGATCTCCCAAGTTTTTCAAATAGTGTACCTTTTCTAGCTCCGGTAAAGTTCTTTAGTAAAGCATCAGATCATGATGAGCAAAAATTGATGTCTAACCATTTCATTTGTCTCTGATCTTCCACAGCTTTGCCCCAATCCACTAGGTCTGGATCAGCAAACAGGTAGCTGAGATCTCTTCAACATTAATTTGCATGTCAAATATATGGTTTCAAGTGCGGTCTGAAACCGGCAAGTTGAGTAGAATAGTTAGTTGGTCGAATGGCTGTAAAATATTGTACTCTTGGCTAGCTTCGTTAGAAAGACAAGTCATCAGTTGCAATTCTTCAAAATCCGTGACAAAACTAATTTGCGTTACATAAGACACTTCGTTTAATGTAATTCCGAGAGGAAATACCAGATAGAGCAGACCAGAAGCCCAGAGATGCTTTATCTTGGCTAGCACTTGAAGCCACTCATTAAAGTCATTTTGCCGACTTGAGCCACACGGGCGCAAGCAAGGCAGCCACTGAAATAAAAAAAACGTCGTTAGTTCATCGGGAAAGTATTATGGTGAAAAATGTTATAATATGCAATTATTGTCGTAAAAGACGAAGAAGGCTATAGAATAGCGCCCATGTTTGGAATTGTTCCTTTTTCTTTTCCCGATCATTTGTGAATAAAAGGGTATACAAACAACTGGGTACACATTATGACTGGATACAACGACTGGATCAGTGCCAAATTTGGCCTTGGCCGCCCTGTAATTTTTAAAAATTTTACGCACCTAGGTACTAAGCTTAGGCAAGAGTAGGCTCAAACGTGTAATAAACATGTTTTTTAACGTCTACACAAATAGCTACTCCGTCGTTGTACCCAGTCATAATATGTACGCAGTCGTGGGTCAGTTAAATGAAAGATTGATTCAAATCTTAAAAAAAAGTAAAGGCAAGAATATGGAAAATGGTGCAGTTTTTATTGGGCACCCTTTGTGTTTGAGTCCGTCGTGACGTATCCTGGTTCACCCTGACGCTTATGCACAAGCAACAAACAGCAGAGAAAAAAACGCGAAACGAGAGCAGTTTTATAAAGGCACACATTTTTTTCAATGTCTTGTCCGAAGTTCAAAAAACTATTTGTTATTGTATAAAAAATTTAAAATTCACACAGGAACAAAATATTGGAGGTTTTTTATAAGTGTTGCTAATTTGACTAATTTGTTATGTTTTCATCCTAATTATGTGCAGTTGTTTTCATTTCTACAAACACTTACCTAGAGCGAACAAATTTTGAAGTTTGAAAGAGCTGAGAAAGTTGGTCATTTTCATTATTTAATGAGACGTTGACAATGGAACATTCATCAAATGTTTGTTTTCTGATCTCATTTCCAGATCCCAAGCAACAGTAAGAAATGTTTGATTGTTTCCATTCACATCTAAGAGCTTGGAGAAAAAAGAGACTTATGACTTAAGCTATTGTTTATTGGGAGCTTAATAGAATGGCTAAGTTCGCAAAGCATACTGAGCTCGCTTCTATCGAAAAAGGCAAGTATTTCGCTTAAAATGTCATAAGATACAGTGGGTTTGACTGAATAAGAAGACATTTGTGAATTAAAAAGAGCTTAAGAATATTAATGCACAACTAAACTACAAATTTATTTTCTCCTTATCAAATTCCTTATATTTTTGCTTATCAAATTGCTTATCAAAAAATTGTTCTAGCAAATTTTTGATGTTTTAATGATGGTAGTGATTGTTTAGAAAGTAAAAGTTTTTGTGCTGAACACGATAGCTAATCAGATATTTCGCTTTAAACCGTTCGATCAAACCGTTTGCTTTAAGCTGTTCAAAGATTCTGCTTTAGACTTTTTGAACAATTTTCCCTAAACTGTTCCGCTTTTGGTTTAGAAATATAACAGCCAAGGCTTACATAAAAGAAGAGTTTTGATTCTGACACTTGATTTGTGTTCAGCGTGATCGATGTGCTTATGAAACTTTTTTTGCAATTTCAGAGTTTTTCTGTCAAATTTTGGATTTCGCTAAAGACAATAAACATTTGAATTTAAAATTTGAATGTTTATTAAGAAGTTAAGAAACTTTCTCATCACAGCCCAAGACCTAGATGACAAAGATGAACGAAAACGGCGCGTAGATCTTCTTTCTTGACTGCAGTCATATCTGAAAAATCGATATGGGTAAAATTGATGAACCGACTTCGAGTGTAAACTTGAAATATAAAAAAAGAACAAAAGTAATTACAGTCAACCCCCGCTATAGTGACACCTCGCTATAGGAACACCCTCGCTATAGTGACACCCTAGGCCGTTCCCAACAAATAAAATACCCTTGATATAGTGACACATGTGAAGTTTTGTTTATTAAAGTTGCAACTTAAAGTGAAATTTCTTTAAAAACGAATTTTAAGGTTTCGGTCAATTGCTTCTATATTTATTACGGGGGTTTTTATTTGTTTTCGTTGCCGATATGCAACCCAATGATGTATATAATGCCGAACAACTGTAGAACAGTTCAAAACTGCCAGTTACAGTTGTGATTAATTTTTGCGATTGTACTGCCGTTTTTTGGCATTATTCACATGACTGTTCCAATCGATTTTTTTTTTAAATTTCAGTTTTCTCTCATGAAACACTATAGTTTTGCTATTTGAACCCGCAACCCTCAATTTAGATGCTGAAAAATGTGTAAGTTAATTCCAGAAATGCAAGTCTGAATGGCGAATTTATAGTGGTTCCTTGACCAACCTTCGACCAGCAAAATCTATATGGTTCAGATTATACTGACGCATAAGAGCTGTCAAAAGACTTTGAAAATTGGGTTAAAAGGTGTTAGACCCTTGGCGGAATGAACTTTTGGTTTATACATAAAATCGACAGGCGACTGTATTACCATATGCTAAACCCTCGACATAGTGACACCTTTCAATAAATTTTTGAAAACCCTCGCTACAGTGACACCCCGTTATAGTGACACCTTCGCTATAGTGACACCCAAGGCCGGTCCCGAAGGGTGTCACTATGGCGGGGGTTGACTGTAATGCAATAAACGAACTCGAGGACCAATAAGAAGATAGGTGGAAGTGAGAAAACAAGCAAAAGCAGAAGTACCAAACTAACACTCAAGAAAGAAAAACTAAAATTTGAAGAAAAATATTAAATTCGAAATGTTAACGTAATTTTGAATCACGCTGTATTTACAAAAAAACTTTTACGTGTTTAGTAGTATATATTTTCTAATTTCATTTTCAATTCAGCATGAAAGCGCTGCCGACTCTGCGTCGAACAGTAAGTTGTTTGTGAAGATTGCAAACACTCAGAATTAAAAATTATTAACTTTTCAGAAATTACTATCAAAGCGTTTTGGAAAACGCGCCCATTCGAAAATTTCGCGAGAAAAATTGCTACTGGGTAGAAGGCGGCTGCAAAAAGAGGGCAGTAGAAAGGGAGCCCGTGAAAAGGAGGCTGTAAAAAACGCCGGTAAAAAGGGTGCCAGATAGTTAACTCTATTCTGTTGTTTACCTTTTTACTTCTTTCGAGCAATTTTCGGTCTGTAATTATTACTGTTGTGATCCATTCTAATCCATCCTTAGTTCTTCTGGATAAGCTATCCATCCACCAAGTGGTCGTTTATTTTCGCTATGTTTTATGTTATTAGGGCTCCAAAATCTGTTTTTTGTACTAAGCGGAGATTTTTAAAGAAGCTTTGATACTAGTCAAATGTAATTTTGTTTAAATGGAGGGTACATCTATTGTCCGTTTTCGACCACTACTGAAAATCTTGATTTGGGAGGGGAAGCGATATAACGAGTAGATATTAAGATTGGGGGGGGGGGCGGAGGTTTTCCGTTGTATTCCCGAGGAGCAGTTTTGGGGGATATTTTCATTTTTAAGACTCGCTTTCTTAAAATCATTAAAAAATAGAAAACGAGAAATTCTAGCAGACGACCAAATGCACGACTTTTCTGCCCGATGAGGTACTTTTATGAGTTTTAGCATCAACAAACAAGCCTTTCTTGATTACCCTCGAAATTTCAATTACGCTCCGGCACGCTCCGAATTTCGCTTCAGCCGCAGGAGAGTTTATTATAACATGTAGGACTACAGACGAATAATCAATGTTTTGCATCCGTAATTTGATCTACCGCGAAAACAAGTGAATCTGATGCGAAGAAATGTTTCTATGTAAGAAAAAAGATTTATTTTCTATAGTTGAAGAGAATACGGTATACTAATCTAGTTGTTTCATATTTCTTGCAATAATTATTTATATCTTCAAAAACAAAAAGTTTAATCTTAATGCATCAAAGATTTTATAATTTCAATGTTGTCGTAATTTTTTTTTCACTGCACTTTTTTTATTTTTTTTCTAGTATTTTTACAGTTTATTATTCAAAACATTATATTTCGTAGATGTTTATAGCAGAAATATGTCTTTGTTAGAAATAATTTTGTGACTAAATAGCATTTCGAAACTTTTGGTGCCTTTTTAAGTTGATTTAAAAATTGTTTACGCTGCAAAAAATATAACTACTGTACTTTTCCAGCTATATTTCAATGCTTTTGATTTGCTCTTTTTTAAAGGCGTAACTCTCAATCCACACTTTGTGCTTTAAATATCTAACGCATCCGCAACATTTTTCAGTTTTTAGCAGGTTTTATTTATTTCGTTCCTCTTTTATGAAATAGATTATGTAAGTACTATTATAATTAAAATTATAAGGGCATTAACACAACGGTGGTTGAGCTTTACGTTAAGATCTTCTTTCTCACAATCTTAACTACCGTATTTATTAACTCTCCATGGGGGATTATTTTTCAACCCCTGAGAAATTTTGGAATTGTAAACAGAAAATGGCCTTGAAGGACCATACTTGTTGATGACAATGATAATTTGGAAAAATTCCAACG
The DNA here is from genome assembly GCA_004194705.1 of Ditylenchus dipsaci. Taxonomy (NCBI): domain Eukaryota; kingdom Metazoa; phylum Nematoda; class Chromadorea; order Rhabditida; family Anguinidae; genus Ditylenchus; species Ditylenchus dipsaci. The sequence goes on from SADC01000167.1 coordinate 57,747, forward strand.
CGCGCGGGACACTTTTTTACTCCAAATATACTTTTTAATTCTCTACTACTAGAATATCAAAATGAAAAACAATAATTTATATAAGTGGCTTAGTTAGCTGAGTGGTAAAGCAGCGTAGAGTGTGTATTATTGGTCCCGGTTCAATTCCCGTGTCTGCTATGTTCTTTTCAGTCATTCATTTATGATTTATTATTAATGACTAAAAAAGTTTCGCAATAAAAAAAGTGTCCCGCGCGCATTTGAATTTTTGAATACAAATTCCCATTGTCATCAACAAGTATGGTCCTTTAACTGTGCAACCCTAGTAAAAACGTACTTGATACTTTGTATTTTTTTCTTTTGAAATATCTTCTTTTTTTAATGTTTTCTCGCAAGCTGCTGAAGGACATTTACGGCTACCCTAATGCAAAGTAAATTGACGGTCTCAAAATTGAAAAACGCTCCTACATGTTCTCGCTCTCGCATGAACAGTTTTCACATTTTGCGTTTTTCAGTCTTGAAACCACTGCATTTTTTTGCAAAAGGGTAGACGTGAATGTCCTTAGAAGGCCTGGCGAAAAACATTTAAAAGAAAAAGAAATTTTAAAACAAAAAATACAAAATATCAAGTACGAGCCAAGTACGAGTGCGTTACACTGGTGGGAGTTAATAGAGTTAGTAAGTTAGATAGCTTGAAGGACCATAGCCGTTGCCGACAACGAGATTTTCACACGTTTGAATGCGCGCGGGACACTTTTTGTTGTTTTTCTTTTAAAAGTTACTTCTATTAGAATAAGATAAGGCTAAAAAGTTAATTGTTAGTGCAATGTTAAAGCGCGTCAACCGGTCCAAATTGCACGTGGGTTCGATTCCCTACAGCGGCTTTGCCTTTTTGATGATTTCATAATTAGTTGACTAAAAATATTCCTAAATATTTTCGCAATAAAAGTAATGTCCCGCGCGCATTCAAACGTGTAAAATTCTGATTGTCGGCGAAGGCTATAGTTCTTTAACTAGATGGTGTTTTTAGCCTCAAAACTTCTATAATGATAAGTCTGTATCATCGAGATCTTAGCGTATCACAGTATAACTTTTTTCTCGCAAAGAGTTTTAGCTATAAACACTGTCGTATTTAGCACGAAACTTTGAGGCAGGAGCACTAAAGATCACGATCGATTACCGATGTGCTAAATATCTATATAATTTGTAAACACAATTAATGTAAACACAACTATCAGTTATTTACTAACACAATAAAGGCGACAATAGGCGCATTTGAATCCCAGTTATTAATTATTATAACTAGTTATTAACGTTTGAAAAACTTCAGATTCCAAAATGCCGTTTCTCTGCAAGATCTGCAATGACACTGTTTCCATGGAGACTGCTGACATAATTGAGCACGTCATTAGACGCCACAAGGAAATGTATGACATGTGTGTGCAGGGCACTTCTGATGTCAACGACACCGTCGACATACTTGCTCGAAACAAAATTGTCCAAGCAGAGGGTCAAGGAAAGAACAGCAACAAGTAATGGTTGAGATTTCATTTTAATTAAGAAAAACACTATCTTATCTATGGCCAGTGGCCAGATATGGCTTTTGTACAGGTCCAGGAGATATCCTTCGTTATCTTTATTTCAAGTAGGTGCTCTAGACTAATCAATCTAGTTTCAATTTTTTCCATTTCGATTATTAGGGCATTTTTGAAGGAATTCATAAATTCTGATATTCGTGATGTCGATCTAACTTTTCATTCTGCACATTTTTTCTGAGATTGTCAAAAAACGTGAAGGAAATATGGCTCTGCAACGTCATTAGAAATGCTTCAAAGTATAGAAAAAACAAGGTCTTTGAAATGTTAAGCGGCTGTTTCAAAAAAATTACAAATATTTCAAAAAGCATTTAAACGGAAATTTTTTTACCACTAGACTAACCTTATTTTCTGACACCGAATCCCTGTTCAGCATGCTTGATTTGCTATGTGAATTACTCTTAAAAATTAAAAGTCATCGTTAAAATTTGAATTCCTCTCGAGACAACAAATATTCAAATATATTTTACAATTGACCGATTTTCGGTCAATTGCTGTCAATTGACCGGTCAATTGACCGAGTTTTATTTGACCGGTCAATTGGTCAACCCTAGCTCAGACTTTAAAGTTGTGTTCAGATCATATATCTTTTCTTTCATAACTATAAAAGGTCTTTCTTAGAATTTTAAGCTAAAATTTTCTTTATTGACACCTTTTAAAAGTGTATTTTGACCACTTTCTTGAGCTTACCTGTCATTCGGGTTTGGGTAGGAAAAATAGATTGCGGTGAAGAACGGTCATTTTTCGAAATTCTATTGACTAAATTTGACTATTTGAATTGTTTCCTAGGCAAACAAATATCTATCTCAAAAAAAAAAGAATTGAAACATGTCTTTGCTGACAAAGTTTTATTATGCATCTAATTCTCTTTCGTTTTGTTATTGTTGTTGTGTCGCATAATTGCTATGTCGCAGGTATGTGTGTGTGCGCATCTCAATCGAGAGGGCGGAGGAGAATGGAAGGGTTATAAATACTTAAATGCTTGAAGAGTTTCTTTTAAGAGATGCTTAAAAGATGTTTTGGGGGCTGAAAAGTAAGAGATGATCACACACACTTACCTAACATTTAATTCTGAGCAAGACTCTCCAACAAAAATGCAAAAGAGGCTTTTTTGCAGCAGCTCCAGTGACTAAAACGTAGTAGAATGCCCTAAGTTAAGGCGATGGATTTACATAATCAAAAAAATTGAAAAATATCTGTTCACCGCTTAGTGGACTGTGTTAAAATGAAACTCCTGTTGGTTTTTCTTTCACGCTAATACATGAATTTTTTTGAGAATTTTCAGGAAAGTTGAAAATTATTTTTATTAGATTAATAAATTTGATGGATTTTGATAATTACAATAAATCTTTCGAGAATAATGATGTTTTTTTTGTAGAATCCTATCTCTTCCTTATCATAGCAATGTGAAAGGTTTGAATGTGCGCGGGACCACACACGAGAACTGTATTTTTTTCTTGGGTTCAAGTATTAGTTCGAATACTTTCATTACATCCCGTAGGACACTCCCAGGGTACTTTTTCGTGTTGAGCACGAAATCCGACTCAAAATATTTTTTAGGTAGTGTTTTTTGGATTTTGAGTGAAATCGTTTTGTTTTTTCGTTTCACATTTTCATGAAAGACGCTTATTTTGGCTTGGCAAATGCCAGTGGCATCTGCCACTTAAATGATCAAGGTATTCGTTAAAAGAAAGGTATTCATTAAAGTATTCAAGGTATTAACGGAAGGTATTCATTAAAGGCGCATGTAAGGCGCCTATCCACCTTGTATACTATACTAGGGTCTGCCGGCGCCTATCGTCGCTTATGCCGTTCGGGAACATTAGTGGTTAGGGTACTTTTCCATTGGTTCGAGAACAATAGTGGTTCATTTACATAAGTAGTTCGGGTAGATTTATCTTTCTTTTGCGGTAATGGTTAGGGTAGATCATCCACCCTACCTGTTAACCCACCTACTCTATCGCTCCTATCCTCGCCTACCCTCGCTATTCTCGCCTCTTTTCGCCTATCCTATACTACCCTTGCCTATGCTCGCCTATGCTCGCCTACCCTTGCCTATGCTCGCCTATCCTTGCCTATTTTCGCCTACCTCGCCTATCCTCGCCTACCCTTGCCTACCTTTGCCCATCCTCGCTTACCCTCGCCCATCCTCGTCTACTATGACATACACCTGACCTGGTCCCCAGGGTGTACGTCATATCAACGTTATACTGTAGAGATTCCACCTAAACACTTAACTATACTATCTGGCTACCTACCCACCATATTGGCCGTATACCTACTCTACCTTGCAGGAAAGTGCGCTTGAACCCGAAAATCCACCTTAAAATCCACCAACGAAAATTATTTCTAGACGGGGTTTGAAGTCAAAATTTTACCACTTAGTTTTGAGCTTGTCCGGGGCAGTTCGAACCCGTACGCTTTTCAAAATCCACTATTTAATACAGTCGAGTCTCGATTTAACGTACCCCCAATTTAACGTACCCTTCGATTTAACGTACCCCTAGGGCCTGTCCCTCCAATTATAAACTCCGTCAAATTTACCCCCGATATAACGTACCCCTCGATTTAACGTACGCCTAGGGCCGGTCCCCAGGGGGTACGTTAAATCGAGACTCGACTGTAGCTCATTTTGTAGCTGAGATTTTTTTGTTTTCACCATTATTCAACATCAACACCGGCTTTCTCTATAAAAGTGGCTCAAAATTAGTTCTAAAGTTAAAAAATAGAAAAAAACCCACCTAAAAAACTACTGAGTTGAGAGCTTGTCCGGGCCAGTTCGACCCTTTACAATTTTCTAATTTCACTGGTTAATAGCTTATTTTGTAGCTGAGATTCTCTAGTTTTCACCATTATAAATCTCGAAATGATATTCAAAGTTGAAAAAAGTTGTTTTTGATAGTTTTTAAAAAGTGTGACCCACCCACCCGACCCAAATAATGTACAGAGATAGCAAAAATTTATAAAATAATTTTACTTGAAACTAATATCTATTATTATTTTTATGTGTGGCTTTTCTGCAATGACTTCATTTCGAACGAGAATATCAATGGTTGCTTTGACATCAGTAGTGCCATAAACACAAATATCATACAGTTCCTTGTGGCAACTCATAACATGTTGGGTCATGCTAGCACATTCCATAACAACAGTTCCATTGCAGATTTTGCAAATATAAGTCATTTTAGGAAATAGGTAAGATGTATTCTAAAAAATTTGTAAATGCATTTCGTGCCGGAAATCTTTCTCGGTTTGATCTCGCAAGTGAGTCTAACCTTTGCAGCCTAGAGTTTGTAGGCTTGGATATTTAAGAAAGTAAAGAGAGGATTGAAGCCTTGGAAGTTCAAAAAGGCTTGGAGGCTTTTTAACCAGTAAAAAACGTATGCATACAAAAGTTTCTGTCTGCAGTATGATCACCGCCAAAATTATGTTCAAATTTCGTCTGGGTATCTAAATTCACTTTCAGAATGGTATCTTGGTATTCTAAAGCGAAAGGTTTAATTTAGGCCATCTGGTCTTTGACCACACATTGATTTCACACGAAAAGAAAAAAGACACTGGAAAATTTTAAAACATTGTTAATTTCGTGTCAAGAAGTAGTTACAAAAATAGCTACAAAAGTCAAGCTACAAAAGCTACAAAAATTTTAGCACAAGTAGTTTCATCTCTAAAGCAATAAAACATTCGAAAACATTGTGCCAAAAATTATCGGAGTAAAAAAGTGGTCTCCCGCGCGCGTTCAAACAATAAAAATTCTCGTTATCGGCAGTGGCGATGGTCCTTTAAAAGGATTTGAAAATTCGTGAAAAGTTGCAGTGCAGAGCTCTTATCCCTAATAACACGTACTATTTTTTGAATATTATCTCTTAACCTGAAAAACATCCAGAAATATTTGTGTTACAGTGAATGACAAAAAAAATATTATGATTACAAAAAATGTGTCTCTAGCACAAACATTTGCATTTAAATGGAAGAAATAGAATGAGTAAACAGCCCTTTAGCAAAAAAATTACGATATTTGTAATACACTAAAAAGTGTTTGTGGATTTAAAATCATAAGCTTTTCGAAATGGCTAATCACTCTTTTCAAGTGTTTTTATTGTGGTTTGCAACAAAAGAAATTCAATCCCAAAAGAATAACATTAAGTAACCATTTTATAGTGTATTAATTTCCAAATGTCACAGCAGCTTTTCATTTAAAAAATCATTTTATCACAAAGTTAAAAAGTTAAAAAAATATTTCTGATTGAAAGACGTCTCTAATAGGAAGACCTACAATTTTCTCACAATCAGTATATACCATTAGTCAACTAATAAGTAACCGTTTTGCGAAGATCCAATAAATTTTGAATCTAACACCAGATTTTCGATTTTTAGTCAAAAAAATGAGATTGGCAGAGCTTTGACGAACAATTGCTGTATAAGGTCATGGCGAGTTCAACTTTTAGAATGGTCAATACTTTCTTTGGCAGGAATTTATTTTTTTTCACTCAAATTTTCGAAAAATTAAGGCCTAAGCTAATTAAATTTCATTGATTTCATTATAAAACTTGTCCAAAACATCAATAATTTGAAATTGTTTTTTTTCAAAGGAAAATAAATAGATTCGTCATGATTTTCCTAAAATGTTTTGTATTCTTTGTTATTGCCTCTTTGTTTGCTTCTTTGTGTTTTGAAATAGTCAAAAGGCGGCTAAATTAGTTTACAGGGTGTTACAAGAAAAAACTTCCCCGTTAAAAAAAATTAAAAATCAATTTTCAAACAAATTTTTCAAACTAGCTCATATTGTATTCATTTTCCTGCAATGTTCTTTGTAGTAAATAATATTCCTAGTGTTTTTGTGACTAAACATCGATACGGGTATTCAGTCGAATCTGATCAAACCGACACTTCTCCGACCAACCACCCCACCCGGAAAAGCTACTTGTTAATACCCTCCCCCTAATGATTTTTTAGGAATACCTAAAACCATATTTTTTTTGAAAAATGATGAAATTGGTGAGGGTGTTTCCTGAGCCTGAAACCTAAAGCCTAAGCCTAAGGGCTAAGCCTAATTGCTAAGACTAAAAATTATAGGATGGGGGTGGTGGTATTCCCGAGGAGCAGTTTGGGGTGGGGTTCTGTTAAACCGAGTACAGTCGACTCTCTCATTAGTGTGCACTCTCATCAGTGTATACTCCCCTATTAGTGTACACCTGAGACCACTTTGGTTGGCTTTGACTAAAACTTTTCATAAAGTAGCATAAAGCCGGTCCTGATTAAATAAAAGACACTCTCTTTAGTGTACACCAACTTTCGGAACTCTTTTTTCAAAAATTCGGTTGTCTCATTACGAAAAATAGCTGCTTTTACTTAGTTTCATCTCATTTGAAGATTTTGGTCTCTCAACCAGAGCTGGCCGGTGTGTGGCTGTGCGAGCCGCATTAAAGGGGCTTTAATCTCTTGGATGTTTTTTGTTTTTAGTCGGTTATTGTTTATCAAAGATATATTTAATTAAATAAAGAATATTCTTAGAATATTCTTTTTATCTAGAATGCCGTATTTTTTTTAATGAAAGCCCACTGGCGCATATTGGAGTAATGCGATTTTTTCAAACTTCAAGTGGTCTGAAACTTCTGTTTTTTTCAATGTTTGAGCTGTGTAAAGGAGCCTGTTAGATTTTTGAAATTTTTCGCAGGCACTTTTTACACAGCTCAAACAGTAAATGATAACGGTATGATAATAGGAGCTGGACGATCCAGGTCATATTGTGTATACACAAAACACAAGGTTCAGATCTCAGATTTTAAAGATCAGTAAACTTTTCGGAAATTAGGTTATTTTTGCAAAAATATTCTGTTTCATTTAGTGCGCATTGCTCGTTTGGTACCAACACATAAGATTTTGATTTAACTCTTTCCAAAACGTGATAAGAATTAGGGTTTTGAAATAAAATAAATCACACTTTTGTTTTTCAAAATCATACTTCTGCAAAGATGTTTAAAAAAATCTGAAATCGGTCAGGTAAGAGGCTAACTACACAAAATTTTCCAAAATGTCTATTGGTTTTGAGATACCCTGTACATGTAAGCAGTGCTGTAAATGGCACCGGTGTGGTGCCCGGTGCCAAAATTTTCCAGGCCGGTGCCCGGTTCGGTGCCGCACCAGCAAGTAGTATGTATCATACCCGCAACACCTAACTAAGGTATAATTCGCCTCAAAACAGCATGATAATGTCGAAAGCATTTTTCATATTTGCAATTTAGCTAAAAAAAATTAAAATTTAATTGATAATATTTTAACATATATAAAAAAATTGTCCGGTACGGCACCAGCTCCGGCACTGGCACCGCCGGTGCACGGTGCGGCGCCCGGTGCCGAAATTTTGGAGGTCGGTGCCCGGTGCCAAAATTTTCCAGGCCGGTGCCCGGTGCGGTGCCGGTGCCGAAATTCAAAAATTTACAGCACTGCATGTAAGTAGGCGCATAAAAGTGACTAGTTTACGAGAAGCCAAAAAGTTACAAATATTCAAGAAATATACTTAATTTTATCATAAAAGTGCTGACCATTTTTTCTCCGACGTCTATGTCTTTGATATAGATTTGTAGATGCTCGAATGAAAAGTTTTGCTTCTGCTTTAATGTTAGCAAATCTGCGTAGTTTTTTAATTCTCGTCGCGACTGTCCACTTTTCGAGTAGACACTGAACAAAGCCTGAACTGGTTTGTTTACTAGCACAGCGTAAAATACGCGAAATGGATAACTAGCAAATGACTTTTTGACTAATGCGTTAGATTGATACCCAACTAACTGAATGGTATCCAAGTCATGTCTGTTAGCAAAGAATAATATGTCAGTTAGAACATCTTTAGGAATTTTAAATTTTTTTCTTACTATCTAAATAAAAAAAAATCTGAAAATTTGAATCTGAATTTGAATTTGAAATCTGAAAATATTTTAGGTCATACTGGCGTATTGGTCAGGTGGACCTAACTGTACAAATACCCCAGTATGACCAGAAATATCTTCAGATTTCAAGATTGACTGCCGATGCTGAAAACCAATTCCCCGTAGTTGATTCGGTTGAAAGTGTCAAAAAGCTGAAAAACTTTTGAATTTTATATTCAGAATTACTTATGTACTACCAGGTATCCAGGTACCTGGTGAATCCAAGTACTTAGGTAATTCTAAATATAAAATTCGAGAGTTTTAGATTACGGAGCAGCTCCTATTAGGGTTTGCTCTACAAAATGGATAAATCTTTTTTCTGCCCGCTTTAGGCTTTTTTCTGCCCGCTTTTAGCTTTTTTCTGCCCGCTTTTAGCTTTTTTCTGCCCGCTTTTCTGAAAATGATTCAACATAACCCCAATCTGTGATAACTTTTTATTTTGTGCAGCTTTAGTACGAAATTTCCTAAGGAATTCGAATATATTTTCAGAATTTCGAAAAAATTATTGGCTGCTGAGATGTGACCATTTGTTGCATCTAAGAGATTTTTATGCCCAAATTATCCAAAATTACCAAAGTTGGACAGGTAACAGCTTTTTTGAAATTCTGTAAATAAATTCGAATTCCTTAAAAAATTTCGTATACAAGGGCTGCTCAAAATAAGAAAAGTTATCACAAATTGGGGTCATTTTCAATCATTTCAAAAAAGCGGGCAGAAAAGCGGGCAGAAAAAAGCTAAAAGCGGGCAGAAAAAAGCCAGAAGCGGGCAGAAAAAAGTCTCGTCCCTACAAAATGGGTTTCCGTATGAACACGACGAATTTGCCTACAGGATGTCCCAAGAACACTGCGCTTTTTCAATTAGTTAAAAAGGAGGAGGGAACTTTATATACGCATCGTTGTGTCGAAGGTTCAAATTACCCTTCGTTCAATCCCCCTCACTGAGCCCTTTATTTTTTTACTCTAATTTTTAGTAAGTTCACAGCCAGTGGTAGTCGAACCTGTGACCTAGGGTGATGCGTATATAAAACTTCCTTTAAATCGAGGCTTGGGGAGGTTCAGAAAATAACATTGTCGGAAACGACAATTTTTTTTGCGGAAGGTGGTCGCCGGGTAGAATTGGAGATTTTGAAGCGCCGGTGGTCGGCACGTCGCCGGCGGAGGCGGCGAAATTTTGGTTTAATTGAACTATACCCCCACATCTCAAGTAAACCCTATCCCCACATCTAATTTTGCCTTGGTCCGCCTGTTGTTCTTTGTCATCTTTTTAGGCTTAGGCACCCAGCTGATCCGACACTTTTTTAAACCTCTTTCTTAATGTTTTTCTGTCAATTCTATTTTGACAGTCTGAATCGTTTTTTAAAATCCGAAAAGTTTGTACTCTAAAAAAGCAAAAATTGGGATGTGGGAGCATAGTTCGAGTGCTCAGTCTAGTCAAAAGGTCGGGGAAAAAGTGATAGTGAAAGTCGATTTCAAAGAAAAAATGGACTTTTTAATTTGGAGTAACAAGATACAGTTAAAACTCGATTTAAGGAAACTCGATACAATGAATATTTAAGGTTGAAAGTTTGTTTCCGCCTAGGGTCCGATACTTTTTGTACCTTTATTTTTTAAAACTTTCGCCAGTTATTTTTCACGGTCTTGTCTTAAATAAAAATCAGAATTTAATTTTGGGTTTTGATTTGTTTTCGATCGCTATTTTTTTAAAATATCTGCTGTTTTCAAACATGAATCACTCAAAGAGCTCTCAGGTAGCTCAACCACTATCATCGATTTTTCTGTGAAAATCGATAAGACAATGATTTACCTTGAATGAGACGGTTTTTTGTGACCACTTGTACATAATTTCGAGTCAATTGATTTTTACCAAAAGTCCATATCTCAATACTCAGATTTTCAAAAATCATTCTGTAATACCGTATTTGCTCTAATAGAAACCCGGGGGCTCCTATTTTATGGATGCCCTCCAGGGGGGCTTATATTAGAGGAGGGGGGGCTTGTATTAGAGCGGGGCTTTTATTTTTTAAACTCGCCGCGCCGATGGCGCGTAAAAATTTTGAGTCATAATTTTTTTCCGCCATCTTCTGATCGCTTCTAATTTTTCACATAACATTGTTGAAACAGCGTTTACACATCAAAAGCACTTACCGTATTTCCTCTAATAGACGCCCTCCCCCTTATTTAAAACCGTGTTTGTGGAAATGCGTTTTTGACCTATTTTTTTAAACTGCTAACCGGCAAGTCACTGCTCATTTTGTAGCCAGTGAGATGAGCTACAAAATGAGTGGTGACTTGCTAAAAAGCAGTCTTCAAAAAACAAGTCGAAAACACAATGTCAAGAACACGATTTTGGATAGGGCGAGGGCTTCTATTAGAGGAAATACGGTATCCTATATTCATAGGGCTGTAAGTACTTTCAACCGCCAAATTATTCTTTTACCCCGCCAAATCATTTATTTATCATGCCAAATCGTAAAAATGAGTATTTCTCAGTGTTTTTAATTCGTAAAATTTTTTCTTTTGATCATCATGTAGCCCTGAATCTCTAGTTTCTGATAAGCCATCAACTGACTCTTTGTCGTTAAAAAAAAATTGAGAAATACCCGTTTTTATGAAACAACTCCTCTTTTATAAAAATGGGTATTTCTCAATTTTTTTTAACGACAAAGAGTCAGTTGATGGCTTATCAGAAACTAGAGATTCAGGGCTACATGATGATCAAAAGAAAAAAATTTACAACATAAAACATCGAGAAATACTTATTTTTACGATTTGGCGGGGTAAAACAATTTTAGCCTATTCATAGTTTACCCACTGTTTCTCTCGGAGGCGTTCTACCTGAATTTATTTTGGGATATGTTAAGTTGTGGCCTATCAAAAGTGTTCGAATTTCTTGACTCACCCCGTACTTTTTCAAAAAAGGTTAGAAAATCAAAAAGAAAAAAGCGAGACAAAAATTTGCTGCGAAATTAAGATAATTTTCTGCTAAATATCGTTATGCCTTTTTTTATCTGACCTATGCTGCCAACTTATTTTCTTGTTCCTGAAACGTAAACCGACGTCACTTCGTATCGTTTGTTGCTGATTTTCTGCCGATGATTACTGCATAAAGCAATTTTTTAAACCAACAAAATAGCCGCTAAAATAGTACTTGACTCGATGTAGTTTTTGCTTTGAAATTCACTCATTCACAAGTATTCTAGCGATCCACTTCGAAAGATGCGCTTGGCAAATACATAAAGACATTCTTTGTATCTTTAACCACGTTTAGCAACACCAATTTATCGAAAAAAAATTGATTCTGGGGTTTACAAGGGTCCAAATTGACAAGAAATAAAAAAGGTCACCAATAAAAGAACAGTATTTAAATTATATATTTTACAGACCCTGGGGATGGGGCCTTGTGAGAGACTCGAAGAATATTAGATAAATTGAGCCTAATTATAATAAAAACGGGTACTTGTGCACTTGGGGGCCCCTTTTTTGGTCAACTGTAAATGAGGTTTAAACGTCTCCTAAGTAATTTTATACGCCAGAAACGATAAAAAAGTTGTTTCCTTACAATTTTTTTACTAAAAATGGAGTTCTCAAAAAAAGTTCGTTACCAAAGGTTGACCAACTGCCTTGGTACCCAAGGTAAAATATCTTATATTGGTATCCAACCACGTTTTGGTCACTGGAGCTGGGCGAAAAGAGTCTTTAATGCATGTATGATCAAGAGTTTCGCTCGGTATCATGTCTCAGGTAAGTAAGTGCGCGCATCTCTGACCAACAAGCCCACTTCGGGGGCGCAGGGGGCTTGGTTGCTTGAGGTTGAGATGCGCACACCCACATACCTCTTTGGGGGGGGGGGGGTGGTGTCCAAATTCCATCTTTTTGGCTTTTTTAAGATGTATAGGTACCCTTTTGGTTTAATTGCCTTGGGGACCAAGGCAGTTAGTCAACCTTTGGTAACCAATTTTTAAAAAAAAACTTCCCTTTTAAGTGCGAAAATGGTTTAAAAAACAACGTTTTTATCGTTTCTGGCGTATGAAAATTACTTAGGAGACGTTTAAACCCTATTTACAGTTAACCAAAAAGGGGCCCCCAAGTGCACAAGTGCCGAAAACGGTATCTGAATAGGGACAGAAACATTATAGGCAGCAAAAAAAGTTAAACATATTTTCAAACACTGAAACTCACCACACAGGTATAATACGTAAGAAAGAAAAAAATAAAAACTAACTATTGAATAGAATGATAGCAGATTATCAGTTTTTTCAAAAATAGTTTTTCATCGACAAAAGGTATTCAGAACAAATTATTTTAAAAATTCGCCAAAAAAATACCTGAGCTTTACATGTTGTTCATTACATATAGCCAAAAACGCACAGTTTTTGCTTACGACAAAATATATTGGCGATATGAATTTTGAACACTTTGCACAAATAAAAAATTTCGCTCCCACACTAAAACAGAGCGCGACAGGTAGAGAAATATTGATTTTTTCGCATGTAACCTATGATGTATTGATCAAAAATGTTTTGCAAAATGTCACTTAACAGAGAGTGTATAAATATTTAGTGAAAATCAAGCTGATTCACAGAGTTTGTTCTGTTTTTTTTGCTTTGTTATATTCCTTATTGGCTATTAATATTTTATTTTTCACGATTTTAGTTATATACATTGCAATGTTGCAAAGACTTTTAAGCTTACGTTTGAAAGCCTTTTTATTAGCTGTTCGAAAAGTTTGCGGAATTCAGTAATGGTCCTCCTGTTGTGTTTCTTGCGTTTTGGTTTTTATATTTCATGCAATACTGTTGGTTCACACTTATTTCCGCCAAACTTGTTTCAGCCAACTGCTTTCCGCAAACTATTTTCCGCCAAACTGATTTCCGCCAAATTGTTTTCGCAAAGCTGATTTCCGCCAATTTTTTTAAAGGCTTTTAGTTAAAATTCGGTCTATATTTTTTCAAATCGTTTTTCTCGCATCAGATTTATTTTTGCATCATGTATTTTTTGCATCAGATATAATATATTTTGCATCAGACTTGCTGCTTTTTGCATCAAATATGCAATTTTCTGCCTTAAACAACCCAAAGTGACCCCGAAAACCCTAAACCACTCTTAATGACCTCAAACCGCCACAAAGCACACAAAACCACCCTGAACACTCCAAATAGCCTCAAAGTATTTAAATTACTTATAATCCCAATGAACACCCCAAACACCCTAAAACCACCTCATGGCCTCTTAAACATACCTAACCACCTTGGTTCTTACCTACAGGATCTAAAGTTATGTCTGTCTTAGGCAATACTACTACTATAACGTTTTTTACATAAGTTTACGAAGTGCCTATAGATTAGTACCCATCCAGTCTTAGTGGATGTTCGCGTAGACATCGAAACTAGAAAATTTACACTTTAATCATGGATACGGAAAATCAGCTAGCTTAAAACCCGAAAATTTATTATCAGCTTCAGACAAAACAAAGAAATAGAAGTGACAACAGAATCGCAAGTTGATCCTCGGAATCCTCATCATTTTTGGGAGTGCAAAATTACTTGTCAGCAAAACCTGCATCACGTAGCCTTTGTTCCGCTTCCAATATACTCCCTGAAACAAGTCAAGAATTTATTTAGTTAGTTATTTATTCACTAGGTAAACCTATAGTGAGCACAACACATTTCCGGGGTTACCATGTTCAAGATGTCTTCTTTTGGTAGGCAGCCAAAAATTATCCAGTATAACCCAATAAGTTTGCTCGGGACCTGGACCAAGGCGCTTAAAGTCGGCACACGTCTCCAACCTTTTTCTAATAGCACTTTCTGTTGTGTTCGGAAACGCACCTCTAAGATCCTCCTTGCAGATTCGACGAGGAGAAGAGCCTTGACAATTAATAAATCAGTTTAGAAAACAGTCAAAGTAAAAGAATACTATTGTTGTGACACTTTGACTAAAAGCCTTCTTTTTAAAAAAGTTGGCGGAAAGCAGTTGGCGGAAACCAGTTTGGCGGAAAAAAGTGTGAACCATACTGTTGCCTTCAAACTGTTTTCTGTTGTTTTTCAAAAATATAAATCGTGTTTGATACGTTTTGCTCTTTCTGTTTGATGCTGGGTTTAATCAACTAAGAGGTAAACTATGGATCCTTGACCCTTCTCGAACAAGCTGTTCGGCTATTTTAAAGAGTAAGTGCCGATTTCGAGCTTGGTTTACCCAATTTTTTTTAGTTTCATTTTCGCACAGTAGTTTGAAATATCTATTTGTAAGCGATAACTTCCTTCACTTAAATAGGTTCGTAATCATTTGGGTAGAACTCATTTTGGCGCCCTAGTTTCGGCGCCCTCATTTGGCGCAATTATTATATAGTGATTTTCAATCCAACCGTGATTTTAACCTCCAACCTCAGTGTTCCAGATCCACTTTCAAGGGTCTAGATATACTGGATGTCTCATGTACCAACAAAACCAATTGGTCGTCCACTTGCATCCAAAACTTTTTTATGTTTTTCGGGTTCCAAAACAATTTTCTGCACTAATTCGAGCATGCTGAAGATGGTTTGACAGTGGTAAAATTACGTTTTATCGAGAAATGTTTGAGTTATTGCTAATTCTTGGTTTATCAGAATTAATCGTTAGCAATAACTCAAACATTTCTCGATAAAACGTGATTACACCATTGTCAAACCATCTTTAACATGCTCGAATTAGTGCAGAAAAATTGTTTTGGAACCCGAGAAAACCTAAAAATTTTTTGATCCAAGTGGACGACCACTTGGTCTAAATTGGGGTGGGGTTGCTGAAAAGATCCATAAACACGTCACCGAGGTTGCTGGTTAGAGTCTCCCTGAGTGTAAACTTTATTTTTCACCTCCACTTTTAACTATCTAAATTCTAACTTCTCTAATGTTGATATTTAGCAAAGAATGAAATTGATATTCTTGACTTTCTTAATATTTGTTATATTATCTTCTTTGTCACTAACATGTATGGCTGTTACAAAAAAAGAGCTTGAGTCCGAAATTAATGAACTAGATGTTAACCAGTCCAAATTAAATGCCTACTCTGACCTTAAAAAAAATATTGAAAACCTTAATGTTTTTGAAAGCAAACTTCAAGACCTAAAAAACTTTGTCGAGCTCCATAAAAAGCTACAAAATTGTACGCGTTTATTCAAAATGAAAATTTGGCCTCTACCATTTCAAACATGTTCATGGAATCAGTACAAAGCAAAAATTGTTGGAAAATGTTAAACAATATTGAATAAAAACATAGGAGATTTTCCCCACCGAAAATACACGAACAAGTTAATTGCTGCAACTCAACTAGTGACTAACAATGCTGTGGGTCCGAACGGAACAATGCATGTGTTCGATTTTGTTAAAACAACTAACATTGACTTGAGCTACGCAACATTGCTTAATTCATATATGAGAATAATAAAGACTATCAAGGATGATTCTTACATTAGACCGAACTTGTTAAATGCACAGTGAGTCATTTTCAATATCACTTTTGCAAAAAAAACGAAAGGAAAAAAAGAACGGAAAAAGCAAAAAGAGTTTATTTTGTTGCCGTCAGCATGAGGCAATGAGAAAATTGCACGATTCTCAAAAGCAAATTTGTTTTCTTTGCACTCTTCGAACATTTCTGAATTTCAAAATCCCAATTCTGAATGAAATTTTCGAGAATACCAAGAATACATTTACCAAAATTTATGTATTTATATAAATTTATACAAATACGTTCCCCCAAGGCAAAAAGTCAAAATTTCAGTAGAATTTTTTTGAAAGCGTTTGTCCACTACCAAAAATAAATCTTTTCTAGCGTGTAAAAGCCCTAAGTGATCAAAATCATTTTTAGAATGAGTTGGTAGGAGAAGCTCCTGCCCAAAATTTGGAAAAAATTCAAATCATTCAAATCATGAATCCCAAAGAAAAACACGAACTGACAAAGCAACCATAAAATGAATCAGAACTGTTTCCCGCCAATTCAAATTTTCTTCAATTTTTTTAAAACTCCTCATCCTCTAATAACTCCCTACCCTATGGACCTCATATCTCAGCCTAAAGCAAACATTTCGCAAATCTGTTTGGCTATGGTCACAATCCTTGGTCTTGGTCGATGTCAAAGTCGAATTTGGCCAGATATGATTTTTTTAGTATCATTTTTATGTTTTCAATACCGAATAACAGCTCGGGAACTAAGCTTTCTTCTACATCGAGAAGCTTTTTATTTATACGACTAAAATCCGTGTTATAATACAAAAGTTGTAGGTTGGTCGATGTCGAGGTCGATGTACCTTGACCGTGACACCGACCAGCCTACAACTTTTAGACCATCACATTTATTTTTGTTATTTTGATGCACAAAAAAGCTAAGATCCTGAGCTATCATTTGCTACAAAAAACATGAAAAAGATACAGTCGAGTCTCCATGATCCGGCACCCCCTAAAGTACGTTCCCGCCTTTGGTCCGACACTTTTTTTATCTCGATTTTTTAAGTCTTTTGCCAAATATGATTCGCCAGTCTGGTCCGAAATATTGCAAGGATTCCGATTTTGCCGGTTGTTTTTTTGAATAGCAAAATTTTGGCCGTAAAGACACTCGGGTCTCGATAATCCGGCACCCCTTTTTTGAACAAGAGTCGCACTATCGAGACCCGTGGGTCTTTACGGCAAAAATTTTGCTATTCAAAAAAAAAGACCGGCAAAATCGGAATCCTTGCAATATTTCGGACCAGACTGGCGAATCATATTTGGCAAAAGACTTTAAAAATCGAGGTAAAAAAAGTGTCGGACCCAAGGCGGGAACGAACTTTAGGGGTGCCGGATTATCGAGACTCGACTGTACCAGAAAAAATTATCTCTGGCCACAAGAGAAGTAAAAAAAGTCGACATCGACCAAGACCAAGGAGGGTGACCAGGGGTTTTTTTGCGTTTTCTTATTCACTAGAAGCTTAGCTTGTTCCACTTCTCAGATTTCTATTGAGCGCCCGAAATTCGCGAAATCCACTTCAAAATAGCTCTCATGGGAGTTGATAAAAAAATACTGTTGTATTGGTTCGCTAAAAAAGCTGATTAACTATTCGAAATCAGAATTTTTGATGAGTAACTGTATTTCATCCAATTAACGCGTTTGCTCTATTAAACGCGTCCCTCTGACTTCGAAGTTTGTATCTCAGCTTTCTCTTTTCGGATTTTGAGTTTTCGCCCAAATATGTAAAGATTGACCTCGAAGCTTTCTGATCTTTGGGGATACAAAATAAACCGCGATCGCGTGTTTTTGAAGGAAATACGACGTGTCGACAAATATAAATATCCTTATGAAATTCTGCACCAGAAATTTCAAAAGTCACGCATCAAAGCTGTGGTGTTAAAAATCTATGTTAAGGCTGAATAATATCGACATGGACATCTTAGACATACAGAAAAGTGATTTATATTTTTTCGGCATTGGTTCTATGTTTGAAAAAGGGAAAAGCTCTGATAGAAATCTCACGGAAAATCAATATTCGACAGAAGAAGGTCTATTAAAGATGGTGATGTATGGAGACAAAGCTACTGAAGACGAACAAAAAATCACTACATACATAATTGGTCTGAAAAATTATATAAATAAACAACAATTAGTAAGCTTGGACCGAATAAAAGCTGAATCAGAAAAAATTGATTCGCAGAAAAAATCAGAAGTTTTTTTCCAAAATCTTAATGATGAAGCCAAAAAAGTTACTGATTTTTTATTGAAACTGTTAGATTTCTCGTTGATTATCATGCTTTCTGGCGAAAATTTACAAGGATGCCAGTATGCTGTTCTTTCTCAAATCAAATCAGTAAGCTTGAAAAACGTTGAACACTTTGATTCGGCTGTCGAGGAATATTCTAAACAAAAAAAACTAATGAATGCAAACACTGAAAGTTTGAAAGTATTTGAAACTTTTATAAATATTTTAAAAGATGACTTGATAAAATCACTACAAAAAATTGAGGAATTTCCAACTGAAGAAGCCATGCAAACATTTTTAGAAAGCAGATCGGAAGTAAAAGATTATAGTAAAAAAAGGGGAAATAGAAAAAGAAATAAATCGAGTATTGTAATTGGGTTAGAGAATTCTTTAAAAATGATTAAGCTCTTAAATCATAAACATTTTGATGATCAAGGATGTGCAATTTGCTTAGAAGATCAAATAACTTCGCAGAAAAAAATAGAGTTTGATTGTGGTCATTCTTTCATGAGGAATGTATAAGAGAATGGTTTAAAAAGCAGAAAACTTGCCCTACTTGCAGATCTACAAGAGTTTGAAAGACAAAATGCAAATAAAAAATTTAAAGTTTTTAAAGCATGCCTGTCGCTAATGGGGATATTTTTCAAATCAATAAAAGGGTGAAATTACAAAAAATTTGCTTCAGTTTCATTCGTTGTTTAAGTTTATCTGGCACCCGCCAGGGGCAAACACTTGCCGAGAATGGGACCAACCGGGCCCTGGATTTTCTCAATTTTTATCGAATTATCGAAAAAGACATGTTTCTTATTTGATAAGTATATCAAGTTATTTTCGTATTATGAGATATTTTTAATTTTTTGGCGCAGAAAATTAAAAAGAATTTAACGATAAGGGTCTTCGTTTTGTTAAAAATTGTCTTTTTTGACAACATGTGTTTTTATAAGGCTGCCAAATTTCTCACCTATCTTTTTGAATCCACGACATAAAATTTTTTTTGATATATTAGCGTTCAAATAGCTCAATAGTTTTTCAAAAATTTCAAGAAAAATTTGAAAAAATCCAGGGCTTGCTTAGTGCAGTTTTCACGCTTTTTCACTGGCGACACCTGCCAGTCAAAAAATTGAAACGGCTTTGGTTATCTTTTCGGGGGATAGTTTTTCGGTCTTTGGGCAAAAATGTCTCGCGCGAGACTTTTTTCTATAAACCAGTAGGTGTGTTTTGTTATCTTTATATCTTTTTTAACTGTTTTCAAACAATAAAGCTCTTAAATTTCAAATACAATCACTATTTGGCACATAAACCTACTACGAGTCGGGCACAAAACAGCTTGGAACAACAAAAAAGCCATATTTCAGTTACACAAGATCAGTCCAATAGATAATTTTACCCTACCGGAGTACCACTCTCTATTCGAAAAACTATAACGAAGGACTGTCAAGACAAGGACTATCACCGACACGAAGACCCTAACGTCTAAATAACCACGGAAGTCACACTCGTGTGGATTGGATTTTGGTTTTGTGGATTATTGGATCGGATTTTGTCAAATTATATTATACTGTATGTGTGCATGAGCCCGGGCCGGGCAGGGCCAAGCATTGCGGCGGGTCGGGCCAGGCCTAGAGAGCTCCGGCCCGGGACGGCCCGGTTAGGCCCGGGTTACCTCACAGAAAATAGAAATTTTCACTATTTTGAAGGAATTTTTTACCGATTAACAATTTTTTGCATTCAAGTGCCTATTTATTACACGTTTATTGCAATTAAATATTTCGAACTCTCAGTTTGGAATCCCAGTGTGCAAACCTTTTTATCTCATTTTTTATTCCCTTTATTCACAAGTTTGGTGTCAAAATGATCGTTATGCTCGTGGCTATGTAATAAGGTTACCATTGCAGTGTTTCACAGCCACTAGAGTTTGAAAATTGCTAACAAATAAAAGAAGAAGAATGACATTCAAATAAAACTAAAAGCACTAAATTATTAAAAATAAGAAGCGCACAAATCATTTAAGGGGTAGAAAAAGCCAGAAGAAGAGAAAAGCAGCTCAAAGGTGAGTAATAAAAAAGTGAAGGAAAAGCATTTTTGTAAACCAATGTAGAGAAGGTGCCAAAATATTTTTCATAGACTAATATTTCTTTAAAAAGGCTCAAGAATTTAAAAATTGGTGTAAAAAATTTTGAAAATTTCGAGTAAGAAAGTTTTTCGGGGTTTTTCCGGGCCGGACCGGGCTGGGCCCGGCTTTACAGGCGCTTAGTTAGAAAAGCAATAAAGTTGAAATCGCGCAGGGGTCGTAACTGAAGAGAACATTATGCGTGAAAATTATAGGGAAGTCTACTATTTTTGAATCATCATAGCCAATAATTGATCAGTTGCCAGGTAAAATTTGACGACTCTTGGGGGACGGTGTTGGTTTCCAGAGCAGTTTTCATAAATAATTGATGTTGACACTTAGCGCTATCACCCACCGTCAGTCTCTCACCATATGGTATAGGTTAATCATTTTTTCTGTGTCAATAGAATGTACCATCATAGCCCTTGACAGTGTATTAATTCTGGCTCAATTTCTGTTGATGCTCTCATCCTTTGCTTTGGCCTTAGGTATCTTCTCTGTTTTGTTCCTTTTTTCAGCCATCGGTTTGAATACTAGAACCTATACTAGGAATAGTAGTTGTAGTATATTTGAGGGATAGACCTAACCTCATTAAAAAGTCTTGAGCTCTTGAGAGCACGGTACCTCTCAAGGTTCTCTGAGAAAGGGGGATATCAACAAAATGACTGTGGTATGTAGAGAAGGTTTAAATGGGAGGCGGCCGTATAGCTAAAGACTGAAGGCAAATTTACTTTTTTCTGTGGCGAAAATGTTTTTTTAGCAAATTTACCTTTTTTTTTGTGGCAAATTTTATTTTTTTCATGGCAAATTTACTTTTTTTGTAGCAAATTTATTTTTTTTCTGTAGCAAATTTTTTTTTTTGTAGCAAATCCGATTTTAGTCCGTAGCACATATACTTGAGGTAGTGTGCTTATTTATTCATCCTAAATTCTCAAATCTGTATTCTGAGTCTATGAAAGACTTGGACTTCATGAAAAACAGGTGGATTAATTGCTGGTCAAGCAGCTGCACACCTAGCACACTCTCGGCTGCTTCATTACTCAACATCCTCTGATGGATCAGTTATGAAATTTTCAAATTCAAGCTTACCGAATTCACCATAAATACAATGCTGATGATAATTCCATCAACCTTAGCCACATTTTGCTCGACCATTTGAGAAGAGCAACAGTTCAGTCCGTACATTTTGGATCTTAGCGTGCTTTCTCCTGTGAAGAAAAGAGTGTTGACCGAGATAGCCTGGTACAAGTGGGATCTTTTGCCAACTTCCTATGATCTTTCAGGAATTTGCAATTTTCGACTGCTGGACCAAACCGAAATTCTCAGTTTACTTTTCTGAAAATCGATTTTCAGTCTAAAAAGACTAAAAACGGTATGCGGATCAAGCGTATCAACAGATATATATATATGCTTCTGAAGTTTTAGAAATAAATAAGCACACTACCTCAAGTATATGTGCTACGGACTAAAATCGGATTTGCTACAAAAAAGAGTAAATTTGCTACAGAAAAAAATGAATTTGCTACAAAAAAAGTAAATTTACCACAAAAAAAAGTAAATTTGCTACAAAATAAATTTGCTACAAAAAAAAGTAAATTAGCTACAGAAAAAATTTGCCACAAAAAAAACATTTTTGCTACAAAAAAAACTTAATTTGCCACAGAAAAAATGATTAACCTATGGTATATTGACACCTGCGTCAAAAAAATTGCCCGGTTAGGCCCGGGTTACCTCACAGAAAATTGAAATTTTCACTATTTTGAAGGAATTTTCACCGATTAACTATTTTTTGCATTCAAGCGCCTATTTATCACACGTTTATTGCAATTAAATATTTCGAACTCTCAGTTTGGAATCCCAGTGTGTGCAAACCTTTTTTATCTCCTTTTTTATTCCCTTTATTCACAAGTTTGGTGTCAAAATGATCGTTATGCTCTTGGCTATGTAATAAGGTTACCATTGCAGTGTTTCACAGCCACTAGAGTTTGAAAATTGCTAACAAATAAAAGAAGAAGAATGACATTCAAATAAAATAAAATTTGAAAACTCTTGGGGGACGGTGTTGGTGTCCAGAGCAGTTTTCATAAATTATTGATGTTAACACTTAGTGCTACCACCCACCGTCAGTCTCTCACCATATGGGATATTGACACCTGCATTAAAAAAGTTTTTTAGCTACCGACTTATTTACCCCTTCGGCACTGGTGCCCACACTTTGAACAAATTTTCCGCAAATCTTCAGCCAGTATCCATTAGCTTCCAGGAATTCTACATACCCTCAAAGTGGTAAAGGTTACTGTCTGTGCGCAGTCTGTGCGCAGGTGCAAAATATCCGAACCACATTCCCTCCCGGAAAAGCCCTGATAGAGCCGGCAAGTTGAGCCTGCCATACAGATTTCCCGTAATAACGCTACCTACCTGCTAATTCATGTTCTCCAAGCAGGCAGTGCTACTCTCCGCGTGGCTGGTGTACCATCCAGATATTTCATGTACCGTATTTTCTCTATTAATCACCCACTCTCTAATAAACCCCCACTCTCTAATAATCCCCACCTTATGGACCTTACATCTTAGCCTAGAGAAAACATTTCCCAAATCTGTTTTTCACGTTTTCTTGATTAGCACGAGCACTCCTGATATTACTTTTAATATTTTGGTTGAGTGCCCAAAAATCTCAAAATCGGCCTCAAATTTCCGTTTTTTCGAAATTGAAAATTAATCCCCCATGAGGGTTTAATAGAGATAGTACGGTATCTTACTGGAAATGGAGTTGATCAAGAACACATACTCTTTAAGCTACTGATGTATTGTTCAACCGATCAAACTAACTTTTAAGTAGTCGAGTAACCTCCAAGTGAATTGATTAGCGCTCAGGCAGTTGACAAATTTGCTAGGCAGTTGAAGTAGGCTACAGGTGATTAAGGTAACCTGTAGGCAATCGAGATATCATCCAGCCTTAAGTCCCTACAATTCTACCAAAAATTAAGGCCAAAAATTAAGGTTAAAACTCACGTTTTCAAGGTCATCATCTGAATCCTATCACAAAGTATTTAATTTTTTCATATTTTGTTCCTAGTGACCATGTGAAATCAGTATTCCTGCTGGTACATTATGATTTTCGAGCTGTCTAGAGATGTATTGTAATTTAAGAATAGACTTACTATCGAACATTTTGAGTAATTTGATTTCCATTTCTAAGCTTGGTATAATTTTTTGGTATCATCCATGAATTTTGGAAATTGTAAACTTAGATTCTAATTTCAAATTTGTTGAAAGCATTGCGTTTCTAGTTTGTACATTTCTATATAATGATAAAGTATGTTTTACTCCATATATTACCTTTTCATAACATTCTGCAAACCCGAAAATATGACTTAGTGGTATGCAGAATGAGATATTTCCATCTCTCAATACTGTGTTAGTTTGAATTTTATAATTAGATGAATCTGAACTATCTAAGATCCATCCAAAAGTATTTTGTTTACTCAAATTCGATGAATAAGTTAAAACACCTTTCATTAAAATTGCTCTTCCTGGATCGTTAATATCTTCTATATGATTACGTTTAAACTATATTGTAGCTCTATCGAATAAAAATAATGGTGCATTATTAGTTAAGGTAATTTCATCCGTTAGTTTCTCAGATACAACTAATTTAGTATTGTCAGATTTACGTAATATACCTTCTATATATAAATAACTTTTACTAGGTAATAAGTAATAATTGCTATTCTCTATACTAAAATTATTTCACCATTTTGATTAACATTACATCCTGGACTAGGAAATATGTTTATAGATTCTTCTTTCTGTATTGATGTATCTAAATCTACCGATTCATTTATTTTTAAAACTTCGTCAATATTCTTCATTTATATAAATCTATTTTCTAATCAAAATTTTTTTGTATGTATTTAATTTTTCTATGAACGACAGTTGACTAAACTCGCTGCTTGTTTTCAGTTTTCATCACATCACTTTTACTAACTTTATCAGTATCTAAACAAAATTTTCCATTAACATCTCGATTTATTTTCATACCAAACTTTCTTTTATTATACGCTATGTTATATTTCACAATATATCTGTCAGTTGTTTTAGTACTTATATTAAATTCTTCACTGAATTGTTTTTTGCTTTTTTCTTTGAAATTCATTGTAATTTTCTTACGAGTACATCTTTATCCATTTATATACCGAAAATATTATCGGTAAACGGACAACGGTCAATGGATATTGGACAGGATATCGGACAGGACAATGGACAAATATTTGGCAAAAAATAAAACTATATAAATGGATCAGAAAAATGAATTTTCGCTAACGTTAAATACTTACTATGACACAATTAAAATATAAATGGAATTACTGAAATGAATATTGAAGATATGTTTAGTGTTAAAAACAATAAAATCACAGAGCAAACCGCTGATAACTATGTGAATATTATGACAAAACTTACTGAACAAATAAGTATTTATCGACTTCATTTAAAGATAAAGAAAAATTAGTGCACTTTTTCACTATGTCATTCTCAAAAATGTGCGAGTCTGATTGTAAAGGATTAATGTTATCAGTTCAGTACAGAAAAAATCAAAAATATATGAATATAATTACCAAATTACATTCAGACTTTCAAAAAGAACGCGATGAACATAATAAAGTTCTGAAAAAATACAATGAAGCGGAAAAAGCACAAGCAGTTGATTTTCCAGGTTTCAATTTTATCAATTCACTGAATTTAATAAATATTGAAACCGAACGAATGTATAGATTTAATGAACAAATTAGAATTAGATGATAAGAAGATTTGATGCAAAGTATAAAAGATTGTCTGTACCTAGTGAATATAAAATAAATAGACAGAGCGTACGCAAAACCTTCACAAAAAGGTGGAATGTTCGTACAAAAAAACAAAAAATAAATTTTTATGGATTATATGAAACTAGTTCTTCTTCATAATATTTACCTTTAACTACTTGATTATTAGAATTTTTTTACTTGATATGTATTCGGTAGAGTATCGAATATCTTTTTAATTTTATACAATTCATCACTAAAGTTTTGTTCATAACCTTTATCGAATACTTTCTTACTATTTACTCTAACAGTATCACCAATTTAATATTTTGGTTTCAAAATACTATTATACTATTGATGTTACTCCTTTCTGGAAATGAATTATGAAAACAATTTGACGATTTTCCGATTAACTAGCTTGCATTGGTGTCATTTTTATAGATCTATGATGTGAGTTTATTATGAATATTTATTGCATCTGGTAAAATAGAGATTCAGTTATTATTTTTATTTTCTGTCATGATTTTTTCTATTTCTCTTTTATCGTTCTATTAAATCTTTCAGCTATGCATGCTTTGATATCTCTTTTTCAGTACTGAAAACATTTATTTTCTATCATCACAGAATTTTTTAAATTACTTAAAACACCTAAATATATTATAGCATTATTTTCTCTAGAATATTTCACCATGAACGCTAAATCTGCCTGCCATTGTTGATCTTTATATGAAACAAACACACGCTCTCTTTTAAAGTTTTTCTCACAGGTTTATGTTTTGTATAAGTTTCTTGTTTATGTAAAATTCGGTCACTTCTTTCTGTGTTTTACCAGACTTTCTTTGTAAATCGTTTATACAGCAAATCCTACTTTCGGATTATAATATATATCACTTAAAGTTCTAGTTGGAGTAGTGTTTTTCTCAACAATTTGACTTCTATTAGCTTTACAATTATCGCATACTATTTTACTTTTTTCAGTCAATGATTCTGTTGTGTTTGCTACTTTGATCTTTCTTTTCACATTTCCTACAAAAATTTACAATCTTAGGTTATTTATTATGAGAAATTTATCATTATAAATGACACAAATTTTAGATTTATCAATAAAAAATGCTTACACTCAAAGAAATAATAGCAATATTTTGCCGAGCTCAATAAGAGCATGTATCATCGGAAAATCAGGGTGTGTAAAAACAAATTTATTTATGAATTTACTTCTGAACAAGTTTCATGATGAAGAATATCTCGATTATAATAATTTATATATTTTTTCCAATCATTACATCAACCGCTTTATAAAATCTTGATCAATGGATTTACAAATCAGCTTACTAAAGAAACAAATACTACAATGTATTGTGAATCAAAAGTTTGAAGTATGTAAAGAAAAAAATGAATAATAACAATCCGATAAAGATTAATTATTGTAGTGAATCTGATAAAGTACCTGATCCAACTGAAATAGATCCGAATATGAAAACACTTAAAGTTTTTGATGATATAATGTTGGGAAAACAGAATAAAATTGAGAGTTATTATACTAGAGGAAGACAAAATAATATTGATGTTTTTATATAAGTCAAAACTATATAAAGTTACCTAAAACACAATACGAGAAAATGCAAATCTTTTCATTTATTTTCACAAGATCGTTCTAATCTAAACTATTTTTATGGTGATCACTGCATGGATTTAGACAAAAACTTTTTTAAAGATTTATGTACGAATAGTTGGTGTGAAAAGTTTGGATTTGTGACTATAGATTTAACTAGTAAAGTGAATCATGGTAAGTATCGAAAGATGTTAGACAACTTTCTTGTTAACTAATAATTTTATCGATGTCATACTTTTATTTTCTCGATGCCATACTTTTAATTATCGATGCAAGAAAAAAATATCGATTCTAACTTATTGAATCATGACTTGTGTTTCAAACTTCTTTTTAAAGTATTCCTCTTTGATAAACTTCACTTACTGGTTCTATCAGAATTAAGTTTATTTTTAGATTTATTGAAACCTTGATATAATGCGTATGAATCGTCTAGAATTTGTTTAAAAGCTATTTTGTCTTCTTCTTGTAATTAAACTTATTTTAGGTGACTTTTTTAATAAAATTCCATCAATCCTGTCGTCGCTTCATATGTTTTATCACCTATATGTAATTTATTATTATTTATAGTAATTACTTTGTTACCAATGTTCAAAGTTTTGTTTTATCATCAAATCTAATTGAATATCCCGCATGACTTCTATCAGTTAAATCTTGCAAATAGTCTGCAACCAATTGCTGACTGTAGTATAAGTTTCTTCGATTTCATCTTTTCTAGGTCTATTTCTAAAAGTTTAGGTCTTTCAGTTATTGCCAATTTTTTCAGGGACTATTCAAAATATCTTGACTTTTCTTCTGATCTTCTATGATTTAAGTTTGTAATTTTTATTTGATTCAATGAATCGGTTGAAAGACTAACTTTACTGCTTTCCGATTCATTTCATTTCCACGTTCTTTTCTTTCAACTTTTTTCTCAATCGTTAATTTTCTTCAATAATAGTATCACGCAATTTAGGATCTTCTACTTTGACAAAGTTCATAATTAAATGATGAAAAAATAATAATTAAAACTTTCATCAAAATTTATTACTTAATAAATGGTATCATCTTTGCAAGTATCTGTGAACAAAAGTTATCGAAACTTTACCTTTATAGGGGAAATAGAAAAACTACAACAGTTTTACAAAACAAAGTATTGACTATAAACAAAATATTTCAAATTCATGATGAAGAACTCTTTGAGCGTGAAGAATAGTATTCCTGTTTCAAAATTTGTAGAAGATTTTTCAATACGAAAAAAAGATTACGAAAATGAAATATAGTGTTAAGAAGAGAACAGTAATTTAATAAGAAGTAAAAGCATCAAATTTGTACAATTGAGCAGAAAAAATAGCTTTGAATATTGTGATAGGAGTGACTTTAAGCGGTATATTTTAGATAATAAATACGATACTCTTGCTTACGGACATTATAAAATTGGGATATAATTCTATTGAAAAATTTTACCAATAAAATAACAATGTCTGAATTACAAAATTATCTCGTTGATGAACTTCGTGCAAAGTTGCTAATTAAAAATCATGAAAACTATACCTTTAGAAAATATAACAAAAAAAGAACTTATAAATATATTACACATTTATGAAATATTTCCTTACGATGATTCATTGTTTTATGATAAAGTAACAATGGAATTTTAAAGTGAAATACTCAGTATTGAAAAAATATTAACAACAAAAACTAAGAGACCTGAAACCTTTATTCATGAAAACATGATGATTAACATTAATACCTAAATGATTACATATTTTATTTTATTTATAAAACAAAAATTTAATAAAAAACATAATTTCACTTTTAACTTTAAACCAGCCAATTAACAAAAACGATTTAAATTTTCTTTTCATAAAAACGTGAAATTCATTCATGA